>RJWH01000818.1:0-411096 GCA_004363575.1 Solenodon paradoxus
CATGCACAGGGGCCACCTATCAGAACTACTTCCCTTCTTTTCCCTTTCTATATAAGTCCCTCCATTTTAATAAAATTTTGCAGCTTGATCAGAATTCGTTGTCTTGCTGTCATTTTTCGCACCTCTTGTCCCACCCCTTTCATCCGTTCTAGGTGGATCTCCGGACCCCAGCTGACAATTCCGCAGGTCGGACACAAAGTCACAAGTTTAATGAACAATAAAGCATGGACTTGAGTCCAGGGACACCGCCTCCATGCACAGTCTTTACTCAACCAGGCTACATTTTGCCTAATTGCTGAAAGACATTCCAGACACTGCAGGATAAAGTTAGAAGAGGAGAATGTCACCCTTTGGTATGGAGATGCACATCATTGGAAGCACAATTCAAACATCCCTTTTTTCCTAGACTCTCAGCCCACCCCACCATTTAGCCAAGAAAAACCATACGCTGCACCAGGAAGGGCCTCTTGCCAACAGGATCCTGGAATGGATCATTTCGTCCAGGGATTGCAAATAGAGAGCACGCCATACTGGTGACTTCCCTTCCCGTGTCAGTGGCAAACATAATCATCACCATCTAACCACTCTCTACCACTCAGCCCATCTCCAGCTCACCTGCCATACTGACCCTGTCTCCATTCTTGAGACAGGCCAACTTCCATCCTACTTTGCGATTTGCACATTTATGTAACCAGAACTCCTCATGACTGGAGATTCAGGTTTCATTCAGGTTTCAACCCAAATATCACCTCCTCAGGGAGGTTTTTGCTGACCTGTCCCCCTCAAAGTAGCATTCCTTTCCTTGATTTAGCTTCTCTCGTATCATCATTCTTAGTTGTCCATCTTTGCTATATTGCTGTTGATTCCTGAGACCCGAAGAATTTTCTGATGTGTTCACTATTCCCCAGTACCCAGAAGCGTCCTAGTACTTAGTAAGTGCTCAGTTCATAGTTGTTGAATGAATCGGTTATCAAGATACAGTTTTCTGCTGAGTCCAGGTTTGGCTTAAAACCCTTCCCTTCATGGTGGACCGTGGTGGCTCAAGAGCTAAGTCTGACTGGGTTGTGGACCCTATCATGCCCACCACTGAGCTGGGTTCGTGACCCAGAGTCAGAGGGGAGAACCAAAAATAAATAAGCAAACAAATAAAAGTGCTTTCTCCTCTTCTTTCCTTCCTTCCCTAAAAATGCTTCTTCCTCCTCTCTTTAAAAAAAAAAAAATTCTTCCCATCGCAGCATTATAGCTAGTGATCAGAACTGAGATGTGACATAAAGCCTTTTTCGCTCTGCATAACTTCCATAATCCTCCATCTCACAGATGGGGAAACTGAGGTCCGGATTAAGAAACACCCTCTTCCCAAAGCCACAGAAAGAGCGAAGGGATGAGTTGGGATTGGTACCACGTCCACTGCCCCACCCGCCTGCTTACCCTTCCCCGCCACACAGTCTTACCGGAAAGCATTGTCGCAAACTGTTAGCCCCAAAGCAGAGAAGCAAGGCCACTGTGCTCCGGAGCTTGCCTATGAATTACACAACTAATTACTAGCTGCCTATTTTTCCCTTTCTGTGGGTAAAAGTCTGATGACATATAAGATTTTCCCTGTGTTTCCGTGGATACAAAGCGATCCTAATTTCAAACTCCCTTGCAAATGGCAAATGAGCGGACTTAATTTTAATAAAAACGAGGAAAATCATACATGGGAGCTTAATAAAATCTAATTTGGGCAATTTGGGGCTCATAAAATGAAGCCTTTATGCAAAAACTAGCAATTAGCTTTATGAAACAACACAGTGAACCCTTAGCATTGAGGAGGGGTGGGAGCCAGGGGACTCCAGGGAGAAAGAAATGTGGCAATAATGTAGGAGAGCTAAAGAGACAGAAGAGCGTGATTCTCAGTCAGAGGATTCGAGTTCAAGTCCTCAAGCTACCACTTAGCTCTATGACCTTGAGAAAATCACTCTCCTGCCCTAGACATCAGTGTCCTTGCCTTTAAAATAAGAGTAATAAAACCTGCTTGGTCTAGCAGAACGCCTGTATAGAAAATAAGAAAATGAAAAAGCAAGAGATTTGTAAAAGTGTCTGACAATTGTTATATGACATCATCTCCTCCATCTACAGTCCTCCAGCGAGGGAGCTGGGGGCATCATGGATGATGTAAGCTGGGTCAGGAGCTGCAGGGCGAAGTGGGGCTGGAGGACAGGTGTGCTGATCTCCACATTCACCTGGCATGGCATTAAGGCATCGGGGTCTATGACGGGCTGTCTGAGGCCACTCCCAGAGCAGTTTCTAGGAACGAGAAGCAAATCCACAAGTCAGGTGAGGGAGGTCCTCGGTGTCCTGACAGGCAGTTGCCAAGGCACTGCAACCCCTCCACTGGCAGATTCCCTGTGGGATCTTTGCAGGCAGACAAGCTGTATGAATCCTGTGTTACGGATGAGCTCAACGAACTGCTGAGAAGTACGGAGGGTAAATTCAGCTCCCACCCCCATGACCAGTCAAGACTCAAGCCAGGTTTTCAAATTCTCTCTCCAGCACACTCAGCGTCTCGTCCCATGGCTGCTCAAGTGGCTGACTGTGGGACAGAATCTGGTCTCTCATGTCCCTTCTCCAAGGACACGAGCAGTTTCTGCCAGCTGCTGGGAGCCCTGTGCCCGAAGAGCACGGTCTGCGTCACAGAGGCTTGGCAGGCAGTGGCTCTTCCTGGTCCCTCTCTGAGCGACCACCACTCCACAAGGAAAGCAGTTTCCTCCTAGTGCCTTCCCAGAAGCAAAGTGGATAATTAATTGCACTGAATAACACATTAAATATACTAATAATTGGATAGTCACAGCAAAATGATTACTTGGAAGAAATATTACCAATTCCCTGTTGTACTTAACATTTCTCCTTATTTATCACTACCGTTTTAATCAATAATAGTCACAATACTAATACATCCATCTTAATTTTAATTGTGTTCAATTGGATGTACCAGGACTTGAGAATTCTGAGCATACTTCATTATTTATATTAAGATCACTTAAAGCAAATTACATAGTTTGTACTTTCAAGTAGGTTGGTAATAATGACAGTTTCTCGAGATTCCGCCTTCTCAGGCATCAGGCGTGTAAGGCATTGGGTACCTGCCCTTTCTGTTAGGTGCCAGGGTCAGGGCTGGAGAAGATGAAGGAGGACTCTCAAAGCCTCCACTTGAATTAGCATAGCCTGGCCTTTTTAACAAAGACGTGTCTCTGAAAGTATGATCAACGTCTCAGAGACTTTGCCTTTACTTACTCTGCCTAATCATTAAGACCGCATCATCCACTCATTCACCAGCGCCAAGGCCAGGCTAGGTACCAGGACAGGAGGGACGAAAGAGTGAGATGAGGGGGACAGCATCCAGAGACCCTTACAAGGGTTCATCTAGAGGGGGGCCGAAGTCCACAGATGGAGAGTGCAGTAATGTGGTAACTGAAGTCATTGAAGTAACATGGTAACTGAAGAACATGGGGATTCCAGAAGCCCCCCGCCCGCCATCTGTGGTTACAGGGGTGAACTGCAGTCAGAAAATACTACTTACAAAATGACGCTGAGAGACCATGTCACACAACTGTGTATCATTACAACTGATCAGTTACGACTGTTGTTGTTAATCTCTTACTGTGCCTACTTGATAAATTAAACTTTATCATAGATATGTATGTCTAGAAAAAAAGCCAATATATATACAATAATATATACAATATATATATACTATATATATACTATATATATATACAATAATATATATACAAAACGCAATGTACCTATACACCTACATACATATATACATAACAGGTATGTATTTGTGTGTGTATATGTATATAGATAAATAGATATATATAGTATTCAGGACTATTCTGGGTTTCAGGTAGCCACTGGGAGTCTTGGAACACATCCCCATGGATAAGAGATTGCTGTACTTCCAGAGACAGAGGCATTTTTCTAGGTCTCGATGGAAAAGATTCGGCAGGAAGTGGGATGGAGGATTCCAGCTTTGGCAGGGAGTCAGTGAGGTGGTGCCTAACAGACTGAGTTTCCAAAGGCAACAGCAGAGGTGATGGGAGACACGGATGGGATGGAAAAACCAGGACCAGGGCAAAATTGACCTTAGGACGTTTGTGACTTTAACTGGATGATTGAGGGTTAGCAATGTCAGAACAAAGGAAGAAATTAGGAGGAATAAGCCAGATTTAGGCGGTGAGACAAGGGGTCACACTGAACTGCACGGGCCATGGTTCAGCCAGGGGGAGACACCAAGCAGGTCAAGTGGAGAAAATCCCAGAGCAGTGGTCCATACTGGAGGAAGAGGGTCCCATGGGGTGGCGGGCAGCAATCAGAGCCCTGGCCTCTGTGGGCCTCACTTCACAGGGAGGTAGATGCCCAGTGCCCCACAGTCTGCAGGACCAGCCTAGAAAGCTCATTTCTTCTTCTCTGCCCAGGCCAGGTGGGTGGGTCTGTGCCTTAATGGTCTTCCTGCTTACCTGGGTATTGAGGTCTTGGCACCTGTGACAATTTGCCAAGGGGATTACAACTGATGCTAATAATTTCCTGAAACTTAGACATTGGAGGAGGAGAGGAATTTAATGGGAAAGAGGCTCCACCTCCTGGTAATATTCAAAATCAACATTTCTTTAGCGCTTTACAAAGTTATAAGCTTATATCAGCTTTTAAAGTCTCCTTTAACCCTGTATCTTAAATTGGGGTGATGGCTGCCTGACTAAATAGATAGGTTAAAAAAAAAAATCACACAACTAGGATTTGGATTATTCACTCTATGTTACAGAGCAGAGAAAAAAAAAAGAGAGAGATATATAAATGGATAAATAAATAGCATCTCACTTAATCCTAATAACATCCTATGAAGGCAGTATCTTTCTCATTCGCAAAGGCCCTGAGGCCGGGTGACTTGCCCTGGAAGGCGGCCTGTTGAGTAGGAAGACTGGGAAGCCAAAATTGATAGCAGGGATTCCTCAGGTGAAACTTGGATATTTATTGTGGCTGATGACATTAACGGGGCATGGAAGGACGGAGGAGGGAGTTATATGGTGCCAAAAGGCCTGTGGAGGTGTCTGGGGTTGAGATCTACTGTCTATCCAGTCCTCCCTCTACCTGGCACCCAGGTTTGGCCTAGGAGACATTTTTCCCGAGTGCACATTTCTGCTTAGACAGAAACTCAGACTGAGCAAAATCCACAGTCCTGGCATCTCCAGTGTCCTCCAAGTTGTTCCCCATTATTCCCTTAAAGTTCCCTTGAGAGCTTGTACAGAATGAATAATACCACAGAAAATCAGCCAGAGTTGCCAACAGGTTAGACGTCATACCTCATTGTCCATTCAGAAGGGAACAGAAACCCAGCACCAAAATCTACTGTGTCCTGGACCTTTTGGAAGGGAATCGAGCTGGCTAGTCCCTTCTTGCTACTGTGGGAAACAGACTCAGAAAGCAAAAAAAAGAAGAAAGAAAGAAAGAAAAGGAAGTAGAATGTGAGAAGAACATGCTAGAATATGTAAAGTGTGGTGGGAACCTCAGGCAGAAGCAACCAACTCTGCCAGAGGGCATCCACACTTGATCTGGGTTTTAACTATAAATAGAAGTTCAGAAGAGACATGTGCCCCAGGAGCGCAGCATCCACAAACACTCAGGAGTGAAAAAGTATCTGATGTAGTTGAGAAGAGGCGCGTTGAGAGGAGTCAGAAAGGGTCGGAGGAAACAAATTAAGAAGCAGCCAGGAACTGCAGGAACTGAATACCTGGGGGAACCCAGGCCGGGTCCGCAGGGTCGTGGGGGTCAGTAGACACAGCACAGATGTAGCTTCTGTTCATATCCACACGCCCACAGACTCCGCAAGACTCAGAAATTCTTCAGTCCAATTTTGCACAGCATTACAATTTACCTTTCTTTGGATGATTCCCCTTTGCTTCCTCACTCTGTTACTCAACTCAGCAAAGCCCATCCTTAAGAGTTTTATTTCCTCCAAGCCAACTGGTCCCGGCTCCACTTAAAAGGAAGCAAACAGTGTGTACATATTATTGTCTCTGCCCAGAAGTACAGTAGGTCCATGCTTGCGATACTCCTGTGCAACACGCATCTGAAGAATTTTCCAAAATCACATCCTGGAAGAAAGAACTTGCCAACAACGAGGGCTCATCTCAGAATGGAGCTGTCTGGACGGGCCCTTCATGTGGTTTGTGGCGCTGTCTTGGATACTTGGGAATTTTTCTCACTGGAGCCTGAGAGAATTAGCTCACCCCATTTCTCTCCGAGTTTCCAGCCTCAAGATGGGATTGAAACCTGTCGGACACCACTCTCAATGTGATGAACGGGCTCTTGGTTTCTGTCTTGAAGGTTCACATTCCCAACTGGGATGACTGATTCACGGGAGAAAATGACATTTGACAGACATGAGGGACAGAGACTCACCCATAGCAACCCGGAGGTCAGATTTCAGGCCGGGCCTGAACAACAAGAAAAAATTAACATCTTTGTGCTGACTTAGATGCTCCTGAAATAATATTCTCTGAACTCTCTAGATCAAGGATTTATTTATTACCCTATGGGCAATGGGCAGAAATAAACCACAATGGCGGCTTTATGCTCTCACTCACCCTCACCTATCCTCTTACCTGAGGCGCTCCAGGCAGGCCAGCGACAAATCAGAGTTCAAATCTCCTCTCTGCCAAATTATTACAAAGTGTTAGGCCAGACCCTCTAAAAAGTCTGCTTTTCTCACTTGCAAAATGGACATGGACATGAAAGCAGCCCCCCAACCCACCCAGGGTTAGTTGATTTATCCCTGCATCTACTCATGTCATTCACTGCCTCCCTGCCAGATCCTCTTCTAGAGGCTGGCTTCCCAGAGGGGATCTATTGCCCCTAAACTCTGGAGGTCCAAGGAGTGAACGCATGCCCTATTGCTTTGTGAAGGGCATCACAGTGCAACTTAGTTCGCATCGGTCCTGTGATCTGACGCCCAAAATGCTTGCACCAGGAAACCACGAGGAAGTTTAAGAGTTAGACCTGGACCACTTACTGCTTGTGTAGCCAGCCTGAAACCCTCCAGCCCTCTAGCCTCTCTTTTTTTTTTCAATCTAGAAAACACGTGGAGTTTTCCCCTGGAGGAATAAATGGACTCATGCGCCTAAAGTGGCTTGCAGAACTGGCAGGCACTCAGGCAGGGCTGAGACAGCGCTGTTCTGGTGAGCGTTAGCTTAAGAGCAGGCCTGGCACAGGCCCCGCAGCCACCTTCCTCGCCCCGGAAGGAGTTGCCAGGAGGCGAGCTGGGCGTTGAGCAGGCGCCTTGTGGCCACGTGGAGACATAGGTTTCTCTGTTTATCCCTCAAGGCTTCCTTTCAGCGGCTCCTTCCCCCGCAGCTGCTCCGTCAACAGTCCATATGCCATCCCAGCTACCCAGCAGCTTTCAAGATGGGGCTGCCAGGCCTGTCGGAGAACTTCCACGAAGTTCAGGGGCACTTGAGCCCTGTTGTCAATCACTCCACCCCCCCCCACCCTGCGCCTTCGTGGCTCCAAGTTCCTTCCTGCGCCCCCAGACTCCCCCAGCCCTCCTGGAAGAGGAAGTGGGCCGGGGAGCTGGGGCCTGGCTCCCGGGAGGGTGGGCACGTGGCAGGGAGGCCAGCTGGAGGAACAGGAGGGGACAGATGCCATGGGGGCCCAGATTTGTTCCTGCAGGAAGACTGCAAGGAGCTAATTGTCTCATTACCCAGGAGTGATTTCTCCATGGCCCTGCCGCGCTGTATGGAAAGAGCTGCGCCGTTTGCGTGTGTCATAGTCAGTGGGTGGCTCTGGGGACGAAGGGGCAGGTTGTCCTGGGCCTGGCTTGTTTTTCTAAGCCTCTGTAGCCAATACATCCCCGTCCCGCCCTGCCAGGCCTCCGAAAAGCTGCTTCAAAAAAGTCAAAGGAGGCCCCTCATCCCTTTAGCACCCTTCACTGTTGGAGAAAGGTGATTCCACCCTCCCACCCCATGTCAGCCCCAACCTGAACATGCACAGGCACCTGTGCCCTGTCATTGGTCATTCGCACCCAGCCGTGATCGAATTTCCAGGCTAGTCTTTAACACTTGAACATCCCTGGGTCCTGGTCAGGCTCTTTTCTGCTGCCTGGCCTTTGCTGTGCTGGACCTCCAACTCTGGATGTGTTGTATTCAGCCTTCTGTATCTTTCCATCGCTGTGGCCACTGCCTGGGGGAGAACAGCTCAAAATCCACTTCTCCCATAGGCATTCTACTTCCTGCCTTTCTACCTCTAATTTCAGACTACCTGACATTAAAAGAAAAGTAATTGACCTTTTTCAGAGGGCAGTAAGTCAAATCTGCAGCAGCTCATTCTGAGTTACCTGGGATATAGGCTCCCTGTTTCAGTTCATGAATTAATAGCTGATTATGAAGCACAAGATAAAAAATATCCAACGGTTCATATCATCTGTAATTACAAAGAGGCAGGATTGGGTGTGCCTATGCATAACAATTGACTGGAATTCGAGTTTTCATGCAAGTATTTGTAGCAAGAGACATATCATTTTGAAGAAAGGGTAGTTTTATATCTATTCATTGAAAATACGTCCACAGAGATAAGAAATACTGGCTTCATAAAACGCCACACATTAGACAAACGAATAGAAGCATCACATTTAGCCAGAATTTGTCTGAGATGAATAGGTTTTAAAATACTTAATGTGTTTTCTTAATGACAAAAAAGAAAAGGGCACCCAAATCAGACGCAGAAGCCCTCCTTAAAAGAATGCATTTTTAGATGAACTGCTTTTAGGGGGGAAAAAAAAACAAAAAACAAAACTGACTGAGTTCCATTAACTGAAACCTGCAGGCACTGGTTCTGTGCGCTCTGGGAGGCCAGGCAACCCAGGCCCAGAGAGGTCAGGACGGAAGTGGCCTCTTCAGCACCTGCCTGGACTGCCCTGTCTGGGGCACAGGGTCGGAGCTGAGGCTTCTCTCTGTTCTTAATGATGCCCAGCCATGTTGTTGACTTAACCCATTAGAAGCACTTTCATTACAAGAGAGTCAGGATTTCATCGATTCCTCCAGCTCCTGCTCCTTTGAGGCAATGGAAGTGCAGCCTCATTAGCCTTGACTCAGGAACCTCTGTGTCTTCATCTGTGCTGAAACGAAGGTGACCGTGGAGTCTGCCTTTTCAGTGCGGCTGTGTGAACAAAGGAAAGAAGAACGTGAAGACATAATGTAGATGGTAAATGCTCTGTTATTGAGAAGGATTTTGGGGGTCAGTAATGCTTTCCACGGGGAACCTCTTAATGGGTTGTTGGAGGCTAAGGCCCAGCACTGAACATGAAACATCTCTTGGAGAGCAGTGGCATGCAGGTTTGCACTGATTTAGGCTCACATCCAGAAGAATTGTCACACTGGCAGAAACTACGTGATGCCCTGGAGTCTGGAAATCTGAGCTCTCGTTTTCGTATCTGACACTCCGTGACTTTGAGCTATTTACTTCCATCCTGTAAACCTCAGTCTTTCCATCTGAAAAAACAGAATTAACTGATCTCTGCGAATGAGTCTTGCTCTAATTTAACAGTTTGAGGCTGCAGATTCTAAAATCTCAGCAGCTGGTGGATTGGGAGTGATCCAGAACTAAATCCCACTGAGACCCTCTGAGATTCTTCTAGCGGCCTCTGCTCGGCCTGTGTCAGTGTCTCTCCAGTGATTTTGCTCTAGCCTCTGGAGGGTACCCCCACCAACTCAGAACTTCTTGGCAACATCCAAAGTAAGGGGTTCAGGACAGGGCTGAAATGCCACTTGTCTCAAGCCATATGAAAAGGTTGCTAGCAGTAAGAGCATGACTGAGTCATGTCAAGGAAGCACTCATGAAAACCATTCCAAGAGACTGGAAACAGGTGTTGACTTGTTCATAGAAATGATTTCTGTGTTTTCCCACTCTGACCACATTAGGCATTCAAGTGATGAGGACCAATATAAATTCCTGTTACTGAGTTTATACGACCACTAAGATTTATTCTAAGCGACAGGTCATTAAGGTTTCTTCTCTTTATTTTTTTCCCTCAGATTCACTGAGAACTCATATTTCTGCTTCGTGTTATGGACTGCTAACGACTATCTTTTGGGTCGGGGAGTCAGCAATAAATCTGAATTTAATAAACTGACAAAACATCGCTATCCCAGAGACAGTCTGAGTCCCCCTTCCTCATCTCCTTTTATGCACACGCTTTTGTACTGAAACATCTTCCACATAAAAGCCACATTTGCCACCTAACAACTCATTTCTCCCAGTAGATGTTTTGCTGAACCAAAACTGACCATTTAGTAACAGTTGTCAGAGCCGTAGGCCTAGTAAGAGCTGCAGTGGGTGAGAACAGACCTGAACGCCATGATCTGCCAGTCCCCGCTATGTGACCTTGACAGAACATCAAATCGGAGCCTGTTTCTTCATCTATAGAATGGAAATCATACCTTTATCCTGTCTCCTTCTCAGAGGTACTGTGAAGATTAGATTCAAGTGAGGGCAGGAAGGGAGCCATGAAGCTCTGTGTAATTGGGGAAAATTGTGACTGTTTTGTTTTAACTTTTCAGCACATTAGAAAGTCATCACTTCTCAGGAGAACTGAGATAGCAACAAATGGACATCTGTCCCCAGGGCGCCCGACTCCGCTTTCTGGTGTTCCCTTAAGCCACAGGACTTCTGCAAGTCTCACCTGCCTGCTCCAGGAGAACCATTTGGGGGCAGGATTTTTGAAGTTTCCTGGGAGATCTCAGCCCACTGCAGACTGCTTGGCAATAGGGAGGCTCAAAGAACTCTCTGGCTGGGACTTGAGTCCTATCACCGGGCCTTTGCCCATCCCCTCTCCAGTTGTGAGTGCTCTCAGGACAGCTCTTTAATATAATGGGCACTTAAGAAAAATTATCAAGTGAATTCCAAATCAATTCATGGGGGGCTGATGTCCTGGCTGAACTCCAGAGAGCATTCTGGGTGGCTAAGAGGCATCTGTCCTAAGATCCTCACATCCCTTTCAGAAGACAACAAAATTAACTCTCCTAGGAGACGAAGGGTCAATCCCTTTCTTACTGGAACTTTCAAATGCACCCTCAGAACTTAAGCAACTCCTCTCCCCAAAATTATACACCCAAAAAGAACTTTTAAAAAAATAGCATGCAAACAAATACATCGAGTTTCTATAAATTTTGGTCTTCAAGCCCTCCATGAATTGCTGTCTTCAAGCCCTCTATAAACTCCTGTCTGGATTTGTAAATGACAATCATAGAAGCATTTTCCTAGTAACCACCAGAGGTAGAAATGTATAGACATTGCCTAGAGCCTGTTTCTGACTAGTCGAGCAAAGCTTGTAAAAGTTACACTGTGTGCTTTGTCGCTTTTTTACTATTTCAGAGCCTAAGCCATAAACCCAGAGCAGATCTTATTTACCAACTCTCTCCCTGCATATTTCTGCAGTCTCCAACCCAAACCTGAAGCCAATGGTGACAAAATTAATCCTGTTGATTAAAGTTACTATGTTCTAAAAAATAGAGCTGATTTTAAGACTAGATGGGTTGCTCCCACTCTGGAGGTAGGTAGCAGAGGCCAGAAGAGTACCTTCTGCATGATCTAGAGGAATTCCTGAAATTGGGTGAGCACTCAGGGCAGACCACCTAAAAGTCTCAGCAAATCAGAAATTCTGGGAATCAAAGATGTCCATACCCCGGACAGTCTTCTGAAGGCCTTGTCTGGTCCAGGCTGCGTGCTAGTGGAGATGAGGTAAACCCAGCCCCGGGTAGCCCTCAGCGAGGTCACAGTTTCATGGGAAGACAGGCAAGCCAAGAGAACTCAAGTGCAAGGCAAATAATGCCAGCGTTGGAGAGAGTGGCCTGAATTTTCAGAAGTGGCTGAGATGAAGATGACCTGGGATGGGAGAAATTGCCCCTGGCCTGTTTGTTGGGCTGCAGGGTTCCGACTGTGGGGAAATTCTCTAGACAAAATAGTATACTTTACTGTGTACCTATTTGGAGCCAGGCACTTAGCAACTGCTCCGTTCATCAGTATAAGGGTCCAGTGAGGTAGGCACTATTTCTTCCCCCCATCTCATGCGTGAGGAAATCAAAGGTAGAGTGACTGTGTGATGTGCCCAAGGTTACACCCCCTAGGAAGAGGTCAGGCTGCCCCAGGAGTCCAGCCTGAGCGGAACCAGAGGAATCCCCCTGGTCTCAGAGAAACTTCCTGGGAAAGAAAGCAAGACTATTCCTGGTTCCTGAGGTAGAGAGTCTGCTCATGGACCTGGGAAGAACAGGCAGATGCTCCCTCCCTCCGCTCAGGAGAGCAAAGGCTCGCCATTTTCCTCAAGTCCTCGCCATTGCCCTGCAAGTCCAGACCTGCCCAGACCCTGACAGCACGACAGTAACCCCACGGTTTCACCCCGTGATTTGCCTGAGAAAAGCATGAGTAGGCCTCAGAAAATAACTATTTTAACCAGCAGCCAGTAACTAGAAATCAGAGAAGTCAAGAAGTCAGGAGTGGGTGCCCCATGTGAGAGCAGGACACTGGCAGAATCAGTTGTGAGCATTAAAGAGCAGTAAGAAAAGCTCTCAAAGAGAGCTGGTCAGAGGTGGAAAAAGACTTTCTAGTTCTAAATAACAAAACATTCTTATTAACACTTAAAATCGTAAATTGAAAGAGAGAGTTGTTTCTTAAAGCAAATTCAGTAACCTCTAGATGAAATGTTTCACAACAGAGCATGTTTCAAGATTAAAAAGGCTTTTCAAACCCCAGACACATTATTCCAGTTTTATTAAGGTACAATTGACAAGTAAAAATAAAATGTATTTAAAATGTACAGCCTGATGTTTTGACATATAGATATAGGCTGACCACAATCCAACTAATTAATATATACAGAGTCCCATATATTTACGATTGTTTTGTCAGACTGTAAAAGCACTTAAGATTTGCTCTCTTAGCAAATTTGAAGTATACAATACAAAACCATTAACTATACTTACCATGTTTTATATTCACCCCCAGATCTTATACATCCTGACATTTCCCCACGTTTTTTTTTTTCCCTCATCACACAACTGATTAAAGAGAAATTTTTGACAGACTAATACAAAACTTATTTCTAAGTTCCAATTTCTTTCCTCTATAACCATTCCTTTCTGAATTTCCCCCTTGCAACTGACCAAAGAAGAAATTAGATAGTGAAAGGACAGAGAATAAGAACCAGACTAGCATCTGACTTTTCAGTGGCAGTGTAGCACGCTAGGAGAATAACACTCACGGGGAAAATAGAGATATTTGCAGATACGCAAGGATTCTAAGGGTACGTTATACCCAGAGAAACCATCCAAGGAACCGTGCTTGAGAAACTGCTGCCTCTTGGCTGCTTAAGAGGAAGATAGGATATGGAAGGCAGGTGAGTAACAGTGGTAGCTCTTCATCTCTGGAGTCCATTCTGGTAGGTTGTAAATTATTTAAAAATAACCTGTGTGTGTGTGCAGGTCCGTGTGTGAGTGCGTAAAAATAATATGAGTAGGGATTTATATGAAAGTTTTAAATAAGGCGATTTAGAACATGAAAAGGAAAAACTAAGCTAATAAAAAGTTAAACCAAATATTTTTAAATAGCTGTGGTGTTTAAATAACCAAATATTTTAAAATAAACTATGTAAGCAAAACCTAGATATGAAAAAATAAACAGAAAGTTGAGAGTAAAGCAATAGAACATGTTAAATACTTTCATTTTTCTATTAGGAGAGAAAGATGGGTAAATACAGCAATTAGGTCGAAGCAAGTTGATCATTGCTTTCATACTCAGATATTAGAGAAAATATGTGTTAGATGATCATCTTGGGGTAAAACGAGTAACCACTTATAGCATTGAAAAGCTGAGACATATTTCAAAATTAGCCAAAGGTAAAGGAAAATGAATAAAATCTTATCAAGATAGTTGATTATAAAAAAAGAGAAAGCACTAAAAAGTTTAAAAGCATAGAAAATATAAAATCACATAAAAGGTATTTCTTATTACCCTAAATGCAGATGGATTGAATTCCTCTATTACAATCTGTCGGATTAAAAAATAAAAAGCACTCTTCAAACAAAGAGGAAGGGAAAGAGTTCAAATAAAGGAATATCAGGCAAATTCCAACAACATTAAAGCAAAACTTCCAATGTTATAGCAAGCAAAGTGCATTTAAAGTCAAAACATTAAATAGGATAAAGATGAAAAGCAGTGACATGTTCTACTTCCGCCGTAAAAAAAAAAATGTTGCAGCTAAATGTAAAAAGCACAAGGAGACTTTGATTTCAAAAATACAACTTTTGTGGGAGATTTTTATATGCCATTTTCAGAAACTGAAAATTCTAAGAGTAGATGAAATAAAATATAATTACAACAACCAACAAAGGGACCTAGCAGTGGTAGCAATGAGCAATAAACATCAACAATTGAAGCTAATACATAGAAAACTCACACTTCTACAAATAAAAACAACGCATTCTCTTCTTGAACACTGAAATATTTATTAAGATCAATTATGCAGTCACCCAAGAAGAAATTATTAATTCTTAATAAAATTCTCTTTTTTTTTTTTTTTTTTTTTAAGGAAAGATACAGGCAGGAATGAAGGTGAGCAGGCTGGCGAGCTGGCAGGCAGGCAAAAGAGGAAGAAGAAGCACTCCGTTTTATTTTTATTCAGTTGTTCACACTGGCTGCCTCCTGCCTGGATCTGGAACTCACACCCAGGCGATTGGCCTAATCAATGCTCAACCAGGGCACACCAATATAACTCTAAAAGTAGAAATTTTGTAAGTCACACTCTCTGACTGCATACCAACATAAAGATAATGAAAAACTTAACTACCTGAAGGTTTTAAAATGTCCTTCTAAATAATGACTGAATTGAAGACAGTATAAATTGCTAGTAAGTTGTAAAAATGACATTTCATACCGAAACTTGTGGAACTCAATTGACACTATATTCTTATGAAAGCATATAGCCTTTATTTTTCTTTTTTTGGAAATAATGTTAAACCCACCGGATAATTTTACAACAAAGAAAAATAATGTCCATAAACCCTTCATCTAAGTTATCTAGTATTAGCATTTTACTTTATATTTCCTCTTTCTCTTCCCCTCTTTCTCTCTCATTTTCAGTCTCTTATCCTGTCTTTCACACACATGCAAACAATTTTTCCTCTCTTGAGAGTAAGTTTCAAACATCATCAATCCTTACCCCAGATGACCAGTAAACAAGAAATTAAACTTAACCTCAAAAAATTCAAAATAAAACAATAATATGATATTTTTTCACAGAAACCTTTAAATAAGAATACACTGCTGTTAGGAATATGAATTACCACATCCTTCTTGGAAAGTAACATTTTGACCAGTCAATACTAATTCTAGAAAAAAAAAGTAAGTGTTTAGAGCAATGTTTTTAATAAGAATCTGTTTATAAAAGGGAAACAACAATAAATTCTATATGGATTTGTCTTTGTATTGGATTATATGAGCATAAAGAAATTTATGAAAGGACACAATCAGGTCATAACCATGGCTACCTTAAGGAGGAGGAGGAGGGGGAGGAGGAGGAGGAAATGAGAAAGAGAGGAGGAAGAAAAAAGTCTATAGAAAATAAAATCTGCGAATGTGATGATGTTAAATAGACTTGTATGATGATAATGGTATGTGTTTGTGTTTATATTTTTGCTCTTTCAACCAATTAAAATTATCAGGCACTTAATTGTTTTAAAGAAAATAGCTGCCATATTTTGCTGATCACCATTTTTAACTCCAGTATTTACCTCCTGCTATTTCATTTAGTTTTAATGTTTTCTGTATTGTTTTAAAAAGATATCCTGTTGTATTTTTCTATGTATCCAAAATTATTTACTTTTGTATCTATAATTATTTAGAATGTTATGTTTATTATTGTTCCTCAAACCAATAGTACTGGAAATAATATCTTTGAGAACTGTAGTTATTTCGAAGGAAGTATATATGTGGAAATTCTTTTTTCTTAGACCTTTCCTACCACCTAACATTTTCAGTTGATTCATGCATGAGCATCTTGACTGAGTTTAATTCTTTCAAAACAGTATTTTTCCCTCAAGCTCTGTATGTGTTAGTCCTTTGTCACCTAAGGAAGTGTTTCCCAAAGTATATCTAAAGAAACACTGGTCTTCATGTTTTTGAGAGTTCAACAATCAGAAAATCTTTAAGAAGTGCTTCATGTGTTGTGTCAAGAATTCTAGTATTCTGACCTCTGGCAGGAACACACGCAAGTCTGAGATGCACTTACCTAGGACATCATACCTAGGAAATCCTCTTCTATTGGAGTGCATAGGCCTGCCCACCACCAGTCTCTTCCTTCCTATAACAGTTATTCCCAAACTACAAATAAAAGAAAGGAGATTCCAGAGAACTTTTGGGGTCTGCCCTAAATGCTTCCTTTTAGAAATTACATTTTTTTAGTCCGATTCTACCCTGGGGAGTAGTGTGAATACCTCGGAAAGGAGTGCAGCATCTTTGAGGAAAATAACACTAAAAATGTCTGGAGTATCATGTAATAAATGATAATTTGACTTATATAGCTTAGATTGCAATTTCAGTGTATTCAATGTTCCAAATATATCTCATAAATAAGTATGCCAAACTCTACTACAAGCTTAATCAACTTTTTAAGTTGACACAGTTGATCTTTTCTCTAGGACTTCAAAAGTAGGGCAAATGACTAGCCAATGAAGTCACATAAAACAGAAGAACTTTGTTTTCCACATTTCCTTTTTTATAAAACAAAGATAGTAATCTGGTGCCAGCCAATAATTTATTAATACTTTATCTATCTTAATAGAAAAATCTGAATCCTCTCATAAATTGCTTATCAGTAAATTCAACCTATATTCTAAAAGCAGATGAATTTTAAATTTTTTCATGGAAAAATTCTAATTTCAACCCAGCTTTGCTGGATCACCATTAAGACACTATAAATAATTTTTCCTAATTTATTCATTAACTCAGAATAATTTTGACACAACTTCAAAGACAGCAGCAACTTCAGTGACGATCTCCAAGGCTTTAAAAAGGAGCACCTTTTATTCCACTATATCTCTTAACCATATAATATTCATGAGAAAATATCTACATTCAATCCCTGTCCTCTATGAATTCATCACAACTAAAACTAATGTTTCTCTGTAATGATTGGCTCTTCCGTAATACTTGAGATTGATGTCTTCAAATAACACATCAGTTTGACATATAACTATAGAACTAGAGAGAAAAGATAATTCTTATAGTTCATCAACAAACCATTTTTGACAGTATTCCAAGTGTAAATTGAAAAAAGTTTTTCCATTGAAAGAACTTCACGGAAAAAAATTGTGCTCAAATTGGCTATATATATTATTCACATAGCAATTTTGCATTCCTAATCCAATATTACGCCTTGTGGGGAAATCCAATTTGTAGGAAAATCCACTGTCCTTTTAATTAGGTCAGTATAATTTTAGTTTAATGTTATTCAATTTTAGAAACTCTCAAGGAATAGTTGCTTTTCATTTTTAGACTACTGAAACTAAGGGAAATGGACTTCTTTGCAATACATTCTTGTGTTATTTAATGACAGGGATACAGTCTGAGAAATGTATCCATAGTGATTTTGTCATAGAGTGTAATTATGAAAACCTAGATGGTATAGCCTATGATATACTTAAGATATGTGGGATAGCCTTTTGGGACCACCATTGTATATACAACCTGTCAGGGACTGAAACTTTGCTAAATGGCACATTACTGTATCTAAGGACCCATATGTATTAGTGATCTATTGCTTCATATAAAAAAAATTCTAATTTTCTTGCTTTTGTATATCTTTTGATTTTTTTACTTGGTGGTCTTAAAGGGTTTATCTTTATGTGTAAAGTCTAAGATTGGAAATGTCACAGAGTTGAATTTTATGAATAAATTTTTCCTGGTACCTAGTAAACCCTTCAATATATAGCTAATAATCATCTCCCAGAGTGTCTTCTTGATTTAGGCTCGTCTGTGGCTCCAATTATATATGTGTTGTTTCTTCTTTACCCAACTGTCTACAATTTTAAGTATTTTTTCTGTGACCCTTTTATCTTTTTAGTTTATCTTGCTTTCAACCTTTTGGTAATTTTCCTGTCTTTTATCAATATCCCTAATTAAAATTTCATTTTAGTCTATTATTTCTTGGGTACTTTAAAAAAATCTTGACTTCTGATATGATTTTCTTTCACTTACATCTCTTTCCTGAATTCAATCAATTTTCTTTGATTCCTAGTCAAGAGTACTATTTTATGTCCAGGTATCATTGTAGACTATCTTTTAAATGTGACTTTTGATTTTTGAGGTTAGGAAAAGACTTGTGCAGTTGGAAAGTTGGGGGATCACCTCTTATTTGCGAGATTCTAAAATTTTCCCTTTGCTGCTTTTCCCCATTACCAGTAAATCTCCAAAAGCCATCTCTCTTCCTACCTTTTCATATTCTCTTCCCTCAGAATGTGCAGAACAGCAGGCATAGGTGATGGGACCCTGAAAAAAAATGACATGAAATCTCTTCAGAGTGACATATCCTAGAACCAGAGGATTTCATAAACCTCTATGACAAAATAGATGTGGCAGGGAGAGGAAGCATCAGATCAAATTCTTACCCAATCTACCCACTGCATGAGAGTATTGGCATCAGGGTATGACTATTTAGATATTTTCATGAGGGAAATAAAGTCAGTGATGATTTTTAAAAATTGAAAGTGCTAAGAAAATTATCAACACTTTACCTGGAATATATGTCTTGGATAAGTCAAAACAAATACAATATATATCTTTCATTTTTGTATACTATCACTTTACATCAGTGTATACACATTAATCAGTGGTAAAGGGTCACTTTAGACTTAGCAAAAAAAAATTAGATTTATAAACAAGTTTGTAAAACCCAGCTTGTTGTTAAAGAAGAGTCTCTGGATTCAGTTCAGTCTGGAAGAATTTTCTCCATTTTCCACCACCTTGTTTTCATATTGTTTCATATTGTTTCTCATTATTAAACTTTTTTTCAAAACTACAAAGAAAATTAAAGAGACTTTAGAACTTTGGGACCATAGGGATATGGAAAATCCTATAATCAGGCAAATCCTATAATATAATTGTTCAGACTCACTTGATTTAGCATATACTAGTGGTCTTTATCTACCACAAAAGCAAAGAGTATGAGTCGTGACATTGACCTCTCTCTACCCAGACTTAACTATTAACTGTTAGAATTGATGTTTACAGCATACCCTGGTGGAGCAGAGATTAGGTCAATCACCTCCTAAGGATGCAGGCTACATACCCCTGGGTTCAAGTCCTGGGTCCAGGGGGAAAAACAACCAGTGTGAACAACTAAAATGGAAATAAAATAAAATGTTTCTTCCTTCTCTCTCTCCCTGCCTGCCTTCCTACTTGCCTTCATTCTTGCCTGCACCTTTCCTTCATAAAAACAAAAAGAAGAAGAAGAAGAATTGATGGTTATGTAAGTCAAAAATCTGACCTGACAAAACACTGAGGGCTGGTGGTAGTGGTGGTAATTGTTCTAGTTTTGTTTTGCTTTGCTTTTTGCCTCTGAACTTGAAGTTCACAGTTATGGACCCAGACATATGACTCTGAGATAGAGAGCGGACAAGTAAGTCATCCACTGGCACCATTTGTTACTCTGTCTCTAGGCTCCTTGTTCATGCCCCTTATCCTTTGATATGCTACCCCAGAACAACACCGACACATCCTTGGGAGGTATAATTTATCCTCTGGCAGGGCCTGGTGCACATAGAAGAGGATAGAGGTGAATAGAGGTAGATCGTGAGTTCAATCTTAGATCAACTTTGAGGAGCCATTGAGACATTCAAGTAAAAGCAAATATCCAACTGAACAATCAGATTCAGAGCTCAAAGGAAGCATCCAAACTGATGGCAAAACCTTAGAATTGTTGTTTCTAAAGCTTGATAGATGCCATCAGGGAGGAAGACATTTGAACTGAAAAGGAGAAAAAGGCCTTGGATGGAGACTTGAAAAATAACAACATTGAAAGGGCAGTTAGATGAGGAAATGCATGGCAGTCAGAGAGGTGGGAGAAGACTCAGGAGAGTGGCGCTTCAGAAATCACTGGAATAGGGTTTCTGCAAAGACCAATTTGTCAATTATTATTATTGTTAAGTATTATTGAAGAGTTAAGAAGAGTAAGGACTGAAAGTGGCAATTTGAAGTGGATATGCTTGGTGATTTTCTTAAGAATTATGTTGGTAGACTGATGGGGTAGAAATTAGAGTGGAGGATGTTGAGGATGAAGTGGGAGGTGAGGAAATGGAGCAGCAAGTGTAGAAAACTCTATGAAACCCATAATGGCTTCTCCTGTAGAAGGAGGAAAGAGACATGGGCAGTGATGGTGTGGAGTGGGGACCAACAGATGCTTCCTTAAATGAGACAAGAGTGAGCACAACTACATGTCAATGGGATGATCCAGTTGAGGCAGAGCAATTGCACACACAGGAGAGAAAGGTCACTGATAGCTCCTTGGAAGGCAGGAGGGGATGGAATCAAAAAACAGAGGATGGGATTGCTTCATCAGGCTTTTAAAATTCTTGGGACTGAGTTTCAGCCAGGGCTATTTAAGTCAATAACTGGTGTTTCGTCTGGTGTTGTTTGTAATACTAGATCAATCTTAAAAAATTACATAGGTTCTTTTATGTGTGCTCTTTTGTTCTCTTCACATTTCAAAAGTATACAATTTCTAAAAAAATATAGCCAATTTTTATAAAGTCATGATACCTGGAAAAAGTAATCAGTATTGAGAAAAATCATGTCAAATATTTTAGAGAAAGAAAATCCAGAACTGATTGTAGATATTTTATTATAATTGCCTATATCTTCTGAGTGACTGAAGATGGCAGATAAGATATAGGCCATATGTGTGACTTATAACCAGTCATCTTTTTCTTTTTCTTTTTTTAAGGAAAGGTGCAGGTAGATATGAAGGTGAGCAGGCAGGCAGGAAGGGAGAGGAAGAAGAAGCATCTCCGTTTCATTTTTTTGTTTAGTTGTTCACACTGGTTTCTTCCCTCCAGGCCCAGAACTCGAACTCAGAGGTATGCGGCCTGCTCCTTCAGAGGCAACTGACCTAACCGTTGCTCCACCAGGGTGCACCTCAGTCATCTTTTTCTTGAAAGAAGAACCAGTGGGCCAACAGTGAATCTGACTGCCCTGGTCCCCCATCATCACCCATGTGGTTACCCAAATCACCTGAGTCTTTAAAAAGCATCTGACTACTGGTCTTTTTTTCCTTTGTTCTTTGGCAGTTTACAGAACTCAGATTCAGAGTAAATAAGATCATTATTCAGAATTATTCTTTTTCAAGATCAAACACCATGAAGCCATCGAGGATGTCATTTTTTTCCTGCCAGGAACTTATAACTCATCTCTCACAGCCTATTCATTTAGATACACCTTCTCTATTCACATTTTCTGTGACCATTCATGCAATACAGAAAAAAAAAAAAAACACAGGGACAAGTAGATTATGAAGACAAACAGTTCTTCAGTTCTTCACCACTAAGCATCCTAAGGAACCATGGGTTAGTGGGACCATCCAGTCCAGTCTCTCCCATGAGTGGGTTCCCAGTGTTCTCTTATTTGATAATGACACTGTGGCCTCTGTTTGAACTCCTACACCCCTGGGGCTTACAAGAAAAGAAGGGTTCTCCTTAGGAGGAGGGAGCTGACCCCAATGAACCTAAGAAGACACTCAAAGAAGCAGATTTCAACTTCGTACAAGGCCAAACATTTTGAGAGAAAAGACTATCCAAACAGATCTCAGAGTCTCATCTTCACTATCCTCTCTTCTTCCTTCTGATACAGAGCATTCTCCTTCCTCATCCACTTACAATCAATTGTTGCTGTTGGAAACTTCTTGGCATGGAGGGACAAGTCTTCTGGGAGATGCTACTAGTTTGTTTTCCTTTGTGTTCATGGAGAAATAGTGGCCACCACGTTCTTTTTCTATCAAGAAACCTTCAGAATTTGATAATAGGGTCACATCTTACCTTAAATTAGCTTAGCAAAGCAAGAGAGACCCAGGTTCTCTCAACAGACTTAAAAGAGAAAGAATGCTTAGGTAAGAGCCCTCCAACAGTGATTTATTAAAAGCAGAAGATGCTGGTAACTGAGACTGCCTCAGCTTTGACAGCTGCCATGGCTCAGCCCCCATGAGCAGGGACCCATCCACTCAAGCAGAAGCACACAGCTTGATTGCAGGGATCATAGCTTTGTTTACCTAAGTCAGACTTTTCCTTGAGTCCTGTAACCTCTGTTTGGAGCAATGATTATGAACATTTGTCTATGTCTATATTTATCGATCTACCTTATTCATTTTAGAAGGTCAGTAGTATTCCATTAAGTGTATGTCCAACTTACTTACATAACTTGCTCTTACTGGACATCTGAAAAATCTTCTAAGTCCTTGCAAAATGACAATAAGAATTCTTATGCATACATTTCTTCACTTCTGTCAGTGTTCTCTGGAAGATGTAAATACCCTTTCCTTCACTTTGTTACTATAATTAGCCATTAATACCTTTTTTTCACACATCTTCATATGCAAGTATAGTATTTCTGAAACTATGTTCCCTAAGGCAGAATTTCTGGGCCATGAATAGTTTTTAAATTTACTGCCAAGCTTCCCTTCAAAAGCTGGTTAGTCTTATCAGTATAAAAAGCGACTGCTTCTGTCGTAGCCACTACAGCTCTTTTAATGTTTTAACTTTTGCCAGTTTGTTAGATGGAAAAGCGATTTAATAAAAAAGACTTATGGTCACACCCTGGTGGCTCAAGTGTTAAGTCTGTGGCTGCAGCATAGTCCATTTAAACCAGGACCCGTGTTTGCAACCTGGGTGGTTAACAACCAAAATGAATCACTAAGTAATAAATAAATAAATGCTTTTTCCTCCTCTCTCTTCCTAGTTGCCTTCCTATCTACTTGCCTTCACTCCTGCCTGTTTCCTTACTCTTTAAAAAGATTGTTATTGTTATCCTTTTTTTAAAAAAAAAAAAAAGATTTACATTACCCTATTTATTGGTGAGATTGAGCAACATTTTATATCTTGCTGATCACTTTTTTTTCGCTTCATTTTATTTTTATTTAGATGTTCACATTGGCTGTTCTCCATCTCCCGACCCAGGACTTGAACCCCGGGGTATGTGGCCTGCACTCCTTCAGAGGCAACTGACCTAACCACCACTCCACCAGGACATGCCTTGTTGATCACTTTTCTCTTCTTCAGTGACTAACCTGTTCACAACCTTGACTAGTTTTTCATTTGAGTTCTTTTCTTCATATTGATTTGAAGGAGTTCTTCATACAATTAAAGCTTCATTAATACTTCATCTAGCTTGTAGGCCACAAAAACTGCCCCCTGGTCTGTCACTTACCCTTTAAGTTTGTGTATCTTTGCCCATTTCGCTACTGACTTATTCACATTTTCCATTAATTTATAAAGACTTTTCTATCTTATGGAGATCTGTCTGTCACAAAACTTGGGAATATCTTTTTGTTTTCCATTTTGTTTTGGAGTTTGTTGATTTAGAGAAGAGTTTATGCTTATTTAGACACATATGCCTTTCTGTGTGCATGTGTGTGTGTGTGTATGTGTGTGTGTGTGTGTGTGTATAAATCTTTAGAAGGATTTCCTCATCCTCACGAGGGACAGTCACATCTTCAGTTCTCCTGCTATGATTCTTTAATTCATCTGGAATTTATTTTGTGTGGTATGCCATAGGAATCTCACTTTTTTTCCCAAAATAGTTGGTCAAATTTCCCAATATCTTTCATCAAATTAGTCATCCTTTCCTTTCTAGCTTGTAATCCTAACTTACTCAGAGACTTTTTATTTGGACTTAAAAGAGGTAAAAATGATTTTTATCAACAATCTTGACTTCATTTACAAGGGAGAGGTACTTTGTTATTTGCTTTGGATAGGAAAGGAAAGTGTCCTGTGGGATAAAGTCAGGAGAAGGCAGATAAGATAGTCATGGAATTTATTGTGAAAAAGGAAAGTCTGAGGAAGAAATGGCAAAAGAGAAAACTACTGAGTCATAGAAGGGACATGTTATCAAAAAAAAAAAAAAAAGAACGTAAACCAAACAGCAAACATGACAGTCACAAGAAGAAGAATAGTTGGGAAAGACTCAAAAAGAAAATGATGCCAGAAGAACTGAGCTGGTAACATGGGGCTCCCGAATGAAGGGACAAGATCTGGAACCAGTCTGCCTTGCCACAGGGCCCAAGTGGCTGTCACAAAGTTGGGCATGGAGTTTTTTGTTCATTAGGGCTTATTCATTAGCAAATATAAAGAACTGGCATGATTGTCCTATTAAATCACTTTAAATGCAGGCTCATTGCTGAAAGAGAGAAAGTAGAGAAGACTACAATAATGCTTACTACCTACTATTGTTGAGCACCTGCCTACCTGCCATGGTCCAGGGCTTTGTTAGCTGCTTTACATCTATTTTATTTTAGAGAGAAGAAAATTTAAGCCCCTGTCATTCCAATAACTTCAGATTATCCACCATTATCACTCTGCTGTGTTTCCTTCCAGTCTTGTTCTGCTGATAGGCTGTTTTAGGACAGTTGCTAATTTGTCTTTATTCTCATACCTAGAGCTAAAATACTTTATTTAAACCTTTTAGTACTTTTTTGACCCTTGTAAAAATTCTAAGAGATAGGCACTATTATTTAAATTGTTCAAGAAGGAAAGAGGGACTAGAGAGGTGAAATAATATGCCCTTTCTGTACACCAGTGACAGATCTCCTTTTATCACTCAAACTCCTATCAGGACTGTTTTTCCACATCATGAAGTTTCCCACAGAAGTGATTACCTAATAACTGCCTGATATTCCATCACCTGTGTATGTCTTCATTTGTTTAACTGTTTCTTTATGTCTATTCAATTGTTAGTGGTTTTTTTTTTAAAGGAAAGGTGCAGGCAGGAGTGAAGGCTAGTAGGCAGCCAAGAAGAGAAGAGGAAGAAGCACTTTATTTTATTTTTATTTATTTGCTTACATTGGTTGTTTCCCCTCAGCCTGGGACTTGAACTCAGGAGTGTGTGGCCTGTGCTCCTTCGGAGGCAATTGACTTAACCACTGCTCCACCGGAGTGCACCTAATGTTACTGATTTATATAGAATAATTTTTGCTGTT
The DNA here is from genome assembly GCA_004363575.1 of Solenodon paradoxus. NCBI lineage: Eukaryota > Metazoa > Chordata > Mammalia > Eulipotyphla > Solenodontidae > Solenodon > Solenodon paradoxus. Next base: position 25,262 of record RJWH01000818.1, read on the forward strand.
ATAAACACCCTGTGCTTAAAATATGTGCGTATCTGAGTGCTCAGATTAAAAAAAAAAAAACAGTGGAATTACTGAGACATCTTTTTTTCAGGTTTTTTCTGTATATTGTCACATTGTCTTCCAGAGAGTTTCCACCACTTTACACTCCACCTACAATAAATGAAAGCACCCATTATAACTCCTTTAACCAACACTAAGTTTCATTCATTATAAATCCTAGCCAATTTAAGTAAACAATTTTATGTCACACTTTTAGTTCATTTTATCATAAAGAAAAAACAAAACAGATTTTAGCTCTCCCAAAACTGCAATTAAGCCTGTCTCACATGCCAGGCACTCTTCTGGGAGCTAAAGATGGAACAGGGAACAAGACAAACCTAACTCCTGGTATAGTCAACATATAATAATGAATCCCAGTAAGCTCTCTATATAAGTATTATATAGAGTATTTAATGTTTATTGGCCCCCTTTTAAAGTAAAGTACTAGGAGCTCATTTAACCTTAGTAACAACCCATTTGGGTAGGCACTATTATTATCCCCAATTTATAGATGAGGACATTGGGTCACCAAGAGTCAAGTCATTTGCCCAAGGTCATACGGCAAGCAAGTACTACAGGTGTGATTCAGAACCAGTTTGAATCCAGTTCCGGTGCCCTTAACCACTGCACATACTGCCTTCCCTCTGCTGGAGGGCAGGAGATGATGAGGAGAGTGGAAAGAAGTTAAAGAAAAATAGATCAATTAAAACAAAGTATCTGTGAACAAACAGTAAAAGGAAAGGAGATAAAAAAAAAAAAAAAAAAAAGGAAAGGAGATGGAAGGAGTTAATTTGATCAGAAATATTACCATGAGGTGCTCACTATCATTTCCCCTCCTTTTTTCAGAGGAGGTGACAGTGACAGGTGGTAGAACCAGCAGATCATACATATATTGGAAAACAAACCTGGAACAGTCCAAAATCAGAGGAAAGGAATGGCCTAAATGGCCCTGTCTGGGGTAGCAGAAGCAGGCAGAAAGAAAAGGCCTGTGCCTTCCCAGACCTCAGGAATAGGAAATAGAAAGATTTCGACCAGAGCAGCATTCAAAACTGAGCGGATAAAAAAAAAAATGAAAACTTGTACTTTGCCTGGGCTTCTGGCCAAGTGGTCTCCCAACTTGGCCTGAGGCCACTACCCCTGCTGGCAAGACCGGGGTTTTGCAGAAGAGGAAGCAACATTCCAGTGGGCTGCAGCGCCATCTAGCAGGTGTGATGGTGAAACGGCACCAGAATTGCTAGGGTCATTCTGGAGACCTTCAAAAAACCAAAGACCTTCTAAGGTGCATCAAAAGTGTGCTGAGGTCACCATGATGGACAAACCAATCTCTGTCCTTGAAAAGTTCATAATTCATCTGGTAGATAATCACAGTTTCAAAGGCAGAGCTTTATGCAAGTGGTTATAAAACAGGGAGGAGTGAGGCAGACATTCTGGGCTTTCAGAGAATGCTACACAAACAAAGCGATATCCAAACCAGGTCTATACGCTGAATTATTTGTGAAGAAATAGAAGATGGAGGAAATTACAGGCAATGGGTTCAAAGGCTCAGAGGTGTGAAGATTTAGTGCATTCCGGGAAAGTTGGAACATTCAAATCGAAAGCCAATAGCAACCTTACACACCATCTAGTTGAATTTCCTTTTGTTATGGATAAAGTTACCAATATTCAGGCAGAGATGGGACTTCATGCAGACTCGCACAAGTTAGGAGAATCAATACCGGAATCCAGGCCTCCTAACTCTCACACCCCTCTTCCTTCCACTGAAGCACCTGCGGGGGAACGAGACCTGCAGCCAGCTCTCTGGGAAGGGCACTCCGTGGAGGGCGCAGTGGTGCAGCTCTGATCACAGAAGGAGACCTTCAACTCAAGAAGACATGCTTGTGTTCAAAATCCAAAACCCCATCCGTAGTCATGTGACTTTTGCCAAATCACTTATTCTTTCCAAGTCTCATTTCCTTGTCTGCCAGAGAGGATTCTTAATAACCCGAATCTCGTCTGGTTGTTTTGAGAGCGGACAGAGTTAATCCACATTAAGTGCCTGGCACAATGCCAGGATACACTCAATTTTAGCAAGATAATCAGAAATTAAAGTCAATCATTTTAATATTTTCCCTTTTTATTACAATATGACTGGTATTTTTCTCACTTGAGAGTGTTTACCATGACTAATTGACTGTTTCTTCTCTCTTGCTCTTACTGTTTCTCAGTATTGAGAATATACTGAAGGAATTGGGGCGGTTCTGTCTGAATAAGGACAAACATGGAAGCCACAGTCTTGTTGTAACTTCAACGGTGGCGCTAGAACAGAAGGGGAGAGGCGTTTGCGAGCTGCAAGATGGCAGCTATAAGGTCCTTCAGTGGAGAGAGGACCTTCCCTGCCCTGCCAGCAGCCTTGGGAGAAAGGCCTTTGCTTGTTATTGGAAATGTTCAAACTGAGACCAGATGACCATTTGTCAGGGCCATGTCCTACCTTGCACAGGACAGGAAGCCATCTAGTGCATTTCACTATCTGATGCCTGAAATCTCTAATTGAGCTCTGCTTTCTAGGGGAATATGATTTGGTAGGTCATCTGGGAAGACAGCTGTCTATGTTTATGAATTTTAAAGTCATGAGCAATGCTCAAAGAAGTCAGGATTCAAAATGCATAACCTTGTTTTTCAGACTAATTCATTCGATTGTAGCTGGAAACGTGAGGAAGTGGCTGAGATTCTTATGTCAGACTGGAGACAAGGGAATGGGCCAGGGGAACAGAAGGCACTTCAGCCTGACTCCCCAAGAGCTGCCTGGAGAATGCGTCTTCATTCTGTGAACAGGGGAGCATTTTCACAGCCTGAAAACGATGAAGGGTGGGGAGATATCATCATAAAATCATTAAATAGCAGAATACAGCAAACACTCACTAGTCAAACATCTAAGCCGGGCTGCTGTGCGCAAAGCACTGGAAACAGAAAAGTAAATCCAAAAACCAGAGTCTGTATGAAGCGAGGAACATCTTCTAGGAGGACGATGAGACCTGGCACAGAAGAGCTGCCATCCAAGGTGAAAGGGCCTGTATCAGGAGACAGAGCAGAGGGCTGGGTGGCTCCCTGTGAGGCAGCAGCGGAAGGTTTTGTGGAGGAAGTGGCACTGAAACTGGGCCTTTAGTAGCACATGGGATTTGGATCCAATTGAGGGGAGAGCAGTGTGGGCAAAGGCATGGGCACCTGGAAGTGCAGGCTGGGGTCGGGGGTAGACATCACGGGGGTAGACTGGAGCACAGTGTGGGTGTGCTGAGGGTGTCAGATCAGAGCCACGGTTATCCAGCCACTCGTCTCCCAGCGTGTACCAAGAGAACTGAAAACATGGATCCATAAAAACCTGTACACTGAGGCTCAGAGTGGCATGACTCTTCACAGCCGAAAGATCCATCAAATGATGAACAAAGAAATAAATTGTGCCTATCTAGGCAACAGAATATTGTACATCAATGAAAGGAACCAAACAGTGATACATGTTACCACCACATGGATGATCTTAGAAACATATGTTAAATGAAAGAAACAGACACAAACAAAACAACACATATTGTAGGATTCCGTTTATATGAAAGGTTCAGAACAGGCAAAGCTATGATCAGAAAAAACGGTGGTTGCTGGGGCCCAGGGGGCTGGGGGGCTGAGAGCTGACAGCTAAAGAGCAGGAGGCTACTTTGGGGGATGATGAGAATTCTAAAATTGGCTATGACAATGACAGTCCAGCTTCATTCATAGACCCAGACATTGGATGGTATATTTGAAATAAATGAACTGGGTGGCATGTGAACTGCATCTCCATAAAGGTCTCAGAAATGATCCTTCCTGGAGTCGGCATGAGAAGCAGTGGGAAGACCAGAGAGCGCCTTGTGTGACGCTGCATGGTGTCCAGGGACAAGGGGCCGGAGAAGGAAAGGATTTGCACAAACCCTCAAAGTGAATCACACGACAGCGCTGGGACTGTGGCACGCGGCTCGTGACTGCTTCGGTGTCCCTCCTGCTGCACAGCGCCATTCCTGCTGCTTGCCCACTCCTGGAACACAGCTCTTAAACAGAATCCACAGCCGCTGCCTGAGCATCTATCCAGAGAAGCAGGGAAAGAGACGTGGAATCAGACTTGTTTTCTCTTCTTAGGGTTGGAAGAGTAACCACTGAGGTTTACAGCCACTTTGTAATATTCCCACAAATGGTCATCCAGCAACCTTTGACCATCCAGTTGACAGGGACCTTGGTACTTCCAAAGTAACCGCCTTGCATCCTTAACGTGGCGTAAACAGACCCTCATCTCCTTTTGGATTCTCCTTTATGAAAAGAGATGTGAGGGGCACACTTTTCCCAGATGTCTGTGGGAAACCTTCAAATGAGCGCTGATTGTTTGCATCTCTCCCTCCCTAGATGGAGAGTTTCTCCGGGAAAGGGCTGGGTTTGATTTGACAGCACTGCCCCCTGAAACGCGGCCAGCTGCAGAGAAGGGGGCTCTGATGTCTGGCGCAGGAATGAGAGCACCAGAGAGAGAAACCAGAGGCCTTGACACTTTTGCTCAAGCCCTGTGCCCTGGAGCGTTTTCTCATCCTCCGTGATAATGCCCAATCTTGATGCTCCGCATATTTCTGGGGCCCCTCCTGCGCCTTCACTCTTGTCTTCTGCCCACAAATGCTGACATTTTTCAAAGGTTAAACTCCAGACTTTCTGAGTTTTTCCACAGTTAGAGCATTCCTCTGCTTAGCTCACTCTAGAACTCTCCAGCCAGACTCCCAACTCAGGCCACGTGGGTGGCAATTCTGAGTTCCACTGACCACTGCCAACAACATTCCCCATCACCGTTAATGTCCGAAACTGACATGTCTTCACCGGAGCAGCACCCGCCTCAGACTTTCCTGTCTCCTATTTGGACCAAATCTGACAGAAAAATATTTTCATAAGGTTAACAAGTATATTTTCATATTCTCTCTCTCTGTTTCTCTCTCTCTGTCTCTGTCTGTCTGTCTCTCTGTCTCTGTCTGTCTGTCTCTCTGTCTCTGTCTGTCTGTCTGTCTGTCTGTCTCTCTCTCTCTCTCTCTCTCTCTCTCTCTCTCTCTCTCTCTCTCTCTCTCTCTCTAAGACCCAGGCTTCTCCCATTATAACAAAATCAGAAGGCTTAGACATTCAGAAGATATTGCCTCTAGCAAAACTAACGTAAGCTGAAATGGAAAGAGAAAGCAAAAAAATCACATTCTTGGCTTTTGAAAGTGAACTTTGGAAATTCAAAACAAAAAACAGTCTTGAAAGCCCAGACTCTGGTTTGAAGGGCCAGGATTTTTAAGGTAGATTAGGGATCTGGGCTCTGGAAGCAGAGTTGGGGAATGAAAGGCAGTCTGAGGAGCTGGGGTTTTCCTTCCAGACATTCTCTGCCTCTGGGCGCAGCCATCTTTCTTAACTTTGACCTCAGGCCCCATTGTCTCCTCTTGGACCGCTGGAAGCATTTCATATCAACTCAGTAAAAACGTACTGAATACCTGCTAGGGGCTGGACATTGTGCTAGGCTGAAGCTGGCCCCGGGCCGAATCCGGCCCACCAACTGTGTTTTGTAGATAAAGTTTTATTGGAACACAGGTACACTCAGTTTTTCACATGTTATCTGTAGCAGCTTTCAAGCTAAGAGACACAGTCAAGTAGTGGTGACAGAGACAGTATGGTCCAAAATGTCTCAAATATTTGCTATTTACAGAGAAACTTTACTGATCTATGTGCTGAATGATGAACAAAACAGATGTGGGCCCTGCTGCTTACAGTTCGAGGTCCCCCACCTCCCCGCCTTGCCCCCCTCCTCCGCCCTTTCTCCCATTACCTCTGTCCACGAGTCCTCTGACAGGATTTTGGAATTCACCAGTCATTAAAAATAAATGTTTTAATAGCAGAGGGCTGATATAGGGTTGTTAGAGGGCTGCCTTCTTTTTAAAAAAACAACTACTGTCTAATTATCACTGTCACTCTATAAAGAGGAAAACATTGTAATATTTAAAAATAAAAATGACTTCATGTCATACATTTTCTTAATTGTTCTAAAAATAAAGAAAAATTGCCCAAGCAACATTCATTTCAGGAAATTCATTCTGTTGACTTGATTTTTCCCATTTTGCCCTGAATGGTAAAGCTGCTTCTCGAACCATCACAGGTCTTTGTCTGGGCGCATAGGAACCTCTGGTCTAGTCGAAGCCAACTGGTTTGTATCACACAGACTCGCTGTGACTCTTCCCATCAGTTACGCAACCAGACAGCTTTTCCTCCTCCTCTCCTGCTCACAGTTCAAACCCCAATCCCAGCGGCAGAAGCAGGGGGTCCCCTGCCGCCACAACATGCAGGATTTCTGCTCGCACTGCATCCGGCCGTGGGCGGCACAGATGAGTGACAGAGCTGTGGGTGTCTCTGGCATCACCGAGCAGGGTGAAGGGCGGTCAGGAGGGCCGCCTGGAGTGTGGCCCTTCCCCTGACACCTGTGGGTGAGCCATCTGACCTGGCCCACTGACAGCTGCACAGCTGAGGCTCTGCTGCCAGAGAGGTGCACACCAGCATCCAGACAAGTCTCTCACGTGACCGGGGATGCCGTGAGGGCTCTGGGCAGCCACCAGCAGCGCCCGGTCAGCAGGTGGTGGCGGCAGACACTGACAGAGGTCACCTTACTGGCAGGCAGCCCCAGGATCCTGGGCACTCACTGCTCACATGAAGCTTCTGGAATCCCCGGGTACATCCCTGTGGTCTGTGGAAAATTTAATTGTGGTTCCAGCATGAAGATCATCCCAGCAAGGCCTGGTGCCAAGGGCACTTTTCTGTCCGGCTTTCATTCAGGGACAAACATCTCCTAAAGCCTCTACTCACCCAGTGCCTGTCGCGTGTGAGTGAGTGAGTGTGTGTGTAAGAGAGAGGGGGAGACAGGGGGAGAGAATACTTGTGAAAATTCTCCAGCATGGGCAAAGGACACATTTCTCTTACAAACAGGGGCACGCTCCACATTAACAGAGGTTTAGTTTGTCCTTCTGGGATGGTCTAGAGCCAAGCTGCTTCACTTCTCAGCCATTCCCACTGAATACATTTAAGAGACAAAGAGGGTTCAATAGCCAAGGAGAAATTTAGAGACCTTGAGGCAAAATGGGAAAGAAATTTTGAGATCCCCTGACCCAAACACTGCAGAGAGGGAACGTGAGGCCTGGGAGAGAAAAGGAATTGTTCAAAACCCCACCAGCAGAGCTGGAGCTCAAAATAAGGCCTCGTCAGTCCATCCAAACCTCTTTCATCTATGTGCTGTGACGTCCAGACTGGCACTCACTATCGTCTAGAATGAAGACAATCTGCCTCTGGAGATGAGAGGACCTCAGCCTTAGAACTTGGAGGAGAGAGGAAGAGCGTGAGGAAGGCAGTGTCAGGACAACTTACCCCTGGAGAAACGAACATGGCCGTCAAAGGCTGAAGGAACGGGGATGCCCAGTTTTAAATAACAACACCACAAAGTTTATTTTCTTAACACCTTGCCTTCAGCCCAGACGAAGAGGCTGAGGCCCCCGTCGGCAGGGACAGGAACTGAGTGAAGGTCACACACAGTCAGGTGGCGAGGGCCTTGGGGGCTTGGCCTCAGGGTTCAGCTCTCTCCTTGGCCACGTATCAGACCATCAGCAATCCCTGTGCTGAGGCTGCCAGCCAGTCTTGAACTTGGGGCTTTATCTCAGCTTTCCCCGCAGAGTCAGCTGCTCTGTCAGGCCAGTTGGTGCCGAGCTGATACTGCATTCCCCCAGCCGGGACACGCTTCCCAGAAGCCCGATGCCCTGCCCCACAGCGTGATTTCTACGTAGCGGCTCCGGAAGCAGCTGGTTCAGGCTGGCAGGCCGAGCTCTGAGTCAGGCCTGGCGAGCTCCCTGGGATCACCTGCCCACCAGGCAGCTTGGGTTTTACTGCCCTTTCGTCATGTGTCACAGCAGGACACGCCGAACTGTCCCCATGACTTGACATGGCTGCAGCTGTCTGGGGCACCTGGGGAGAGAATCCTGAAATCAATCCAGGCAGCACCCCCTGGCTGGGGGTGTCCTCAGAGCGTGTGACAGAGAGGCACCAGTCCCAGCTCCTGCCCTCGTGCGAAGGGAATGGTCTTGGCTCTGGAACCCTGTTTCTAGACCTGGCTCCAGCCGGCCCGGCTTCCAGCTGTGTAGGATGTGAGCAGACCAGCCAGTGAAGGGCGGGGCCGAGGGAGAGGCCCTTCCCCCAGAGTCAAGAGCATCCTAAAGAAACGCCTGCCCCTGACCCCAATTCGGCAGCCTCTGAGCGCTGAAGGGTCAGAGAGCTCTAGCTCAAGTCCTTCAAGGGTCAGGAGAGAAAAGGGAGGCCCAGAGAGGAAACTGCTCTGGGTCACACAGCAAAGATCCAGTCTGCTCTCTAGTCCAGTCCTCTTCCCACAAATGTTTTCAGATCGTCGTGGAGACAGACCTCAATGCAGCTCCCTAAAATGTTATGAGGGGACATCTTTCGTCATCACTAGGTGCCCTCATAAGGTGAGTGCCAAGGGCAGTGGCCATCTGCAGAGTCAGGCTTTGCACAGAGCACTTACAAGCTTTACTCACTGCTATCACCACATTCACACTCTAGTCATTGCTGCCCTTGCCTTCCCCTCATGGTCAGGACCAGGCAATGGGCCAGTAAAGTCCACCTTCTCCAGGGACCCCTGGACAGGAGATCAGGGAGCTCCAAGCAGCGTTCTGGGTCCCCGAGGTCTCCAGGACCACAGCACAGACACTGCAGAGCAGCATCTGAAACCCCTCTCCACCCACTGGAGGGGTCCCTGAGGTGTCCTTAGGTGACTCGCCCTGAGAGCAGCCCAGAGCCAGGTGGGCCCGCGACTGGAGCCGCCGAGGAAGCATGTGCTGGGAAGAAGCGTGGCCCACAGCAACCCAGCCTCTCTATTTTTGTTCCATCACACACGCCAGGGCTCTATGTCCTCCTCCTCCTCCTCCTGCTGTCCGCCCAACAGCCAGCTGCCCGTCCATTTGAGGAAGCCGCAATTAGAGTCCTCTCTCTCCGCCCAGCCCGCGATGCTCTCTGCATGTGCATCCTCCCTGTCACTCAGCCCCAGCTGATGACAAACGGGAACATGTCTGGAGGAGGTGGTCCAGAGAGGCAGGTGCTGGGCTTCGGGTCCCTGGAAAAGCAGTTGAGAAGCTCGAAGGCCCTAGAGCCATTCAGCCTGAAGAAGAAACTCGGGAACACGGTCCATGTCACGAAATCCCTGGAATGGGATCAGAAAGAAGCAGAGAGGACATTTCCTCTGCTCCAGGGCTCCAGGGAACAGAGCAGGAGAGTGGTCACGGGGGAGATTTTAGTTCAAAATAAGAATAAACTCCGTGACTATCCCAAGACAACCCAGGAAACTGCGTCCCAAATGGCAGACACCTGGCACTTGGAGCTGGCAATGCCCTGATCGGAGCCCAGCTCCTACCTGTGCCACTGTGAACAAGGTCCTCCCTGTTCATCGCCACCAAAATGGACCTAGTGATGTGTCTAGAACTCCTTCTAACACAGCCAAATGCAGCCTTGAAGTTCCCCAACAGATCAAGGCTTAGCCCCCAGTGCGCCTGTCTCCGTATCGCCCACACACAGAGGCCATGACCCCAGCCAGGGCAGTCCCACAGAATGGAGCCAGCCAGAGCAGCAGGCACAGACCGCCCTGGTTAAGTCCCAGCTCCGCCCCCGCCACTGAAACCTCCAGCAAGACACTCAGTCTCTCTGAGTCACTGAATCTCACTCTTCTTACCTATAAAATGGAGCTGTACACCCTGCCCTACCTCCCTCCTTGAGGTGAGGGAAGGGTCCAATGAGAGAGGAAAGCAAGCACCTTGGAGGTTGTCAGTTACTTATACAAAAAGCAATGATATGTTGAGAATTTCTAATTCTAACTCTAATTCTGTTTATTCCAAGAAGAACACAGGTGACACAATTGAATTCAACAGCAAATGTCCATTCAACATTTCACTGAGCATCTGCTACAAGCCAAAAGCTGTGCTAGATCTTAGAGATGCAAATAGAAATAAGACAAAATGCTCTGTTTTCTGAGATAAGCTACTTGGGAAGACAGACATGAAAATTATTCACTAAAACAGAGCGTGGCACACAGAAGCATTTACAAATCACGGTGAAAACACAGAGGGGAATAGCTTTGTGTGGGGCTGGGGGAGGTAGGGGTCAGGATACCAGAGGAAGAAACATTTTAATAGTCTTCACAGATGAGGAAGAACATCTATGCACTGAATAACAAAACACCAAAATGTATAAAGGTAACATTGAGAGAACGGAAGGGAGAGAGAGATTTCTAGAATCATGTCTGGAGACTTCAATACTCCACTCTCAATAATGGATGGAACAACCAGAGGAGTAAGAAGCCAGAGGACTTGAATTACAGGCTACACCAACCAGCTCTAACAGCTGTAACAGAACAACCTCCCTGGCCACTACATACTGTTCTCAATGCACCTGGGACATACAAGTCACAATTGCCAAAAGGTGGAAACAACCCATGTGTCCGTGGACAGACGAATGGATCAATAAAATGTAGTCACACATACTGAGTATTAGTATTCACCCTTCAAAAGGAAGGTCATCTGACACGTGCTACGGTCTAGATGAAACCTGAAGACGCGGTGCTATGTGAAACGTCCGTCACAGAAGGACAAATGCTGTTGATTCCGCTCACAGGGAAGGCCTGGAGTCGTAAAATCGCAGTGGTTGCCAGAGACTCAGAGATGGAGAATTAGGGGTTAAGTGTTTCAGCCTTTCTCATTGTGCAAGATGAAGAGTCCTGGAGATGGACTGGTCGTGGTTTCACAACAAGGTAAAGGGACTTAATCTGCTGGACAGAGCACTAAAAATGGAGTTTGCGGGCCTCTGTGTGGGCTCTGCGGAACCACGTGGCCACAGCCAGGCTTGGACAAGCAAACTGGGAGGAGTCTGGGGAGGGTGGAGGGACCCCCAAGGTGACAACACCACCTCCCTGATATTAAAAGAGAAGACAGACATCAAGGGAAACTGCTTTCCAGACAGCCCAGGTCCCCAGAGCTCTCTGCTCGCCCTCTGAGGTCAGGGTTCCAGGGCTGTGGTGAGAGTAACTCTGTGCATTCGCCTTCGGGCACCCAGCCAGGCAGGAGGGGGTTCCCCTGAAAATGAAACAGCAGACAAGTAGGTGGGGCCTATGCCAGGATGCCCTTTGGGCCTTCTCCTTCACCCCGCCCTGCGGCCTAGAGGGGATGGGAGTAATGAGGGGGCAGTCTCCCTGCCGGCCACCTCGTGGGCCTCACCAGCTCCAGAGAGGGGAGTTCAGCTGCTCAGGGGTGCCAGTGGAGGCGAGGCCTATGAGGGGGCTAAGTCTCTGAAGCAAATAAATGGTGATCCTGACTCTGCAGCTTGTAAACAGGTGGCCTGAGCAGCGCTGTCTCTGCTTGGGCCCCAGTTTGCCCGTCTATAAAATAAAGCGGTCAGGCCTGCACCTCCATTGCTGCACCCCTGATATTAAGAAGGCAGGATGTGCCAGGGCATGCTTTAGTAAACTGACCGTCCGGTAGGGAGGCACACACACGCTCCAGCAGATGGCAAGATGTCCTTTACTTTTCCTCCTGAGCCCCTTCCATCCACCTTTAGTCTCATTTTGGCAACCTGAAGTGACTGTCTCCTCTGTCTCCCTTTCCTTGCTCCCTCCCTCTCTCTAGTTCCCTTAGTCTCTCTTAAGAGAAGAGGAACTGAGCATCTTGTAGATGGGAGGACAAGAATGAAGGCGACTCTGTCCCCATCTAACCACAGGGTAAAAATCTACTAAATAACTCAGATCAGCTGCCTCTTAGCTAAAACTGGTGTGTTATTCTACTCAAAGCTCCACTTGGTCTTTCCAAAAGAAGCAAGCCAAGTTTATATATATGTACATATATATTCCTCAAGGAAGAATCTGCTGAACACCAGATTGTCAAAAGTCAATTAGCCAAATGATTGATTCACTGCATCACTGAGAATGCTCTTGACATGACCTCGTTAACAAGACCTCAACCCCGAGATAATGCATCACCACCCACTGCCTTCAGGATCGCCCTGGGGTTTCTCCATTCCTGCCAGCTGAAAGACGGAAGCCCTGGGATGCGCCCGTGTGGGAGGCGCACCTCCCAGGGTCTGACTCCAGGTCTGTGTCTACAGAGACTGGAAACTAGTCCCTGGACAGGAAGCCACTTCCCAGAGACAACTGTGGGAGCCATGCAATGGAAGCACGTGCCTTCAGTAGGCAGCCCGGTATCTCAGCCACTTCTGTGTCCCAGACCCCAAGCTCTCCTCAGAATCTGCCATCAGCATGTGGGCCTTCTCTCGTGCACAGCTGTCTGCTCTGTCTTGACGGACTTATACACCTGCTCCTACACCAGATGCTGAATTTAAGAATGAGCAGACTTTTCCCTAAACACACCTCTCCTGTGGTCTTGTGTTGGGACCCAGCTTGGACCTCTTTCTCCACTGGGTCTTGGCCACTGCCTCCATGTCACCTCTGTGTTGGCCCTGACAACTCCCTCGGCCCTGCCATTTCATGAATGGGCTTCTCTTTAGACACAGTGTCCTGTCCCCCTGGGACATAAGGCCGATAGTGCTCAGGGAAATGCAGGCAGGAAGCTTAGCTCTGATGGGTGGGGAAATGACTACCCCGAAAGGCCACATTTTTGACTTCTTCATGGTAGCAATGGAAGAGGGAGCTGCCCCCTGAGCTTTGAAACTGGGAAAGCTGTCCTGGTCTCTCTGTCCTCACCACAGAAACCTTACTAAGCAGACTATTTCAGTAGAAGGAAAAGAAAAATCAGGGACTTCTGCTTCCAGGCTTCCAGCGAAGATGGAGGAACAGGGACTGAGTTACTTACTTTCCTGCCTGAAACAACAAAAAGGAAAAAAGAAGAGGAGGGAGGAAGAGAGGGAGGGAGGAAGGAAGGAAGGAAGGAAGGAAGGAAGGAAGGAAGGAAGGCTGGTTTACAGGACACTGGAGCTCACACAGCAGCAGACAATCATGTCTGAGAGAGCAGAAGCAAACGAATCCCGTGGTAGCCCCAACACACTGCCTTCTGAGAGAGAGCTCTCTGACTGGAGGAGTTCTCTGGCCAGATTGGAGAGCTCACAGAGAGGGAAACTCAGAAATATGCACAGGGCCTTGCGCCCACCCATCAACAGCACATCAGGGAGAAAACAACCTGCGGTGGAGGAAGGATTAGAAAGAACAGGGCCTCTTGTGCTCAGACAGGGCTGGAAACAGTGTCTGTCACCAGCAGTCAGACCGGAAAAACTCATAATTCACGGGGCAGGAAATAAAGTGCTTAGAAAAGTCTTGCCTCAGTGGTGAGCAATAACGAGCCCTAAACTTCACTGTTCCAGCCTATCCTAGCACACCAGGAGAGGAATCGCCCTGCTTGCAAGTACTGTCCTGCATTTCAGAACAAAACTCAAGATTTTTAAGATCACGAAATAGCCAACACTCACAACATAAAATTCCCACCATCTGATATCCAATCAAAGAATACCAGGCATGCAACAAACAAACAAACAAAACCCAGAAAACATGACCATGATAAGGTCAGTCGATAAAAACCAACTGAGAACCAACACAGTTGTTGGAATTGGCAGGGAAATGTAGAGCAACTGTTATAGCCATACCCATGTAAACAGTTAAGCAGACATAAAGAATATATGAAAGACCCCAAACCGGACTTCTAGAGATGAAAACTATGTGTGAGATTTTAAAGTGCGCTGATTGGATTAGCAGTAGACAGTGCAGAATAAAAGATGAGTGAACTTGAAGGCAGAATCATAGAATCCATGCAAAATGAAACACAAAGAGGAAAGAACTTTTAAAATCAGGAATTGCCGGCACACCTTGGTGGAGCAGTGGTTGGGTCGATCACCTCCAAAGAGCACAGACCACATACCCCTGGGTTCGAGTCCTGGTCAGGCGGCAAAACAACCAACTAAACAACTAAAATGGAAATAAAATGCTTCTTTCTCCTCTTTCTTCCTGTCCATCTGCCTACTCATCTTCATTCCTTCCTGTACCTTAAAAAAAAAAAAATCAAGAAAAGCATCTGTAAACCCTAGTAAAAGTTCAAGTGAAGATGGACCAGTTTTCCTTAAGAATTTATTCCAGCTCTCTCCTTTGGACCCTCAAAGGCAGGGGGGATTGCAACTAAGAATGGCTTCATCCAACCAGTGGTTGGGGATGCAGAGAAGAGGGCGAATGTGTGATAACATTTTTTTAAATTTTTTAAGTGAAATGCACCTATAGATATATACACATATCACAAGTATACTGTTCACTTACTTTCAAAAATATTTACAAAAACTTTAGAATGATGTTAGATTTACAGAAGTTCCAGAGACAATACAGTTCTGTATATACTTTTTACCTCGTATCCCCTCATATTAATGTCTTGCATAACTGCAGTGTTTTTGTCAAAACCAGTGTTGGTGCATTACTGTTAACAAAACTGCCAGTTCAAGTCAGCATTTTCCACTCTGTTCCATTAATGCCCTTATTGTGTTCCAAGATCCCATGAAAAATATCTCACTGCATCCAGTCCTGGAGGGTTTAAAGTTGGAACTAAAAAATTGTGGGTTTTTTTTAAGTAAAGCGTTGTCTTTCAGATAGTTGGCAATCAGGAATGATCAGTCGTGACCTCAGGGTGCCACTGCTCCCTCCCCACACTTTTCATCCACTTGCCCAAGCTGGGCGCTCTGCTGGAAATCCACCAGCACCTCTACGGAGAAGCCTGAGCTCCTGGGTGAAAAAGACAAAACAACAGCTGGAGGCATCTGAAAAGTAAGACTATGGGAGAAAATAACCACAACAAACATAACAAGTGGAATACTATTACTATAGGGAGCAGAAAAGACCAAGAATTTAAAATAAATGTAATATAGATTTACATGACATGACATGCACCAAGTGGAAATAGTCACTATTAGGTCAGATACATGGTAGGACAGATGTAACTGAAGAACGTATTCGTGAATGGAAAAAACAGATTGAGGAATTCTCCCAGGAGACATCAAGAATTATTTTTTTCAACTTTAAAAGAAAACAAGAGAAACTCTCAGAAATAGAAAAGTTAGAAGCAGAAATTCCAGTATCCAAATAATATGAGTTCTGACAAGAGAGAGAAAGAGAAAAACAAAAATACAAAAGAAAATATTTAAACAAATAAATGGATGTTCATTTTCTAGAATTAAAGACAGATGAACTAGTTCACATTGAAAGCAGAAAATAAAAACCCACACCTAGATACATTATAAAGATATTTTATAAATTGTTCCAAAGGAAAAAGGTAAAATTCTAGAAGACCCCAAGAATAAAGACTGCCTACCAAGAGAAAGGGTAGAGAAATAGCTAGAGCCTAGAGAAAGAGTCCTCTACAAAGACTGACATCAGTCTTCTCAAAAAAAAAAACAAACCATGAAATACAAGAAGACAAAAGAGTATTGCTTGCAACAATTGAAAGAAAATAATTTGGAAGTTAGAACTTTATACTCAGAAATTGGCCTTAAAATAAGAAGGATAACAAGCAGACAAGGTACCAAAAGCTTACCACAAGGATACACTGAAAATAATTCCAGAAAAGTGACTCTAAACTTAGGAGACATAAATTCAAGAAGGTAATAAATCAGAGTGACTGGGAAATAAAATAAGAAAGCATGTTCACATAATGGTATTATAGAGATAGGGCAAGGAAGAGATCAGAGGACAGGAGAACAGATAAAAGCACTTTTTTTTTTTTAGAGAGAAAAGACATAATTACTAATAAGTGTGACGCATTAACAAGAGAAAATAGATGAAAGCATTAGCCAAGCTTAAAACAATCATCAGGTTTATAAAATTAAAGAATAACTTTTAAATGCCAGAAGAAAATCCAATATATCTGATGGAAAAAAAGAATAAAGAATAACAGATTGCCATAACACTTATTATTCAGTCTAATAAAATCTTTCCTGCTCCCCTTGGCTCTAACCTCCTACATAAATACCTGGAAGAGTCTGAAACTAAAGTAAGACGGGAGAGGAGTAAAAAAGCCAGGAGCAATAAGAGAAAGACCTTCCCCAGCTGTGGATTTCTCACCCTTTGGAGGGAAAGAAGTTTTAACCTTAAGACAAGGTTAATGCTCTTAGCATTTCACAGGCTAGGATATTGTAATTATTAAATAGAGACTGTTCAAGTGTTGCGTCATTTAAAATCACCAGAAATCTGTTTATAGTCCCCAGAAGTAAACAGGACCATTGTGGGGGTCTGTCTAAATTTTCAACCAAAGACAGAGAACGAACTACCTCCAAAAATGACTTGAAAGGGACAATGGGAGGCAAAAGTTCTTTCTGATTAGACCCTTTGAGACTCTGATCAACGTAAGTTTCAGAGATGGCCTGTCATTTAGGTTGGGATAGTCTAAGCTATGCTGCTTAACCAATACCCGCAAAACCTGCGCAGTTTCCTTAACAAGGAGGTATTTCTCACTCACCCTGCATGTCCATCAAAGATCAGCTACAAACCTATTTTCACTCAAACCCAAATTAACGGAACGGCCTCTACCTGGAACATTGTCAGTCAGATGGAAGAGAGAAAAAATAAAAGATTTTTGGCAAATCCCATGCTGGCTCTTAACAAATCTGCCTACAGGTGGATGATCTTTGCTACTTTCATTAACTAGGTAACATGCCTCACAAGGTCAACCCTAAACCAGTGTGAGAGAAAGTCTCATATGTCTCCTGAAAGGGGCAGCTGGCCTTTGGGAACAATAATCTAGCCCTGAGACTGGCGACATTTTGGTGTCAAGGGTCAGATAGCAACTGTTTTCAGCTTTGCAGTCTCTGGCACAAGTACTCAATTCTACTGTGACAACCAGAGACAATAAATATGTCAATGATGAACAAGGCTGTGCCAATAAAACTTTATTTACAAAAACAGGCAGCAGCTGCCTATGGCTGTCCGGCCACCACAGCTGACCCCTGGTGTATATGACCACATTTGTCATTATTAATTTGAGGAGAAATAGAGAGCCCACTTAATTTCATAACATAATTAAAACTTGAGTTTTTTTTTTCAATTCCTGCAAAGACTGAGGCTCCAGATGGCTTTCCAGGTGGGTCCTCTAAACTTTCACAGAGCAGAAAATTCCAACTCCATGTCAGTTCTTCTAGACAATAAATGAAGATGAATCTCAACTTATTTATGAAGCTAATGCAGACTCTCTGACAAAGCCAGACAAGGACATTATGAGGGAAACATGTACACAAATATAAGAATTTTTTAAATCAATGCATAGAAGACAGACATTAGATGTAAACTGATCAAGCAATGAATATAAAGAACAACATCAAGACCAAATAGAAGACAGTCCCCTCTCTTATCTTTTCCTTAAAAAAAAAAAAAAAAGAGAGACTAGCATGAGGAAATCTATTGGCGTAATAATTACGAAATTAAAGAGAGACTATTACATAATCACATCAATAGATGCAGATAAAGGAGCTAAATGAAGTCAGTCATGAGTGGGTATTGAGGAAAACAACTTCTAGTAAAACAGTGCTAGGAGGTAATTTGCTTACTGTGATAAAGAGCTAACGATCATAGCTTGCCATAAACATCAAACTGAAAAATGTGAAAACTATAATCGTTTTAAAATCATATAAAGAGGAAGAAAATAATTTCCACTTTAACTCCTATTCAGTATTATACTAGAAACAAAATAAGAGGCTTAGGGATTTAAAGCAAGAAACAAAACGAGGTGAGCCCTGGTGGAGTAGCAGTTGATTCTGTCGCCTCTGAAGGAGCAAGCCATGTACCCCGGGGTTCGAGTCCCGAGTTTGGGGAGAAACCACCAGTGTGAACAATTAAGTAAAAGTAAAGACGCTTCTTCCTCCTCTCTCTCCCTGCCTGCCTGCTTATTTACCTTCATTCCTGCCTGCACCTTTCCTTTAAAATCAAAAACCAGAAAGCAAAGTGACTTTATTCCAGATGATTTGATCTTCAAAGAAAATTCAGGAGCATGTGCAAAGCATTAGAACTTAGAATAATAATATCATATCATCGTAGTAATGTCACAGAACAAAATATTATCTAACAGATAAAAATGAATGAACTGGATCTACATTATTCATATGGTTACACCTCACTGTTAGGTCAGAAAACAAATAGAAACAGTATGGTACTGCTGATGAAATGTTTTAATAACTAAGACAATACTTTATATTGGTGTCTACTTGTATATGAACAAACTAACTCAGGCACTATGCGTCTCTGGATGGCGTGGTCCATGTAAGCCCACATACCCAGGTTCATAGACCAGGGATGGTAAAAACAACAGAAGCAACTAAATAAATAAATGCTTCCTCCTCTTTTCCTGACTGCCTGCTTCCTTACTCTTAAAAAAGGGACGGGGTGAGGGGAGAATATCAAGGAATCAGAAGCTGCTTCCCAATTTGAGAACTGCCTCTAGAGAGAGGTTGGGGATGGGAGGACAGCTGGGTTTAGACTTTACCATAGTTTTGCTTTCTTTTCAAAAGAATCTAGAGCAATGTCCATAGTTCTTCCATCTCCCGGTGGGTACATTTGGGGTTTAGAAAATCATTCTCTGTCCTGTTCTGTAAGCTTGAAATCTTTCCTAGTTAAATATCCTAATTTCGATAGAAGAGAAAAGCAAAGAACCAGGACCAATACTGTCTTGTCATTGGCTCTGGCTGCATCTATAAGTGCAGGGAGGTACAGGCATAAGGACGTCCCACCCACCCTGGTGTCCCCAGGACAAAAGCTTACCATGTTTCTTCTGAACACTGGGAGCTACACAGTCTTTGATACTCTGAATTCTTGAGATCACGGTGGGGCCCTCCTCTACCAGCTCCTTCGGAAAACATCTCTAGTCTTGTCTGAAGCTAAGTTCGAAATTCTTTTCTAGGGAACTGGGGTCATAGGAAACTTAGCAGATTTGATTTTCCTTGTGAAGAATTACAAGCAGATACCATTATGGGGGCACTTGCCTTCTCATGCCCTTCATGTGAAGACAGAGAAAAGTCCGAGCCTTCGGGGAATATCGTGCTCTCTTCCAGCTCCTCCAACGGCTCAAGTCTTCACATTTTTCATGCTGGGTGGCAACCACCAATTCTCAGAAAGTAAGTTTAAGGCTGGGGCAGTGAAAGTACAAGATGAGCAGGAAACACTTTTCTGTACCAAAAGAAAGGATCTGCTTAAAGTCTGGGAACATGCCAAAGACTTGGGAACTGGAATGAAAGGGTTCACTTCAGTACCACCTAATCATCAAAATCCATGGGTAAAAGAAGAGCCTGATGAATAAAATAAGGATCCATGAGACTGTACAGGGGTCAATTAATACAAGAACACATTAAATAAATAGAGGGGCAAGAAAAGTTCCTCTTCACAGTAGAATAACAGCTATTAAATGTACAAAGAGTGAGAAAAGAAAACAAAAAGTAAGTACAGGAGTCTGGAAGATAAGGGAAAAAATGTAAAAGCACGGAATAGAAAGAGAATGGGACCTGGTAGACATGCTGATTGAAACCCAAAATATGCACCCTGCGGTCAGAGGGGGTAACCACTCCCCAACTCAGCCTTGTCCCGCCTCCTGAAAAGTTCATTTTTACTGACCCTTCTGAATCATCATGGTGATGTCACTGGCTCCCATCTCCCAATGCCTAGCACCTCTGAACCTCAATTTAAATCAAAAGAAAATGAAAAATAAAAATGAATTTGAGACTCCCTTTGGGGAGAGATGTTCACGTGGAGTTGTGGAGAAATGAAAGTGAGAAATGAAAACTTGAACTGATGACTTTCATGCGGCGTGGCCTGGAAAAGCCCAAATTGTTTAGGTTTCAATTATCTCATGCGAGCAGCAAGGATTAAACTGATTTCTCTACTTCTCGGGGTGGTGATTAGGGTCTAATTACTCCCCAGTGAGCACATGCTTATGAGCCGCAATACCAGCTACACTTAAGCTGTGACAGAATCGATGAACTTCGTGAGAAAGGTCTGGGAGGGATGACACAGCCCATCTCCTAGACACAGACCAAGGTCTACATCAGTGTTTTTTAAACTTGAATCCTTTGAAAAAAAAGTCTCAGATTGTAAGCAGCAGCAGCAACAATTCTTACTTAGATGTTTCTTCTGCATGAATAAATATTAAACTAGAATTTGATTTCTTCTGCTCCCTGTAATTTACAGTGAGAGCAGGAAAGGTGGCATCTAGGAGCAATGAATCCAGAAGTTCTGGACTGAAAGTCTGAAGGAAAGAATGGAGGAGGAGGGGCAGCCTGAGAAGAGATGGTCTAAGCTTGCCTTCTTTTTTCTTTTTCCTGACGAAAATACAAGGAAACTGTATGAAAATCAACAGGACTGCTATGGACTGAATTCTTGCTCCCTAAAATTGACATGTCAAAGTCCTAACCCCCAAGCCTCAGAATATGACTGCATCTGGAAGAAAGAAAGAAGGAAAAATTTGGTTGTGAGGGTGGGCCTGACCCCATCAGCTAAAGCTCATAAGAAATGAGGACCTGGAGGAGCCCAGAGGAAGCCAAGTGAGGGGACAGTGCGGGACAACCATCTACCGGTCAAGGAGAGAGACTTCAGGTGAACCAGCCCTACCAAACCTTGGTCCCAAACTTCAGCCTCCAGCTCTGAGAGAACATTAATTTCTGCTGTTTACAATCTGTGGTACTTTCTTGTGACAGTCCAATCTAATGTGACATACAGTTAAGGGTTTCTCTAAAAATCTATTTTTTGCTTGCTTCTTCAAAAAGAATGTCAGGACAGACAATATTGTTCTGTTTATGATTTGCCTGTGTGAGCACTTATAGGGTTAGCTTTCTATAAACACAGGGTCTGGCAGCAAAGGTGGGGTGTTCTCCTTATTTCTGTCCTGTGACTACTGTCTGATGGCTTCACAACCTAGCATGTCAACAGGAGACTGAACTGTACTGATCACATGTAAAAAGGTTTCTCTCTCATGTAGGTCATGCACATACGTACCAAAGGAATATTCTACAGCTGTTAAAATGAACAAACCATCGCCACCTGGCACAGCATCAATAATCTCAGAGAGAACGCAAGTCACCAAAGAAGAGGTGTAGTATTTCATGCGTATGAAATTCACCAACTCAACTCTCCCATATTCCGACGGATGCAGAGGTCATAAAACGTCTCAGAAAGAGAGGCAAGGAAATGATTCCTGAAAAAGTGGTGACAGGGATGGCCTTTAATGGAGAGGGGTCTTGTCTGGAAGGGGACACAGTCTGATGACAGGGTGCTTGCAAGCCTCCATTTTGGACCTGGGTGGTGGGCACAGAGAGGTTCACTTTATAAATCTTCAGTAAAATATACAAAATTATAAAACTGTCTTCCTTGCATAGATCACATTACAAAAGAAAAAGCAGGAGCAAATATGACTATGGATTAACGATTCCAAATCCTGGCAGGTCTGTGTTATTTTATTCATTATACTTCTCTGTAGTTTGTTCAAGTTTTGTTTTTTTTTCCTTCTAAATTAGGAAGCCGAGAAAATGAAGCCAGATTCAAAAAAATAGTGCACACATTTTACAGGGAATTTTATATTTCGTTTGTGCAAAATTCAAGAAAAGACACACTAAGAGTGACAGAAAGCAGGTCAGTGATTCCTGGTGGGGAGGGAAGGCCAGGAGGGGCTACAAGAAATTTCTAGGACTGATGGACGTGCCCATTAGGTTGATTGAAATGATGGTCTCAGGGGTGTGTAATTTTGTCAAACTAAAACAAATCATACACTTTACCACATACAGTTTATTGTATGTCAATTTTCCATCAGGTTTTACATCAGGCAGGTTTTTAAAACTTTCCTCGTGCCCTTTGGTGGGCATCACATGCTCTTCATACACATATATTGCTTGGAAAATGATAGCAATATTTAAATAGTCAGAGAGAGCTACGTGGAGACCTCTGAAACTCCCTTGGATGGTGTGCGTGTGTGTGTGTGTGTGTGTGTGTGTGTGTGTGTGTGTGTGTCACTCAGGGGACTGAAGCATGTCGATAAGTTTTTGTCTGCCCTTGATAGTCACAGGGCCCCCTCTCTTCTCCCTTCCCTCTTTCCTCTCTCCTCTCCTTCTCCCTCATTCCCCTCCTTTCCTCCTGCCTCTCACTCTTGCTTGCTCTCAGAAAACCCTTTTCTTCAACCAAGCAGACAGTTTTAGAAGAGATGACAATACTCATAATCATGATAAACAATCATTTCTGTCATTGAATCACATTTTATCGTTTACAACATGCTTTCTCATATCTGCCTTTGGATTCTCACAACAATCCTTGGGCGTAATAATAGGAAAATAAAAGGCAACTGTAACTGCTTCTGCCATCCGTGGAGGGTGGTAAATTTCCTATCAGTGGGAAAATAAATCTTCGCTGCCCTTTCTGCTTTCAGAGACTGTTAGTAAAGACAGCAGGTGAAGGATTCACCATTTCTTTGACTCCAGTTCCCTCCCTTCTGCAGTGTGATGCTTTTGAGTTTTAATAGAATAATGAGTCACACTGGCTATGCAAAGATAGGTCCAGAACTGGGGAGTGGAGAGGGGAGTGGCCAAGGAGAAAAGCAACCTGGAAAGGTATGGGGGAAGGGTGACAGACATTGCTGGTTGCCTATCCAAATTTTATCCTTCTCATCTTATTTACACAGGGACCTGACTTTGTTAGCAGCAGCAATGTGCTCAGCTGAAAAGCACGATTTTCCAATCTTCCTTCCAGTGACTAGCCATGAAGCTATTCTGGCCAACTGAATGAAAAAAATAAATTGTTACATAAGACTTACAGAAATGTTCCCCAAAAGGGGGACTGATTCAGTTGACAGACGCATTGTTGATCTTCTTTTTCCCTCTGTCTGAAACTTGGATGCAATGACTGGTGCTACAGCAGCCATTTTGCAGTCCTGAGGTAATCTTCATTGAAAAATGTAGGCTGTGCTAAGGATAGCATAACAGAAAAATAAGAATAGGTTAGGACATTGATGAGATTGTAGCACTATCATTCCAGCTCTAGAATGCTTACCTCCTGATTTGTTTTACATGGGGCAAAAATAAACCTTATTAAAAGTACTGTTGTAGAGGTCTCCAGGTTTTGCCGTTGTTTTCTTTAAAGAGGAATGAAGGCAGGCAGTAATGAAGGTGGGCAGGAAGGAAGAAAGGAAGAAGCATTTTATCCATTTAATTGTTTCTTTTAGTTGTTCCCCCTCCCTCTACCTGAGGCTGCAAACCTAGGTCCTTGGGCTGTATGTGGACTGCTCTCCAGGCACGAGCTTAACACCTGAGCCTCCAGGCGATACCTAGAAGTCTCTGTTGGATATGATAGAGACTCGGTGAGCTACGTTATTCTGTACTTTGAATGAAGGCCAGGAAATTTCTGGATGAACCCTGCAAAAGATTGCTCAAACAAGAAGGGGAAATAGCCCCACAGTAATGCCAACCTATGTGTTCCTCAAGTCTTCCACAAAGTCTGCTCCACATCTATAGGAGTCTTCTGTGCACATAAACGGAAACCAAGAAAGGGGTGGATGTTCTCTCATCAATATGGTGTGAGGCAGGGGCGACAGAGGTGAGATAGACCCAAACTAATGCAAAACAGTCTGGGAGTTAGGGATTAACATTAATGTTTCTGCCTTACAGCAGAGACCACTGGAGAAGCTTATCCAACTGCCCACGGGGTGAGTTTTGACCCAATGCCACCTCATCCCATAAGACAGGAATTGCAGTTAGTATGAGCACGACAGGAGAAAGGAACACCATTTTACAAACGTGGAGAGCTAGGGAGAGAGAGAAAAGTACTGCTGGCTTTTCAAGGTGTCTGATTGTATGACAGCAGACTTACACTCGGGACTCGAGAGGGCAGTGAGGGAGGCAGAGAGCAGTCATCTTAGCAAGCAGAGGAGCCATGAGAATCCTAGTGGCCAATGGTGACAGTATGACAGCCGGAGGGTCTTACAGTAAATTTATTTAGGTGTGCACACTGCCTCCCTCCCATGCACATATGTCTATAAAAGTCAGGTGCATACGGGTACATTAAAAGATTTTATTTATCATGTTAACAAGAACACTCCATTTGAATATTTTAAATCTAGGCCCAAACCTCAGTCCTGTCCTTCCAGCCATTATGATCTCGGGCACATTCTTTAAGCTCTCTGGGTCTCAATTGTTTTCATCTTTTACGAAGAGGCTTGGCCAAATTAAATTTTAAGGCCCAATCTGAATCTTCTAAGAGCCTATATAAAATATATCGTTAGAGTAAGATCCAATCCACCAAATGCAAATGCAAATAGATTCAGCTTTATATAAACACATGCTACAGAGCAATGAGAACCCACTATTTCACACCCCACATTTCTTGAGAGAACAGTATGGATCTTTTAAGTAAGCCACAGTGCCCGGTCACTCATTCCTCTGTGCTGCTGGGCTTGAATCGGCCCCGTGACGTCCCGATACAGACGCTGGTGCCATCCTCGCTTGCTACACTGTGGTCGGTAGGTTCCCATTAGAAAACCTGCTTTAAACCTTGAAAGGCATTTCCTTTAAATAAAAATTAAATAGACACAGTGGGAATTTAAAGTACATTCTGGTACTGCCCCAACAGCTCAAGAGTGTGGGACATGAAGCTAGTAACATCAGCAGAGCCGTGGGAGGGTTTTATGAGACAAAGCAGGTAGTTTATTAAACACCCCGGGGCCTTCTCATCGTAAATGCAGCCACCAGCCCTGGAGTGATGGGGACGGAGCCTCTCGTGAGCCCTAGGCTCTTTATTCTGGTGTTTAATGAGCATGAATAACCAGGACTGGGTGGTATCATTTATGAGGCTTTGTAAACCCAGGCAAACGGTAATTTCAGAGGTTCCTGGGGGGGTTTTGAGGCCTATAAATGTGCCTGGGTTAGTTGTAACCCCTCCTCCTGAGGCCCTTGTCTACAGGGGAACTGGACTCCCAGGAGCTGGGACAGTGAGAATCCAGAGTCTGGATCACTCACCTGTGAGGCTGTCACTCAGGATGTCACTGAGTTATTTGCTGAATTCACTCTAAATGATCATTTGGTCCTGCATTCCCGCCCCCTGCATTATTGCAGCAGAACAGGGACAGCCCTCCTGTTCCTTGCAAGTGGAAAACACTTTCAAAAGTAGACCTGTAAATAGAGCTCCTCCCTGACCTCTGCAGTGGCCAAAAGAAGGAAGGCGTTCCTCAGGAGCCGTGAGGATCCCCTCACAGGAGGATCCAAGCCAAGTCAGAGATGGAGGAGAGGATTTCATAATTAGATTGGAGGAGAAGGGAAGGGTGGCCTCAAGAACTTCCATCTCCTTCTCAGTCCTCTAAGCAGGGGAATTTCTGACCTAAGGGCCATATGCTTATCAATGTTAATAATAATACTTGTTACTTAAGGCTCATTATGTGCCAGACACTGTGCTGGACACAGTACTGGACTGATTTCATTTAACCCTGGCATAAAGGAAAAGCCAGCCCCATTCCTTTCACAGGGTACTATCCAAATATCCACACAGAACTGAGTGCCCGGCTCACATAGCTCCTATGTGCTAGGCTGGCCCTCCACCCGGGTCTGAAGCCCCTCAGAGCCTGTGCTCTCTAGCCCACAAGGGAGCCTCCCTCACCCAGGGGCAAGGGTGATCAACTAGATCAAACGGACACTGGCTGGAGCCCCACTAGACTGGGCGCCCCTCCTCTGACAAGGGTTTTTCAAGGTTTGTACTTGAAGACAAGAGCTTGAGGGGGTAGAGCTGGGTAGAGCTGGGTAGAGCTGGGCAAAGCAGGAGTTTGAGAGTTTACACATCAGAGGGCGGCTGTTCTGAGAGCACTGCTGAACTGAGAACCAGGCTCAGAGGATGGCACCCTGCAGCTTCAGGTCCCAAGAGGCACAATCGAGAAGGAAAATTCAAGTCAAAAGTGTTTGTATTCCCTTGAGCCACTGCCTGGTTGGCAGGATGCTAGAGGCCAGAGCCAGATCCCGTTCTGCCCACCAGGCAGGGCCCCAGCACCTCTCATGCCTGGCCACTTCCCCAGCTCTTATGGCCTATGCCTGCCTGGGGAGCCTGAGTTCCCTGGCTACTCACGGATCCTGAGATGCGTGCACGTCAGTAGATGGTAGAGGGAAGATTTAAGAGGCTTGGCTTTCTCTCTTCTCTTTCAAAAGCCCCCAGCAGTATTTGTTCTCAGAGAGGCCTTGGTAAGAAAGATGGTCACTTTCCTTTATCCCAGAGATAATTGAAGAGAAGTTAAAAAAAAAGAAAAGAAAAGTATCTGCATTTGAAGGCAAAATGACAACAATTAATCTCGAAGCACAGGGCCTAGCCATTCAATTCTTTGGAGAAACAACTTTAGGAGTTTAATGACAATCAAGAGAATGGAATTGAATTAAGAGAAATGGTAATTAAATCAGGAAAGAAGTTTTTGCAAAGGGGATGGTAAAGGAAATTAAAACCAGTAATGCTGAAAAATGTGGTGGGCAGAGCTGGGGGAGGAGAGGGCTCCGTGCAGAGGAGGCAGGAGTCCACGCAGGGAAGCGGGCTGGGAGTTGCCGCATTCGGCATACAGGAGAGGAAGCTGAAATTGCTCTTGAGGGACCAGGTGTCTGGCATTTCCAATTTGGATCTAAATATGCCCACCTCCTAATGGGGATAAGCTCTCCTTTAGGAAAATAGAAGTGTCTGGTTGAATAAGATCTGGGAAAAAACAACAAACCCACAGACTTGAAGGAGTATGACTGCCTCCCAGGTTGCCCACGAACATGCCCGTTTTAGCAGTCAAAACGTCCCCTCCCAGGAAATCCCAGTCAAGGACAAACCCGCATGGCAGGTCACCCTAACAGGAAGCAGAGCACCCTAGTCCCCAGCTCTGCTTTCAGACAGCAGCCCTGTGACCATGGGTGACTTGCTCCATCTCTCAGTTATCTCACCTGCTTTTGCTGTCATTCTAGTTTACTGCTAAACGCATCAATAACAATACAAAGGGTGCAGATATCACTCCTGCAAATGCTGCCTGGCCCCTGGTTCCTTCTCTGGGGTCCCTAAAGGTGTACCCAAAGCCTGGTAGATTCGGCATCTCTCCCAAAGTGAGGCGTCTTCTGGGAAGAGCAGAGTCAGGTTCCCTGCCTTCTACACCATCGTGATGGACCTGGGGGCCCCACCCCAGCATTTAACAGTCCACCCAGCAAGGAACTCCTTGCCAGGCACAACCATTACATACTTGCACTTGTCATACTCAGTTTCCTAGAGCTGAGGGGAGATTTCAGGGCGGTGAGCCCACTACAAAGCGAAGTGTGATGAATTTGTTTTGTTCACCCAGGCAGCATGTTCTCTGTAAAACGAGGCACTGCCACTGCTCAATGTGAGAACATTGAAGGGACAATCAGGACTCTGCGGTCTCTCAGGGGCCACCAGCCCCACAACGAGCTGACCGTGCCTACCATGACGTTAGGAGTATAACCAGCTAGGAACACAGGATCACAGGAGGATGAATTTCCCCCAGTGGACAGACCACAAAACAAATAGCACCCCAGTTACAGCTCCAGCTCCAAAGGAGAAAAAGGGGAACAAAATTTACACACGTGGACAGGTGATGGGTGGGATAAACTCCAGGCCCAGCAACCCTGGCCAGAGGTCTAACTCCTGTGCAGACTGGGATTCCTAGCCCTCCCCACGCTGGCCAAGCCTGCCACTTAGTAGAGCAGATTCCTGCAGGGGATTCTAGTGCACAAGCAGGTTTGAGACTCACTGATCTGAATTCTACAAAGCAACCCGATTTAGATAGTGTCCTCAAAGAGTGAGCTGATTTTTTCTTAGCTGCAACTATATTATTGAGCAGGGCAGGTGAGACACTAGGGACACTCAATGACAGAATTAATTATCACATTGCTTATGAACACAGGCCAATGGGAAGAAAAACAAGGATCTTTCCAGGACCAATTAATCCTTTTGAGTATAATTCAGTTTCTTCCACAAATATTTCACATCTGCTTTCTGAGGTACAATATTCTAGATATTTCTCCAAAATGGAGTGATCTAGGCTTCATGTGACAACGTCTTTGACTTCTTTGATTCTGACATACTTTACAATGGTTTATCTTCTTTGAATGCCTTTAGCCTGAGAAAGAGACCTAGTCTCCAGAGCAACCAGGAATAGTAAGCAGTCAAACGTCTGCTCAAACCTTAACCCGACTTGCTCAGTGTCACTGAGTTCTTGGCTCACCTAACATCTGTGGTCATGAGAATGCAGAGCATTGCAGTCCCGGCTGCTTCTACCCATTTCGTCCCTTCATAGTGTCATGAACTTACTGACTTGACCAACTTACCAAAATGATTCATTTTCTTTCTACTAAATAGAATTGCTGCCTTCTCTCCTCCCCCTTGGTTAACACCGTCCCCTAGTCAAAGCCCACCACTGGGTTTATCTCGTTCCAGAGCCAAGAGAGGGCCACTTGGCCTGTGCACAGGCTCGAATCAGAGCTGACAGCACAGCTCTGGGAAGAAGCCCCGGGAGGGTGGCAGGAAGCCTGGTTCTGCTCTTCCCTGCTACCGCCGGCTGCACCCCCCTGGGCACACCTCCTTTCTCGGCCCGTCTGGGTGGGGTGCAATGGGGAGGGCCCTGTGATCTTTCAGCCACTGCAGCGAGGACAGCCCAGGGTTCCCTGGTTTCCCCGTTGGACAGGTAGCCATACACTACGGGTTTCCTGGGGAGACAGAGCCACTTTTGCAAGCCCTGACACCGTTGTCCACACATCCTGAGCATGCTAGTTCTTATACCCTGGTTCCAACTCTTGATTTCACCAGCAGCTGAGGGGGCCTGGAGAGGGCTTTCTGGTTTCTGCGTAAGCACATAGCTGTCTGTACCTCGTACGCCAAGTGGAACGAGCACGCTAGCATCCAAATGTGCAGGCTTCCGAGTTATAAGCTGTCTTGTCAGGTGGTTATCTAAAGTCCCGATAGCAAGCATGGCACACAGCGATCAAAAAATTTTGTTGTACGAATGAACACTATACTTCCTCTACAACCAGCCACGGAAGTTCCACAGAATGAACAAAGCTCAGGACTGAAATAGAGAAATCAATTCCTTCTGCAGAACCCACAACTTCAAACTAAAGCGTTGGCAAGACCCAAAATACACTAACTGATAGTGTATTTCTTAGAATTGTGTTGTTTTAAAGCGCTCTACTGTGGAAACGCTTATTTTAATACACTTCCCTCCCTTACCCTCACCCCAAACACTTAATAATCTCGTGTATGTGACTCTGGTGGGTAAGTTCAAGATCTGAAGTTCAATCCTGGCTCTTCCACTTACAAGCTGATTTAAGCTTCAGTTCCTCTTGTGTGAAATGGGACAAATAGGAAAATTCTCATTAGATTGTTGATTAAATCAGGAACCCATTTTTCTAAAATTATTGAGAATAACTGTGAACTAATTAACAACACACTCTTGGATCTTTAGCCTTAGAAGGATTGCTTGTTTAAAGCTATTTAGTGGGAATTATACCCATATGCATTTTAAACATGGGGAACAAACTATCCCCAGAGAAAGGAAGTTGCCCTCCATCTGCTAACTGGTAAATTGCCAGGCCTGCAGTTGAAACCAGGTCAGAACACTTCTAAGACTGAGAAGATAGGCAGGAACTGCACTAAGTTTGGAAACTCTAGCAGTGCACCCAGGAGCCAAAATAGCCATACCTTGGGCAAAGATGTAGTTTGTTAGACTTTTGAATTACTGTAAATGAAGTTCATGGTGCTCTAGAGCTCAGGAAACAATGGTCTACGAATCTCTATTTGAAAAGAAACAAAATATGACATATACAAACAATAGATTATTCAGTCTTAAAAAGGAAGAAAATTCTGACATATGCTACAACATGGATCTTGAGGACACTGTGTTAAGAGGAATCAGTCAGAAAAGGACAGGAGACTGTGATTCCTTCCATATGCACTAGAGTCAAATTTATAGAAAGGTCATTGCCAGGGGATAAAGAGGGAAGTTGCTTTGCGTGGGTTTAGTTTCAGCTGTGCAAGGTTAAAAAGTTTCTAGAGAGGGATAGTGGTAATGGTTACATAATATGAATCTACTTAATACCAATGACCTGAACACTCAAAAATTAAGGTGGTAGATTATTGTGCATTCTACAACTTTTCTAACATAAAAAAAGAGAAAGGAACAGCTTGAACACTGGATTCCCAGCTATGGTATTAGCATTGTGTCATCAGAACCAAAAGTAGTCACCTAATAGATGTACATCGTTATGCCCAAATTCCAATGTTCCTCAGCTGAACTGTCTTCCTTCCTTCTTACTGTCAACAAAAATGAACCTTTTTTAGTAAGTCCCTAGTTCAGAAAATTCAGTGACTTTCAGCTCTCAGTTCACTAGACACCACTGCTAGGTAGATGGGCTAGTAGGCAGCACTGGACAGTGAAAGAAAGCACTGTCACAACCGAATAGCTACCCCAAGTGGATTCAGCCTCTCCCCAGGAGAAAACAGGCCCTTCGGGACAGAGAAAAGAGATTTCTTTTCCAAATTAAAAGCATGTTATTGGTACCATCAATCTGTATATCAGAAAGGAAAAAATTCCATTATAGATAGTATCATCTTTAATTTCTTCTGAATGAAATTGAGAATTTTCTCCCTGAGTTTCAAAATGAAAATATCTATTTCATGCAATAAGAAATTTCCAGGACCCAAGGGGATTGGTTTTTCATCATTTTTTCCCATGCCATTCGGTAAGATGTACAAGAGCAAACGCACATATATACTGCCCTAGGAAGTGTTTTTTAAAAGAAACACAATTGAAATCATGGATATTTGGCACTTTGGACCTAAAATTACTTTTCGACCAGGATTTAAGAAAAACACTTATGGAATTATTTAACTGTTCTAGGAATTTTTTTTCAAATAGTCTTCCTTTATGAGAAAGTTATTTTTAAGGTTGTTTTTTAACTAATACACTTCAGCAGTATGTGATCTGCTGCACAACTAGGGCATTTAGTGTTTCTTATCCTCCAGGAATTCCATATTTGTCTTAGATTTCCAGAGTATGCACTCTTCAGTTATTCTTGGTATTTTCCAGGGTCTACCAGAAACCAAAAGCTTACACCCAGGAAAGGCAATATAAGCTAGGTGAAGCTTTAAAATTTTTATTAACTCAGAAACGCTGGTACCTCACTCTGAAAATCATTTTATTTCATAAATTCCACTTATCAAATGCTTTCCAATCTTAGTTTCAAAACGTAAGCTCAAAATTATGTTTAGGTTTAGAGACAAGTAATGTGACAAATATAAACACCTGGCCTACCTTCATAGAATTAAGAACTGGGGGAGACAGAAGAGAAAAATATTATCTGTGGTTTTAAAGACAAAGAACAGAATGAGCAAATATTTCATCCAAGATTTCTGGTGTGATCTATGACTATTCCCCTGGGTACCAGCTGCCTTTGAACACGGATCTGCCTGATGGAGTCAGAAGCACACTCCTTGAAAATCACAGAATACTCAAAATGACAATCACCAGGGCAGAAATACCTAGAAGAAAAGAAGCCAAGGCCAATTACAGTATCTTGAATTTGAATGACTACAAAGTCAGATAAGGAACTGTCAATCCAACAAAGAAAACAATCTCCACAAGACACATTTTCTTACAGATTTACTTGTAAATCTAAAGGCAAAAAATAAAAACTACCAAGGGCCCTAGCAATCAGACACCAGCAATCACATTTGATATAAATGAATTAAAAAGTTTATTAGTCATAGAAAACAGCTGATTCCTCCAAATCAATTCTTAAGCTCCCTGTAAAACAGTAAACTTAGAGAAAATTTCTTTCTCATCAACAGAAAATTACTATGTTTTTGGTCCAAGATACGTTGGGTTTTTTCCTTCTTCTTCAGATGACAGACAGATGGATGGAGCCGAATCTATGAACGAGTGTACTTGCCCCAAATGTGCAGCATAAATACAGAAGCGATGAACAGAAGACTCATAACCAATACTGGAACAGGGCCACTGGGAATAAGAAGAGAAGGCATGCTTATTTTTAGCAATAATACATTACTATATTTGTAATACAAAGAATTGCCATGAGGAAAAGGGTGGGAGTGGGGGAAACATCTAAGAGTCATCAAAGAACATCATTTAATAAATGCAAAAATGATTATTGCAGATATTCTAAGGGTGTAATGAGGACATTGTGGTTGTTTGGAAAGCAGGGATCCTTAACTTTTAGTAAAATATATTAAGATTTATATAAGTAATCCAATGTCCTAGAGACATTAGTCTCTCTAGTTTCACATATTTGAAATAAAAAGAAAAATTCCCCAAACTCTTTAAGGGCAAAAAAACAATTATCAACCTATTTTTATTTCAAGCTAGTTTTAAAGACAACCAGTCTAACTACAATGCACTAGGCATACAAAAGTCATACCACTTGATAAATTACAATTTACAACAAATTCATGATATAAGGTGAAACAAGTACTAATCCCAGTCCATCTATAAAGAAAACAGGCCAGAGATGACTACTTGCCTAAGCACAGACAGCCAAAATGGAAAGGAGTGATTTGAACTCAGGTCTTCTAATTCCACACATCTCACTTGATTGCATTAAGGTTTCTATCTTCAAGCAAACTTTCTAGGCAGCGGGTTAAGTTTGACTTATGTTTATGAGTTTATAGTTGGAAGGAAATCTTTTTACTCATTGGCCCTTCTCTAAGTCAAATGCTTTTTAAGGTGAGAAGTAATATGAGAGTTTCTTAAAGGGAGAAACCTTCACCATACTCCCTACTTTAAAGGAACGTTAGAAACTCAGCCCTAGCTAAAGCTGAGCATGCTGCTCTCGAAGTGCTGAAATGTCACTTAGAGGCTGTGACTGTGACTCCATTGCTTACTTTCTCCAAGCCTCAGTTTCTTCATCTGCAAAGTGGGGATGATCACAGTACCTCTCTCACAGGGTTGCTGAGGTATTAAATAAATACACCTAGAATGCTGGCTTACAGTAAGCTCTCAGGAAATGCTATTACTATTGACCTGAAAAGAATTCCAAATTCCTAGGAAGAACGAGTAACAAGCTCCAAGATTTGAACTGGTGGAGAAGAATTTCCAACTGTGTCCTTTTACCAAAATATCTCTCTGCTGTGATGAAAATGTAGTTTAGGATACTTCAAGAGACACCTTCCATCCATTCCTGGGAAGGCTCAAGCAGGAGGAGGAAGCAAGTCTGACTCACAGCAGCAGAAAGTCCAGAGCAAAAACCAGTCAGAGTCACCCAGAGAACAGGTTTTACTTCCTTCTTAAGAAGGGTCTAAAATGAGTCCCTGGATGCTCTAAAGAGCAGGGGTCTCCAGATGTCTCTCTGAAATACTCAGAAAAATGACCTTTAACAAAGACCGAAAGGCTATCAGAATGCTGCCTCCTCACAGATCCGCGACCGCATGAATTACTTCCTAACTGCCCTTGCCCCTTCCATGCAAGTCTCCAGTACAACATAAACAACAACAAAAAAAATCAATCTCATAACCAAGTCTCAGGAGCTCTAGCGAAGTGTTCAGAAACTCAATCTGTGATCCGAGTCAAGTTGCGAGTCAAGTTAATGACACTTATTCGAGTAAGTCTAATTTTGTCTATTTTCTACCAGTGAGGCAGACTGGAAAGAGCACAGAATTTAATGCTCACAATATCAGATTCCAGCTCTTGCCATCTGTCTTTGACAGGTAATTTTCCCCTGAACCCAAGCATCTGAGCCTGAGGTGCTGTGCAGATAAGAGTCGCTGTCAGTATTGCAGTTCTCACCCGACGGACTTAGTTGGAAAGAGCAGTCAACAGAGGTATCCTGGAGCACCCTGACCAGAAACCGGGGTGGGGGGGGCGTGTGGGGGGTGTGCACAGAGCACAGATGCCTGGAAGGGAATGGGGATAGGGCCCCAGAGGCGCGTCATTTAATGAGCATTCTCTGGCTGAAGAACTTGGAAGGTGATGAGTTCACTGTCCACCCAAAGCAAGCAGGTCAAACAACATTTGGTAACACAGCCAAGCAGGGAACTTTCATTAGGCTGTAATAGTATCAGCTTATGCTCAGGGGAAAACTTGAAAAATCACCCAATTCCTATTCAAATGGTGACTCCTCTTCCTCAGTATGGGACAGGAACACCAAATGAAGAGCAATTTCATCTAATTAAGCAGTTCTCCCTCCGGTTCTCTCTGTTCCCATCATTTATTGTGACACAGCTACAAAATCTCCCCTTGCTTCTTCACTCAATCCAGGCCCTAAACTAATTAGCCGATACAGTGGCAAACCAAACTCAGCCCACTTGGCACAAATGAAGCTGTTGTGCATTGAAAATCTCATCAAAGCAGCACTTGAGGCAGAGAGCTAGCGCTGCCAGACATCGCTGTGACACTGGACAGAAACATAAGGTCTGTTCCTCCCAAGACTTACACTTTGAGCCCAGGTGAGTCTTCTGTGTAGAATCGCCACATGCCCCCCGTGCCTGCTGAGGCCGTGCGGCCCGCGCTCCGCGTTCCACAGCTAGCATTCTTCCTGTTAGGAGGTCAGCGTTACAAACAGAATGTTTAGAAATGTTTAATAGCTTTTTTAAAATTCTACTATTACACTGTTAAAGAACCAAAGACAAAACTTGTTCTTTGCAAGTTCCCACAAATTCTTGCTTTTACTCTATTGGCCATGATAACCACCATGACCAATAACCCTGGGAAGTAGTTACCATTTCCAACGTAACTAGGAAAATGATGCTCAGAAAAGGTCAAGCAAAGTGGCCTGAACCACAAAGCCACAGGTGGCCACGTGGGATATGGGCAAGGAACCAGTTCTGACTCCAGAGTCCATCTATTTGGTCACATGTAGAAGCACTGAATCTGGACAAGGCATTCTTTTCTCTTCACGTGTATTTCTGTGAAGTCAAGTAATAAACCCCTGTTTAAAAATGTCCTCAATTCATATAATCTAATCTTAAACTGACTACTTTCAAATGTTTCAAAATTATTGTATTTGCTACAAAAGAACCAAAAAAACAGTGTTTCCATTGTATGCAGGCCCCAAACAGGAACGTGCGTTTATGAAAAATTCTCTGTAATTCGCATTCATTGTTTTGATATACTGACCAGAGGGCTGGAACAGAGGCAGTGTGAAAAAACGCTGGAAACATAGACGAGAACTCAGGGCCTGGCCCTCATGAAGGCCTGTGAGATGAGCTGTGAGGCCCAGGCCCATAGAAGGAGCTGAAAGCTCTTGATCAGAAACCGCTGAGGAAATCCTGTCCCTCTTGAGAGGATCCCCGTCATCCTCAGAGGAAGCCTAGCCAGCAACTATCCTCCATGCAGCACCACTCCAATCCCAGCTTCTCCTCTCACCCCAGTGCTAGAATGGTACAACACGGGAGTAGAGAAGCAAGTGTGAAGGAGAAATCAGAAGGAATCTTCTTCAGCCCCATTTGTCACCAACTCAGATATCACAGGTGAGGAGCAAGAAAGAGAAGAATATCCCTGTCCCATCGCAGCCCTCACCATTAATCTCAGTCAACAGTCCCTTAAAATTCCATTCCAGTGGATACTTGACTTCTAAAAAAAGGAAATAGAAGACAGAAGTGAAAACCCAGTGCACCGTCTCTTCTCAGTGTCCTCCCAACTCCAGGGTCAATCCCCAGCTCACAGTGACGGCCATGGCTTGCACCCCAGAAGGAGGGCAGGAAGCAGGGGTCTAGAGCTGGGAGAACTGGCCCTGCTGCGGGAGTTCCGATTCCACTTCGCGTTCCAGCAACGAGTGCTACTCACGCTAGGACTCCAAAAGCAACCTGTGTCAAACAATACTCCCAGATTACATTTCAGACACGTTAGCTATGGGCTACCTCATGGTCTGGAGGTTCGTCTGTATAACCATCTCTATGGGAAAACAGATTATAAATAGAAACAAAATGCTACAGGGTTTAGAGTAATTCGTACACTGAGAAAAGCTTTCACACACAGATACACATCATTTAATGTGAAAATGTCCTCCCTCTGATTAAAAGGGAACCCCACTGTGCTCCTGTAAGACCAGGAGCAGAACCCATGAACTCTCCACACCCTCCCGGCTCCAGTTCCTGCCTTCAAAGTTTCCTGGACTTACAGAATCCCCAAAGGAATGTTTTATATCCGCTGGCACACGTGACATAGAAGAGGAATTAAAAATCAGGACGCCTGGAAAAACTAAAATGTACTCAAAATATCTCCCCACGGGGGAGCTAGGTAGACATCAGTAGAGCCATTTTAATCCTAACATTTTTTTTACTTGGTTCTTTTCCTTCCTTTCCGGCCACAGTGCAACTAACTTTTTCCAACTTTATTCTACAAGGTGGCCTTCTGGTATTTCTCAAAATATGCCCAGCTCA
Source organism: Solenodon paradoxus (assembly GCA_004363575.1). NCBI lineage: Eukaryota > Metazoa > Chordata > Mammalia > Eulipotyphla > Solenodontidae > Solenodon > Solenodon paradoxus. Next base: position 61,743 of record RJWH01000818.1, read on the forward strand.
TTCTCATCTCAGAGTTCTTACACTTTACCATTTCTTTTGTCTAGGAAGTTTATTGCTTCTCAGACTACTGCATGATTTGCTCCCTTTCCTCCTTCAGGTCTAAGCTAACATGTTGCCTACTCTGAATACCCTACCCCCACCAGTCTCTATTCCCCATCCAGTTTTAGCTTTCTTCATAGCCCTTTCTCCCTGAAATCAGATTATTCACTCACCGAGTCTATGGTCTCCCACACTGGGATACAAGGCTCCTGAGGCCAAAACCAGCCTATCTTGTTCACAGATATACCCTCAGAGCGGAACAGTACCTGTGTCTGGCATGTTCCCTCGCTATTTAGTGACTAAATAAAGATCCCTGGCTGCTCCATCATCTTACCATTTCTGATCCGCAATACTCCCTGAATACTGTAACACTTTACAGTTTTACAACTTACAATATCGCTCCTTTTCATTCTCTTATTAATTTCCTTTTCTCTTGTATTAAGCAGAGCCAGGACTCCAACTCAGGCCTGGCCTTTAATCCATATCACTTCTTCTCCAAAGAACTCTCTCTAGTATTTCAATAAACACGGAGAATGCAAATCTGCAGATTACAGAATCCAAAGAATTATTATTATAAACTTCAACTTTTTCTCACAAACTAAGAAAGCAGAGATACATCCTTAGAGAGCCAACACCTAATTCATTACACTCATGAAATAACACTTAGAGACGACCAAAATTCTGGAAGGGAACACTACAGGGTCTCTCAATGCACACAACCGAGGTCAGTCTAGTTACACTGCCACAGTGAATTCTAAAAGATGACACTGAAACCTCAACTTGAGTTGCTGCATCTATCCTCAGTTACTTAAGTTTCTTCATTTTACTTCTGCAGTGACATTTCTTTCTTATTAGGGAAGTAAGTTAGTCCATTAACACATCTACATTTGATAAATACATTAATTTTTCTTTTTCTTTGAAAGTTCTCAGATGGACAAACTTCCCTGCCACACTACGCCCAATTCTCATTAAATACCAGACCCAATCCCCAAGGAATTGTTCCTATCGGACATTTTTCCATTCCAGCACAAAGACTGTCTGAAAGATGAGTGCCAAGCTCAGGTCCAGAATGGGGGACTGGGACAGTACTACAAGCCCGAATAAACTAAATTACGCTTGACGCGCTTTCCAGTTAGTTCATTCCAACCTCCTCTCGAACATCTCTAGGACAGGAAACTCCTGATCATTCAGGATAGTCTTATTATTTCTGACAATTCTATTAGAATTTCTGTGCTCTAAGTTGAAACCCTATCAGCAGTTTTAGATTTACCTATGTAATCAAGAGAAGTTGCATGTCTCTTCGCACCCTTACAAAGAGTTTCTTGTTATCTCTTAAAGGTCTTCCCCTCGCCCCACTAACTCCTTCCAAAACCCCAAGACAACAGTGTTGCTTGAGTCCTTCGTTTATCATTTATTGAGTCAGCCCTTACAGTAGGACAGAGATGAAGATAGTTTCTGTCAAAGTCTAATGAAGGAAATAAAGAAATATAAAATGCTATTCCAATTATATTAAAAAATGCATTGGGAGCAAAGGGGAAGATGAATAGCAAAAGAATCACTGAAGGCTTCAGAAGAAATAACCTGAGATTAGTCTGCAGAATAAATAGAAATGGGAGGGGGGATTCAGGTGACTTCAGAAAACAATAATAAGTTCACTGTTCCTAGACCTGAGTAGAGAGGCAGACGTCTAGATGAGAGGTTGCAGACTACACCGGGCAGGAAAAATGGAGAAAAAAAAAAGAAATGAGGAGGTTTTCATCTATAATGTAAAGTCTGACAAATGACTGAACAGTGACAGAGCATTACAACACCTAAGATGACGCCGAAGTCCTGGGCTTTGGGTGGACTATACAGCAGTGCCATCTGGAAGTAAGAAGATATAACTGGGGGTCAGGTGGGAGCTGGATGAAAGGAGAAACTGAGAACTGAGCCGGACAGTCATATTAACTGAGTGTGTGTGGGGCCCCCAGACAGAAATATGAGTGCCAAGCTCGGGTCCAGAGACGTCAGTTAACTGAGTGTTTACTCAAAGCTGTCTGACGCTATCCCAGCTTAACTTTCCTTCTTAAAGAGCAGAGCCTCAAAAACCCACAATGGGAAGAAAATGTTGCCTGTTCGAGACTCGAAGTCTTTACCCGACGGCGTGTCACTTGAACCTCATCTGCCCTCATGAATTTTAATATCCCGTGGTCTCCTCCTCGGGGTCAGTGAATCCCTGAGCCCCGTCTCTCGAGCCCACCTGCTCAGACGGCCGCGGGGATCCTTACCTCTGCCGGACAGTGGATCCCGCCGCCCGGGCGGCCACTGCTTTGCTGGGAGAACGTCCTGAGGAGCCAACGTTAGTGCCACTGGGGTTCGGACCAGGCTGTAGAGGGAAACAAGGAGGAAGGGTGAGCGCCGCCGGCCGGCCCCCAGGCCCCGACGGCGAGACCGGCAGCTGCCCGGAAAGCTGGGGAAAGCATGGGAACCATGGAAGGAAAAGAAGGGTGAGACACACACACCCCCCGCCAGGAGAGACGAGGACCAAGGAGGGAAGGCGGGGGTCGCCATACCATGTTGAACACGAGAGTGGCAGAGTAGAAGCGACCGCCGAAAAGTGACAGAGCCTTCCCAGGACCTGCGGCCGGAAAGACTGCTTCAGGCCCCGCCCCCAGACCCGCTGGCAGGGTCCACGCTGACTTTGGGGACTCCTGAGTCGTCCTACTAGATGCCTGTACAGATTTTGCGACAGGCGACTTGGTCAGCAGATGTGTGGGAAGTACTGACCTTTCGTCTCCTTCTTTTGAATCACAGCGCCCTTCACAGAGCCTAGCCGCTATCAATAAGACACTACAGCGAAGATCAGACGAGAAATTTCCTCCGGCAGATAATAGGCACCTACAGACTTGCGCTGATGTGGCCTAAACGACGCACGCTTCCTGAGGGCGTGGTCGGCCCCACTACGGGTATTGCAGGAGCATGCGCAAAAGCCCCTAAGGGGCGCTGGCGCGGCTTCGGGGCCATGGCGAAGAAGCGGGGGCCGGACGAAGACCCAGGTCCCAGGCCGTCGGTGCTGTTCCTGCATCCCGACCTGGGCGTCGGCGGCGCTGAGCGGCTGGTGCTGGACGCAGCGCTAGCGCTGCAGGCGCGCGGATGTAGCGTGAAGATCTGGACGGCGCATTACGACCCAGGGCACTGCTTCACGGAGAGCCGCGAGGTTCCCGTACGCTGCGCGGGGGACTGGCTGCCGCGCAGCCTGGGCTGGGGCGGCCGCGGCGCCGCGCTCTGCGCCTACGTGCGCATGATCTTCCTGGCGCTCTATGTGCTGTTCCTCGGCGATGAGGAGTTCGACGTGGTCGTGTGCGACCAGGTGAGCCTCTGCTCGTTTGCTCTCGCTGCGGGTCTCGGCGCGCCTTCTTTCCTCACCGTGCGGGCCACGCTGCCGGACCTCTGACGCCTGTCCCGGCCTGCGGTCCGGAAAAGATCGGCACCGAGCTGGAAAAATCGGACTGCCAAGGAGGCTTTCGTTCTCCAACTTAGGGTGGACACTCTGATGTTGCAGATTACAGGGCCCCACCCTCAGAAGTTTTCGTCCCCGAGCCCTGAGGGCTAAGGAGGGTCCAGAAATCTGCATCTTCACTGAAAGCCTTGGGTAATTTTGAAGCGGAATGACCTTGGGGCTTGCTCTTAAGAAACAGGCTTTCCAAGTCAGCCTTCAGTCGCCCTTTGTTTATGAGTAACCCGTACATCTTCTCTCTTTGCATCATTTCTGTTCACTTCGAGACCACATGCATCCCACTGTCTCCAGCCTTCACAGTCAGTGCCCTCAGCAGTGTCGTGTTAAAAACATACAAGCTAGACATGTCATGCCTTTATTAAAACTTTTTACATGGCTTCTCAGTCTTTGGAAAATAGTTCAAAGTCTTTACCTTGGTAAATGACCACCTGGATCTGGGCTCTAGTTATTTCAGGCTCATTGTGTTTACGTCCCCAGAAGGTTTTTTTTGTTTTCTTTTATTTAAAGGAAAGGTGCAGGCAAAAATGAAGTCAGTGGACAGGCAGACAAGCAGGAAGAGAGAGAAAAGGAAGAAATATTTAGTTTCACCTTGGTGGTTCGGCCCACCCTGGGTTGTAAACCAACCGGAACTCTTGGGATATACGCGAACTATACCACCGGACTTAACCTCTAAGCCACCAGGGCACACCTTTATTTTTAAGAAGAAGAAAGGCAGTCAGGAAGAGAGATGAGGAAGCGCTTTTATTTATTCATTTATTGCTTCTTCCCCCCTGACCCTAGGGGTATCGAGCCCATCTTTGGGTTATACATGTTCTATGCCCCACCTGCCTGAGTCACCAATAACACAGGACTGAAAATTAAAATAGTGTAAAGGATAGCTAGAGAGCAGGAGTCCCATCCCAGTTCCACTCCCTAAAGAACGTCCTAAAGTTAACCAGTGTTAACTGTTTCTCCTGTATCATTCCAGAAATTGTGGCTACATCAGCCTATGAGTGTCTATTCATAGATAGAGCTTATCTGTGATAGTTACAAGGATTACAACACTGCTGGTGTTGGACAGCTTGCTTTTTTCCTCCAAAAATTTCTATTTGGAGCATTCGTCTATATCAGTTTTAGTGATTCATGCTATTCATCCTAATGGCTGGAAAGTAGTCCCACCTTTTTTGAAAGTACCATACATTCTCCAATAGAGCAGTATTGTAATAAAACATCCCTTGTAGCTTTTTTATTTCTGTAAGAATTGAGTAAATTCCTAGAAATAAAACGGATGGGTCAAAGAGTTGTTCATTAGACGTCAGTAGCTATTTCCAAATTTGCCTTCCGAAGAGACAGTGTCACTACTGTCCCGCACATGAGAAAGCTCATTGGGGGAGTGCTTGTCCGAAGCTCATCTTTGCTTGATTAATCTTTGCCAAACTGATAGGTGGAAACTGGCATCACGTTTGGTTTTTTTCTTAATATTTATTGAAGTAACTTTGATTTACAAAATAATATAAACCCATACATACGTGCAGGCTTCCCATTCCTCAAACACATGACAGCGCATCCTGCCCCCCTCCCCAACCACATTACCAAAAGCTCTTCACCACTGTCCATTGAGCCCCATTCCTCAAACACATGACAGCGCATCCTGCCCCCCTCCCCAACCACATTACCAAAAGCTCTTCACCACTGTCCATCGAGCCCCATCTACTGATTGTCCCCAACCCCCTTCCCCATTGGTAGCCTCAGTTCTGTTCATGTCCAAGCGTTGGTTTTCGTTTAGTCTCTTTTGCTTTTGTTTCTTTATATTCCACTCATGAATGAGATCATCCAGTATTTGTCTTTCTTATGACTTGTTTCATTTAGCATAATCCCCTCAAGTTCCATGTTGTGCAAATGACAGGATTTTGTCTTTTCGAGGACTGTGTGATATTCCATTGTGTATCTATACCATGTCTTTATCCATTCATCTGGTGATGGGCACTTAGGTAGTTTCCAATTCTTGGCTATTACCAGTGGTGCTTCAGAAAACATGGGGATGTAATATTTCCGTGAATTAGTGCCTTTGTGTCTTTTGGATAAATACCCAGAAGTGGGATGATGGGTTAGTATGAGATCCATTTTCAATTTTCTGAGGAATCTCTGACCTGCTTTTGTTAAGGGTGGCACCGATTTGCACTCCCACCAACAGTGTCAAAGTGTTCCCTTCCCCCCCCACCCGCATCTTTGCCAAGTTATTGTTTCCAATTTTGAATAATAGCCAATCTCATAGGTGTGAAGTGCTATCTCTTGTTTTGATTTGCATTTCCCTAATAAATAGGAAGAACATCTTTTCATATGCCTGTTAGCCATCTGTATGTCATTTTTGGAGAAGTGTCTATACACTTCTGCCCATTTTTTGATTTTTTTTTCTCTTGTTGAGTTTTATGAATTCTTTGTATATTCTGGATATTAAGCCCTTGTCAGAAATAATGATTAATTCTAGTAGTTAGATGGAGTTTTTAGGGTTTTCTGCATATATTGCCATGTAATCTGCAAATAGTGAGTTTTACTTCTTCTTTTCCAATTTGGATTCCTTTTATTTCTTCTTGCCTAATTGCTCTGGCTAAGACCTCCAATGTGATGATAAATATTAGTGTTGAGAGTAGACAGCCTTATTTTGTTCCTGACCTTAGAGGAAACGCTTTCAGTTTTTCACCATTGGGTATGATGTCTGTGGATTTGTCATAGATGGCCTTTATTAATCACATTTGCATTTTTATGTCTTTAATTATTACTCCTGAGTTACTTTTGACCATTCTTGCTTGTGTGAAAGCTGTTTCTTTTTAGAAATGTGGGCTTGTATCAGACATCCCTCATGTGCAACTAGTCAAAGCATGAGACCTCTGAGACTGGTGGATCATGAAAAAAACTGAGTTTACAAGTAGGAAAGCCGAATTCGAGTTCCATACCGGCTGCTTTCTAATTAAATAACTTTGGATAAGTCCCTCAGTATTCCTAAAGTTTACCTTTTTCAGGTCTTAATGCAATGAGCTGGGGACTAAGTGACTTTTAAAGATTACCCAATAGGAAAGTCACTAGTAATGCCATTGTGTACCTCCTGTGTAGCCAGGATTGTGGTTGAGGTTTACTGAGCACATGCTTCTGTGATAAATTCTTCAGCAGTTACACATACCAGTGCCCTTAATAGAACACATGCGTTTTTTTGATACTGTAATTGTCACCATGTTAGAGAAAATTAAACAAGTCTAAAGAGTTAGATTTCTTGATCATAGTCACACAACTAGCTAGTAGAGCTGAGATGGAAACTTCCAGCAATCTTGATTACAAGGCCTGTGCTCAGATCTGCCATAGCTCATTTTGGATTTTAGGAGGAAAGAGATCTTAGTCACTCTCTTCAGTAGGGTAACCACTAGCCACAGGTGACTATTGAGTTAAAGTGTGGCTAGTCTGAACTGAGATAGAGGTGCTTTGAAAAAAGAATGTATAGTTATCACAATTTTTCTAGCATTACATTTTGAAAATAATATTTTGGATAAATAAAATATATTTTAATTTTTTAATGTGAACTAGATTTTTATTTCCATTAGACTATGCTCTTCTAGAAGAAACCACCGGATTTATGACTTTAAACATTTAGCACATGTCCAGCAGATGTCTGCCCACTTCTGTATACCAGGCATTGACCAGGGCAAGAACCTGGGAGAACACAGGAGAATCAGACATTGCCTATCCTGGATATTGCCATTGCTAGGAGCTTACAGACCAGCAGGCAGGGTAGGTTTTGTGCTTTTGATTTGGATGAAGTTGTGTGTACCGGTCATTGTATCTCCTGTTGATTTTCTCTTTGGCTAGGTATCTGCCTGTATCCCAGTGTTCAAGCTGGCCAGACGGCGTAAGAAGATTCTCTTTTACTGTCACTTCCCAGATCTGCTTCTCACTAGGAGAGATTCTTTTCTTAAACGCTTGTACAGAGCCCCCATCGACTGGGTAGAGGAATACACCACAGGCATGGCAGACTGCATCTTGGTCAACAGCCGATTCACAGCTGCCATATTTAAGGAAACGTTCAAGTCCTTGTCTCACATAGATCCCGATGTCCTCTACCCATCTCTAAATGTCACCAGCTTTGACTCAGTTGTTCCTGAAAAGCTTGATGACCTAGTTCCCGAGGGAAAAAAATTCCTGTTCCTCTCCATCAACAGATACGAACGGAAAAAGAATCTGACCTTGGCACTGGAAGCCCTAGTAAAGCTGCGTGGAAGATTGACATCGCAAGACTGGGACAAGGTTCATCTGATCATGGCAGGTGGTTATGATGAGAGAGTCCTAGAGAATGTCGAACACTATCAAGAACTGAAGAAAATGGCCCAGCAGTCTGACCTTGGCCAGTCTGTGACCTTCCTGCGATCTTTCTCAGACAAACAGAAAATCTCACTCCTGCGTGGCTGCACATGTGTCATTTACACACCAAGCAATGAGCACTTTGGCATTGTCCCTTTGGAGGCCATGTACATGCAGTGTCCAGTCATTGCTGCTAATTCAGGCGGGCCCTTAGAGTCCATCGTCCACAGTGTCACTGGGTTTCTGTGCGAGCCGGACCCAGCACACTTCTCAGAAGCAATAGAAAAGTTCATCTACGAACCTTCGCTCAGAGTCACAATGGGACTCGCTGGAAGGGCCAGAGTGAAGGAGAAGTTTTCCTGTGAGGCGTTTACAGAGCAGCTCTACCAGTATGTCACCAAACTGCTGGTATAATCATATTATTTTCTAAGGTCTTCATGCTCCAACTGTTGATACCACTTGTATGAATTGTAGAGCCAGTTTTGAAACCATAAAAGAAAACTAAATCTAGTGCAGAAGAAATTTCCCATAAACATGTGCTTGAATCTGAGCCACCATCCTATGCTTTCTTCCGCCTCGTCTACTTTTTCAGAGGAAGTTTGCTGTAATCATTCCAACTCTTACCAGTGTTGATTAAGAAATAAATATGGTAAAATTCCATCTTCAGAATATATTAGTTATGTTTTACCTAGATCCTTTTTGATCTGCCTATCAGTTTGGAATCGTATGGGACCCAAGTTGGTTTTGATAGTTTAAGTGTATCATCATAAAAGTTGATTACTTTGCCTTCACATAATGAGCACAAGGTCACTGTGGTTCCCAGAATCAGTCCACCTAAGTGCCCACTACCTTCTGTTAGAACATTTTTGTTGCACTCTTACCTCGCCCAGATCTACAGCGAGAGCAATCAGTATTTTTTACAAAGGTGATTTATTTATTTTTGCACACTGAGACACGACAGATGTTTCTCATAGGAAGACACAGTAAAATGTTAGGTTCTCATGATCTTTTTTGTGCTGTTGGGAACATAGATGCGACAGCTAAACCTGCTGTCACAGTATAGTAAACTAGATCTTTCAGTGAAGAAGAAATACTGTCATACAGGTAGTTTGTTCAGGGTTTTTGTCTTACTGTCCTCTTTGACATCAGCTTTGTTAACACTTGTGCTGCATCAAGTAAGTTCCTGCTGGATGTCTAACAGGTGTTTGTGTCATTGAGGCCTGCTCAGAGGGCATGGTTCTGAGGGTTCCCTCCACCTGCCACCCTTTTCCAGGCACCCTAGCCCTTCCATGCGCTGAACGGTCTCAGACTTCATTACTTACCTGTTGGTCTAAGTCAAAATAAAGCACTTTTTAACATTCCTTTAAGGCTAATTTTTTTTCATAGCAAAGGTCACTAGCCAAGTTTCTATATTAACTCTGGGAACTCTGAACCTATGTAACCTTGGGCAAATTACTTAATCTCTGTGCTGCAGTTTCCTCATCTGTAAAGTGAGATAACCTCTTGTGCTTTCCTCATAAAGTAGTTATGATAGATTACCATTTATGTGTGTGTATACACATATATAGATAAAATATCATTTGGCGTGTATGGGTTATATGATTTAGCTATTTTGCAATTTGGGGTTATTGAAAAGGACTACAAGTTACAGTGGGGTCATACTGCCCTACTATGTTCTTCTGGGGATTTTTTTTTTTTTTTAGAGGATAAAATTTCAGGTTGTAACTTATCACATTAGTCTGTATCACAAAGGAATTTTAATGAAAACTACCCGAAAGGATTTCTTTAAAATAGTGTCAAATATATTGAGTCTGAATGAAAAGTTCCATTTTCTTTGGGATTATGGAAACTTAATATCCAGTAAAGTGGTTCATCACCATTTTGGGTCTTGCTATATGTGTTTCTCAAGGAACTACAGCCTTTCCAGAAAGGCCTGGTGGCTATTACCACAGGCTTCAGGACAGTCAGACTCCATCATGCTCTGATCCGTCACTGGTGCTTACCCATTCCAAGAACTAAAAGGTTTGCCTATTTGTCATTTTTATGCAGATCTTTCCAAAATGGACTCTGGGTTCCTGGACCTTAGGCTTAACTTCCCTTCATTGCCAGCATCCTTGGGAGGGATACAGAGTCGTTCCCCTTACCATTTAATTCCTGCTCTTGGAGCTGGTGGGGGCTTTCCTTCCTGAGCTGTGCTGAAGTTAGGGGAAACGAGCATGGGCCGCTGAAGTGAATTGTCCAGACCTTATCTGGGCATGATAAGAGATGCATAGACAATATGTTTAATCCTCACAAGGCTGACCATACAAACCATTTTAAACAGGACAATGCTGTTTTTTTTCATATTTCCCAACCATCCTATCATTTTTATGTAGTGGTCAGTTCTGTCTCATTTTTAATAAACTAGGGTCGCCTTTAATGTGGGGCAAAAGGGGCAGTTGAGTATCCCAGGCCCAGTCTGTTGAGGGGGCTCAAGAGCAGCTGCCCCTTTTGGCCCGTGTTAAAGATGACTCTTGCCAGCACTGACTGCAGCTGGCCACAGCCACTACTGCTGTTCCCGCCCCCTGCGAAGAGATGGGAATCACGGAAAGAGGATTCCTCCCCAATCCATTGCACTTGTTACTTCAAAGGGAGACGAACACTACAGCATGGTTGAGCTGTGGTGGCAGTGGGGGGAGGTATCTCTGGCATTATAGGGGTTTTCTCTAGCATTGTGGGGGTTATTGGGTATTTCTGGCACTGGGATGGTTAAAGTGACATGTTTTAAGGAGGACATCTAGAATGGCACTTAGCAGCAGTGCCAAATTTGGTTTTTGCCTAAGGTGCCAAAATTCCTTGCACAGCCCCTAGCCATTTGTGTGAAGTCCCACCAGACCACATGTCATTACTGTGTGACCATTGATCAGTATCCCAGAGTCCTTACTTGTTTTTCTGGCTGCCCTGCTCCTGCTTGGATGGCTCATCCTGTTCCGCACCCCTTAGTTGCCAGTGCCATAACACCACCCCATTTTTGCCGTCCCAGTGTCCGTTTTTATCTCAAGGAAATATGGTCAATCTAATCTAAACAGTTTGGGGAAGGATAGGCGTTCTTCACCTTGTAATGACTTCAGTTAGCTGCTTGCCTCTGTCACACAGCCTGGAGGGGCAGGAGGAGCGTGCAGGCTCTGCTCCACAGCCAGCTGCTTTACCTCCCTCCCGAGGGCCTGTGCCCGTGAGCAGCACCATGAGCGCAACCAGGGAAGCTCCCTCTGCAGCACCTGGCCACACGCCTACAGGACCTGGTGTCAGAAAGGCTTTGCTTTCCACTTTCCTGTTGATCCTCAGAGTAATCAGATGAGGTGGCTATGATTAGCCTTCATTTTATACACAGAAGCTCAGAGGGATGAAAGATTTGCCCACATAGTTAAATGATTGGGTCAGGTTTCAACCCACGATTACCTGATCCATCCGGCACTGCACTACGTCATTTCTCAGCCTGATCCCTTTGATGAGCTTCAGTTTCTCATGTCCCTCATTACTTCATGGAATTCAAGATGAATACAGCATTTTGGGTCCTATCGAACTGAAGAGAAGGGATTCTCTTGTCTTCAAATGAGCCCTCAGACCCTAAAAAGGGAAACTAATGTCCTGTACCCACTCTGTTGCCCTGTCCCAACCCCGATGGGCATCCCCTGCCCTCGCTGCAGAGGGACAGTGGGTTATTCGAAGTCCTGGTGGAGTTAGCAGGCCTCACCTCAATAGTGCAGAAGTTCCAACAAATCTAACTGGCAAGATTTGGAGAGCTGGATGTTTGAAGGTGTCCAAGCTAGAAAATACAGTCTTGCCCCACCAGGGATGGGCAAACTGGAGGTAACTTCTCTCTCATGCTTCTTCAGGTCAGTTACTGTGTCTGCTTCCTCACTTGTGCATGTGGAGGCAACCCCTGACTCTTGATTGCCTTCCATGCAGGCAGAGATGGTTGCTAGTCACCTGAAATCTCACACACACACACACACACACACACACACGGGAGAAGGTGGAGATGGGGAAGGGGAGCTTGCAGTTCTTCCTGTTTGAAAGTGATCCTGACAGGTGACTGCTGAGTCCCTATTTGAACAGCCTTTAGAGTCTGCATAACTTTTGGAGTTGTCTCATCCAGCATACTTCTGGATAATTACTGTAATCATTTTTACAGGTAGAAAGCTGAGGCCTACAGCTAGGAAGCCCCAGAGCTATAATTCAAACCCAGAGCTGTCTGACTCAGGTCTAATGTTCTTGGATTGGGTTACAGATGCCTCTTCAGTGAACGCTTCGCCACCATCTAACCTGCCCAGTGTCCTGCTCACTGTCTCGTTCTGGCTCTTCTTTTCCCATAAAACAAGGCATCCAAACACTTCACCCCACTCTCTGTTGGCCCATCTGGCATGACAACAGCCCTTCTCTGACTTCTGCCAGTGTCACTGCCAGTGTCACTAACTCCTGTGATCTCCTTTGCCTTCCCAACTTGGAGAATCAAACCCACTCAACTGAATAAGACCTCAGAGGTCAAGCAGCCTTATTTGCTCTCACCCAGAAACTGAGGCCCAGAAAGGGAAAACGACCTGCCTGAGATCACACAGAGGGATAGTTGTTCCCTCTAATTTCTTCCTGAATCCGCTCTCACCACCTCCTTTTGTATTAAAATAACCTTTATGTCCTTTGTACTCCTGGCTTCTTCATTCCTAACCTAAGTCCCCCACAGCTCTATCCCCAACAGCCTGTGAAGGTGTCACCATCCAGATCTAGTGCCCTTTATGCCTACTTTCTGAGGGGGTGGAGAGCTTTCCAATGACAGACCCAGTTTTCAACCTGCCCTCCTTAATGATACAGAAACCTGGCAGGGAACGCTGTGCCAAGGGGCTGTTGGGGTCAGCACTCTTCGTCAAGGGGACTGCAGCTGGTGTAGTCCTCACAGTGAAGTGAGCTGGCTTTGTGAGTCAGAAATATAACCATGAGAAAATGCTGAAATACCTTGCAGGAAGTGTTATCACTAGACCATCCACTGATGTCATTTGAGACAAAGTCTAGAAATTTCTGTGTGTGTGTTGGGGTTTTGTGGAGGGCACTGATGTAATTTCCCCTTGTGGCCTGCCAGTCTCCCAAGAAGGCGGCAGGCAGAATTAGAACAGTTTGCTAAGATGTAGTCATAGTTGACTTCGTTTTTCTGTGTAACTTCACTTAGAAGTCCAGGGCTCCACAATAATCAAGAAGGTGTCTTGACTGTGATAGCCCCTAAAATCTAGGTTTTCTTACCTGTGAAATGGGCACAATCAGATCTAAGTGGTCCATCACCACAGAAGGGGTTTGTGAAGAATAAACAAATGAAAGAGTGAGTGGCAAGGACTGGATCAATCTATAACTGAATGAGAGAAGGGGTGTGGAGCTGATTTGTAAACTGTAGAGTGTCATGAAGCCGTTAGGGACGAAGGCAGTCTTTCCCAGGTCTAGATGGATTGCCCTAGGTTGTTGCCACCCTGGAGTGAAGTAGTGGAAGTCTGCCTAAGCCTGGGACGGTCACGACAGTCAAGAACGTGCGCTAGTGAAGTAAGGATAGACAAATCAATCCAACTGAAACTCCTAAAATACATCTGCACATATAGAGTCGATTGATTTTTGCCCAAGGTGCCAAGGTAATTCAATAGGGGAAAGATAGTCTTTTCCAGAAATGGTGTTGGAACAATTGGATATCTATAAAAGAGAAAATGAATCTCAGCCTTTACCTCACAATATGTACAAAAGTGAACTTGAAGTGGATCACAGGTTTACATAGAAGCTGGTCTCATGGACCTAATGAGAACAAGGAAATCACAACTTTAGAGCTGGCATAGATTTCTTAAATGGGACACAAACACAAAACTGGAGGGGAAAACTGATCGACTGAATTTCTTGAAAAATTAAAACTACTGCTCCTCACAGGACACTGTTTTTTAAAAAAGAAAGAAAGACAACCCACCTATAGGGAGAAAATATTCATTATTAATGTATCTGCTAAAGACCTGAATCTAGGATTTGTAAAGAACTCTTCCAAATCAATAGTAAAGGGACAAATGACCCACAGTTTATAATGGGCATGATTTGAATGACCCCTTCATAGATGATAAATGAATGACCAGTAGGCACAATAAGACACTCAGCATCACCTGTCATCAAGGAAATGCAAATTAAAACCATGCTGAGATATTCATGCAAGCCCATAGAATTAAAGACTCAGCAAAAACGTTGGTGAGAATTGGAGCAACTGAAATTGCTCACAGGCTGCTGGGAATGTAAAATAGCATAACACTTTGGAAAAAAAGTTTGACAATTTCTTACAAAGTTACACGTGCAGCTATTCTATGAGCCAGCAACCATGTCTATGTATTTTATTCTTAAAATAAATGAAAACATATCTAAATATACTTTTATTCAAATATTCATGGCAGTATTTTTGTTCATTCTTTAAATAGAGATAACTGATTTAAAAATAACTAGATGTGCAGTTTCACTGGTCATCATTCCCACCAACAAATTTCTAGTAGTCATGACCTCTGTGCATTGGATCTTCACTACCCTTTGCTCCCACCCACCGACCCTTTCCCCTCTGATAACCTCAGTTATGTTTTCATTGTCCAAGAGTTAATTTGTGTTTTACTTGTCTGTTTGCTTTGTTTCTTTGTATTCCATGTGAGTAGAATGATCCAGTATTTGTCTTTCTCTTTCTGACTTATTTCCCTTAGTATAATCCCCTTAGTGCCATCCACATTGTTGCAAATAGCAGGGTTTCATCTTTTTAGGGGCATAGAGTATTCCATTTGTCTATATACCACATCTTTATCCACTCATCTGTCAATGTGCACTTAGTTTTCAGTTTTTAGCTATTGTTAATAGTGCAAAAATAAACATGGGGTGCATCTAACTATTTGATTAGTGTTTTTTGTGTTTTGGGGGTAAATACCCAGAAGTGGGATAACAGGATCATACGAAATTTCCATTCTCAACCTTCTGAGAATCTCCACAATGCTTTCCATAGTGGTTGCACCCATTTACACTCCCACCAACAGCATATAAGTTTTCTTCTCTCTTCACATCCTTAACTAATACTTGTTTCCAGTCTTTGAAAAAATAAGCATCTCATGAGTGTGAGGTGTTGTTCGGATTTTCATTTCCCTGAGTACAAGAGATGTAGAACATAATTTTCATGTGCCTGTTGTCCACTTGTACGTCTTCTTTAGAGAAATGTCTATTCAGATCTTGTGCCCATTTTTCACCAAAATGCTTTTCTATTGTTGAGTTTTATGAGTGCCTTATATATTTTGGATATTAACCCTTGTCAGATGTATGATGTGCAAATATTTTCTTTTTAGTAGGATGCCTTTTCATTTTGATGATCATGTCTTTTGCAGAAGCTTTCAGTTTGATGTAATGTCATTTGTTTATTTTTGTTTTTGCTTCCTTCACCGCTGGAGTTGAGTCCCCAAAGACCCCCTCTAATGTTGATGTTGCAAATATTCATAGCAGTTTTATTCATTAAGAATCAAAAACTGAAAGCAATACAAGTGTCCATCAAAAGGTGAATGGGTAAACGCATTGTGGTATATTCATAGGATGGAATACTTCCCAGTAATAAAAAAGAATGAAATACTGATAAACACACTGACACAGCTGGATCTCAGAAAGATGCTGAATGAAAGAAATCAGACACAAAGGGTTTTTGTTGTTGTTTTTGTTAATTCCACGGATATGACATGAGAGGAAAATACTTGTAGTGAAAAAAAGGTAGATCACTATTTACCTACAGCCCTGGGTGAGGGAGAGACTGACCAGGAGAAGACACGAAGGAATTTTGGTTATGAGAGAAACATCCCATAGCTTTATAACAGTGGTGGTTATAAGGGTGCATTAATTTTCAGAACTAGTGAAATGTCTGTTTAAATGAGTGCATGATACTGTATGTAAATTAAACCTTATAAAGTTGATTTTAAAAAAAGCCACATGTAATGAAGTCCCATTTTTTAGGGGAGAAAATGTTTTCTAAACAAATTTATGTGAGGATATATGTAATTATGTATTTATAAAAGTGTCTAATAAAGTGTACTCCAAGAGGTTAACAATAGTTGGCCCAGGTGAATGTGATTAGCAGCATGTATTAAGTTTTTATTTTGTTTGCTTGTATTTTTTTTATATTCCAGAGGTTGGTATTCTCATAAGAAAAAAAATATTTTGAACATGAAAAAATGTATAGGCACAACCTGGTGGCTCAGGCATTAAGTCTGTGGCTGCAGTGTGGTCACATAAAGCCCAAGACCTGGGTTCAAGACCTGGGGGAACAACAAAATAGGCAACTAAATAAATAAAGAGTGCTTCCTCCTCTCTTCCTGCCTGCTTCCTTCTGCTTAAAAAAAAAAAAAAAAAAAAAAAGTATAAAATAATCCTGTTGGTCACTTTTGTTTTTACAATGTATTTTTGACATTTGTCTTTCCAGCTATTTGCCCTATTTAGGATGTCTCATTTGTTCCTATTTGTTCCCTTATTACTTTTTTTTTTAAAGAAAAAGGTACAGGCAGGAATGAAGGCAAAAGGACAGACAGGCAGGAAGAGAAAGAAGGAAGAAGCATTTTATTTTATTTTATATTTAGTTGTTCACACTGGTTGTTCCCCAGGGACCCAGGACACCAACCCAAGTGCTTGGGACACATATGGAATGTGATCGTTTGGAGGCAGCTGACCTAACCACTACTCCACCAAGGTGTGCTATTAATCCCTTATTATTATATAATGAGATTGCCCCAACTTTTTGCTGCCACAAACACTCAAGGAATAAATAATTTTAAATTCTAAAGCAAATATTAAAAAGTGTTCAAAGCACATTTAAAAAGCAAAATCAGAATAAATCAGAAAAAAAACTTAAAGATTATGAAACTGCCTTTAAGTAAGTGCATCAAACAAAGCAATTCTCAAAAAAAAAAAAAAGTTGCTAATGATCTTTAATTTTGAACCAATTTACTATATTAACCAGCTGGTTGCTGCCCAAGCATTGTGCAACCTGGAAATCTAACTGATCTTTCAATTCAATCAGATAATACAGTGTCATCTGTCAGGATATACGTGCCACTGTTGCCAAACTTCAACAACATAACTGCACTGGTCAGGGCTCTTTTGCTTTCAAGCGAAAGGAGCCGAACTCTTGCTTAAGCAAAAAAGGGACTGCTTCAGGAAGCTACAGATACAGAGCACCTCATTCCAGGTCAGTTTGTTCCACTGAACCACAGAAGTGCAGGAATAACTAGGCTTGAGGTTCTGCTGGAGCCAGGAATTCATATGTCACCATTTCTTTACAGAAGACTTCACTGTCTTTCCATGTAGATCAAGTTGTTCCTCTTGGCAGGGAACAGCAGCCCTGATGTCAGAGTTTACATCCCCAAAGAGGAAGTGGCCCTCTTTTTCAGAGTTTGCAAAGATATCAGGAAAGAGCCATGATAGAGCCCGCTTGGTTCTGGTGCCTTCCCTTAAATGAAAGAAGTAAGCCAGGGAGCACGATGTTATATTGGTTTGACAGGCTCGGGTCAACTGCCATCAACGGTGGCCTGCAGCCAGAATACACAGCATAGGAATCACAGCTGGGAGAAAGTAGTAAGAGGAGGGAGCAGTTTTCAGAAAGTGAATGGGGCAGATAAAGTACGGGTCCTCTCCACTATTAAAAATGGAGGTCGCTTAAAAACTTGCCCCCAAGCATCCTGGCAAACAAGCCAGCCTTTCCCACACACCCCTGGCCCATTGCCTCTACTTCCACAATAAATATAATATCTATCCAGGACCAAACTGGTGCCAAGGAATAAAGAAATACAATTGCTAATAGCGTGTAATAGTTTTGACTTGTATAATTCTGCATTGTTTCATATTAATATTCCCAGATGTGACTTTCTTTTTGTTCACATGAATAATCATAGTTATTCATATTTTAATTTAGAATATTTTATTTTTGGTTTCTCTGATAAGTAAAGAAACCTGGATTTAAGGGATTTTTCCCTTCATATTTTAGAGTATTGCCCTTTAATATTTTACTAAAGACTCTTCAGATTGCTTTGAGTATAATTTTGGATAGATAGATATTCCTTTTTTCCTTAAAAATAACTTGCTTTCCCTTCCCTCTTTACTTGTTTGACCTGAAATGATGTTTGCCATATCGCATTCTTTCAATATAAATTGTTCCCAATATTTTCATCTTTTGATGCCTGACACGGTCATCATCACAATTATTTAGATTTATTTCAATACGATCAGCTGGTCTCACAACTTTCAGCAAGTTCTTGTTGGCCCTTCTTGAGTTTCTTCTGCAGAGAAGTTCCCTTCAAGTTCACACAACTGGAGTGACATCCCCCCACCCCCACCCTTCCAGAGAGAACAAATACTTAATTACTTCTCATTAATTCCCATTGCCTTCACATGTAAATAGCTTGGGTGTATATGAAATTCTTGAATCACTTGTTTTTCTTTCATTGCTTTGTGAATGTTTTCTTATCTATCTATCAGGGCAGCTGTCCTTCCAGTAAGTTCTTGGGGAAATAAGCTACAAAAGGTGCTTTAGGAGAAGGGGTTCCATGTTCAGCAAGGGACAGGAAAAGTTCCACGCTATCGGGAATGACCCACGTGAAGCAGCACAGGCCGTCAGACAGCCTGAAGGAACGAGGATGGTTTAACTCTAGTCCCAGCGTCTCCAGGTTCTGGGACTTATTCCACGTACAGCAACTCACTGGAGCCTTACAGCAGCTCTATAGCGCTGATAGACTTTTTCAATACATTTGAACAGATGAGAAAACTGAGGTACCAATTTAAGAAAATCAGCTAGAAAATGGCAAATTCAAGCTGGAACCATCACTCCACGTTATTCACGACCTGAAGTGAGGGCGGGTAAAGGCCCAAAAAAGGCAACGTCTATTCCTTCCTTAAGTCTGAACCCTAACAAATGTCTAATTGCACAGAAGAGGGATAGCGAACTTTCTGCCTCAGTCTCTGTAAGAGAATTTTACTGCAGAATTATGGTGAAAGCCCTTCGTGGGGGCGCTCTATGACCCTCAGCACAAGTGCTCACTCTGCGTCTGGCCACCGGCCAGGACCCATCACTGAATACTCATCACCTCATCAATTCAGCCTCCTCGGCTGACAGGCAAAACAACATCCAAATATTCATTACACATCTGTGCCGGGCAGATTATACATTAGCAATTCAAATCTGACCTGTGTGCCCGCAGTTCCTGCAAATGCATCTGTTTGGGTGCTATGCCTTGTTGTCTGGGACCGATAATAAGGCAACTCGGTCTAATCTTGAAGAACAATCAACCCATCTTGCGAAGGTGACTGGCTGTGTGTGTTCCTGCCCGGGCAGCGCTGGAACAATGGCCCCATAATGCACTCGACTCAGCTGGCAATGAAGTCCCATCCTGATTAGTAGCCGTGGCTGGTGTCAATCACCACAGGATGCACCATTGTCCTCTGGTCCCCAACACAGTTTATTTACAGGAAAACAAAGGCTTTGGGGGACTCTGGCTGCTTCCCAGAGATTGCAAAATAGATTGAGCTGTCAAACACACAAAGTAGATGAAGATTAATGAGTTGTGGGGACAATAAATATGAAGAGATGACCATGAATATGCTAATGGGCATTATCCATATACATTGTAATTGCTACCAAAATTAAAAGGTGGCATGAAGGAGATGGGTCACGAGGTGACAGGGAGATAATCTTGGATGCTTGAGATGCTCACCCCAAATAAGACCCTGTACAGGTCTCCTTTCCCCAATTAAACCACCCCAAATCAGTATTGTTTGCCAGCTGTCTGAACAGGCTCCTTTTAACAGGGATGGAAGGGGCAAGGCAAGTGGGGAAGCTGGAAAAGTTAGTTTAGTGAAAGGTGTAATTAGAATAAGAAAGGTACTTATCAAAAGCAAGTAGTGATGGCTGTCAGAGTCCCTCCTCCCCAGGGACAGAACTGATGGGAGGTGTCACTTCAAACTTCAGCCTCCCCCGCACCCCACCCCCAGCCACAGGGAGTATTGTAACTATGAGAATGTTACCTACATCATCTTTCAGGGAGGAGTGGGTGCTTTTTCAAGGTATTCCTATCGTTGATGTCTTTAAAAACAAAACAAAAAAAACTAATAGAGAAATTCGAAGGACAAAATGTTTAAAGGCAATGAAACTTGGCTCCCATGAATGATCTGACTTGGGAAAATCTACATACTGTCGCGCTGTGGCAGGGCTGTGGCATGTCCCACCCAACACTGCAATCCGTCCATGTGGAGGGAGGGTGCTCTCTGTTCGGGTCACCCCTTCCTCTCCAACCTCCTCTTTGTGGCAGGGGGTAAAGTTTGCATCACATACCCGAGCGATGCCATGAGAGGCCATGAGTACTACCGGTAAACAGACTGCAGATGGTGGGAGCCGGTGCTCTTGCGGTTGGAGTGGGGCTTGACAGGGAGGAGAGGGGAGCAAGTTCAAATGATGAGCGTCGCAACGGACTGGAATTGGAGCCAGCAGTGTGAACTGGTGTTAACTCACCGCAGACACAGCGGCACAGGTGGAACGCACACACAGTCCTCGCCGCTCACCTGCATGCCCAGAAAATGGCAACACCACCTTGGCAGCAAGCACACTGTCCCCCAATCTCGTTTCTAATGCCACTCTCTGAACAAAGGAAAAGAGAAAAGACTGACCCCAGGGTGGCAAAAGAACTAGGCAAGTGAGCCCGGAATATCTCATGATGCTAAAAAGTGAGAAAGTGCTAGAAAGCAAAATGTAAAGCCCACTTTGAGAAGGGATCTGGGAGGGGGTCTATGTCAATGGTAGGTAAGAGCACCAAACTAAATTAAGTAGTGCTGAAGAATAGCCCAAAATATAAAACAAATCTCCATGGTTCATACAGATATATAGAAATGATTGCATGCATACATACATACATTCACAAATGGGGGGAAATAGAACATAAATTCCCCATGAAGAATTACAAGTAACCTATGAAACTCTACCAAACCTAGTGGAACATAACCCATGCCCTCCTTGTGAACTTTCAGGCAGCGCATACTTCTTTCTTTCCAAAGAGAACAGTGTGGAAAGTGGGGAAATAGTAACTTGGCGGTGTAGAAATCTGCAAAAAGGAACTCAGCAGATCAAGGCTCAGATCAACAGCTCTGAGTCAAGGGGATAGGGGATAGGATGTGACGGCACCACACCTCTGTGGTTTTTCTCCCCAAACCATAAGCCCTATCTAATTATGAGAAAATATCAGCCTCTATAGAAAGACGTTTTACAAAACATCCAAACTACACTCCTCCAAACTGATTAGTCAAAACAAGGGAAGTCTGAGAAACTTCAGAGCCAAGAGGATCCTGAGAGGACATGAATGCTAAATGTAATATACCGGCTGAGATCCTGGCACAAGAAAAGGACATTGGTAAGGAATAAAACCTAAGAAAGGCTGAATCATGTTTGCACCTTAATAATAATGTATTACTAATGATCTTTAACTGTGAAAACTAGATTATTATAATAAGAAAAGAGAAACCTGGAAGTGAAGTATATAAGACCTCTCTGTCCTATCTTTCTGATTTTTCTGTATGTCTAAAACAATTGTAAAATAAAAACTTTACTTAGAAAAAAAAACAAAGCCTGTAGTATCTTTAGTAAGTTAGTGGGATGACTGGATTGCAGCTCAGGCCCTTCTAGATATGGTGCCGGTATCAGCCAGAGTCCTTAGCTGCAAGGGACAGAAATCTACTCTGATGTACACAGACGGGAATTTGCCGTAGCATACAGGACGGCACACAGAGTATACAAGACAGCATGGATCTCGCCTTCGGATGATGGAATCATGCTGCACAACTGACCTGGGGAGCCTCTGCTGCCGCCCTGGACCCACACTCCACAGTCGACTGCCAGCCGTCTGCTGTTAGATCCAGAGGCAGACACCAGACCTGGGGAAAGGGCTGCTGCCGTTGCTGCCAGCACCTGAGCAGGATGGCTTCTGCAAGGGCCCCCATCTCTGCTACTTTAGCTTGCGACTCAAATCAGGGGCAGAGCCTGGGTCATGGTCCTGGGTAGTGCACAGGAGAGGAGGGAGTATCTGACATTTTCCATTTCCACAGTGATAGGATGAGTACAGACTTCAGGAGAAACTGAGGGCTGGCTGGGTCTTTTTCCAAATTGTTCTCCTTTCACTGGACTCACAGGTCAAGCCAAATGGAGTGATGAAAGAACTCAGTCAAGGGAGAAATGACCAGCATGGAAGGAGAGTACATATCTGGGATGTGGGTGATCTAGATGGCCATCTACTCTTTGCTGAGTCCAACTCAGATGGCACCAAAACACTGTTTTTAAATAACAACATAAAACAGGTTTTATAGAGTGAATTGCATTCCTCCAAATCCACAAGCTGAAGTCCTAACACCCAATATGACTATTGGAGACAGAGCCTTTAAAATGGTAATTAAATGAGGTCATAACGGCGAGGTCCCACGTCAGCAGGACTGAAATTCTTAGGAGAAGAGGAAGAGACAGCAGAGCTCCCTCTGAGCGCTCACAGAGGAAGGGCCGGCGAGGACGCAGCGTGAGGCGCGCCATCTTGCATGCCAGGAAGAGAGCGCTCAGCAGAAAACCATCTTGCTCCTGAATGTCCAGCTGCCAGAACTATGAGAAAGTCCATGTCTGCTGTCCTACCAGCGCCCCGCCGAGCTGATTAATCCAACAGATGTTCAGGGGGAGTTATTCTGGAGGGGGCAGTGTTTTTGTCACCGTTTTTTTCCTGTCACCGTTTCTGTGGAATGCTGTGGAGAGCAGCGTCATCACTGAGAAACCACCTACACTGAACTGGGTCCATTTCTGGCTTCGGTGTCAGTTACTCACTGCAGCCGCTGCTGCGCATGGCAGAAGGTGCAGGGGCAGACGGCAAAGCTCCAGCTTTGGAAACTGACACCTCAGATTTTGAAGCTCAGCTCTGCCTCTTTCTAGCCGGTATCATTGGATAAAGTCCATTTCTGAGCCTCAGCTCTCCAGGCTCCTCTTCATCAGCTACCACGCACCAGCTCTTCTGAGCACTCACCACTGTACTGGAATCATCTGGGAACATGTCCAGAGCCCACTGGACTGCCTCCCCCCCATTCATCTCTGGAGCCCACCCTGAGCGCCCTCAGAGATGTTTGCACAGATGTCTGGGTGGGTGCATTAAACATGAGGGTACTTGGAGGCATGCTCTCACAGTCAATAAGAATTGCTTATTATAAACCTTTTGTGAACGTGAAATCAAAGAGCTGTGGGTTCAAATCCTTCTCCACCACTTATCAGCAGTGGACCATTGGATGAGCAGTAACTGTGCTAAGTCAGATTTTCTTCTGTAAAAGTGGGGTCAGTAATGAGACAGGTGATGCTTGTTACATGACTGCCCAAAGGTCATCCCCAACTCCCTTCTCTCCTCTCCTACTGCAGATGCTCAGCAACTAATCACTCACAGTTTCCCCGCCTGCCTTCTGGTAGTAGCAGCCCCATAACTCATTTCAGGCCAGCGCATCGACAGGTATAAGTTCCCATTTCCCGGAGGAGCCTCTGGGAAAGACATCCTTTCTCTGGAGATAAGCACAGTACAAGAAAGGCTCTCCTAAGCCGGCCTCTGCCCTGGTCCCTGCCTTTCACAAAGATGGGGACCCAATAGCCAGCTTGCAGTCATGCAGGAATAAGTCCAAGGAAGGATGACAGGCAGAAGGCTGGAGTCCTCAATGCCACACGTGGGCAGCTGAATGAAAAGCAGCAACATCCCCCTACAGACATCCTGCTGCGTACAGGATGCACGTCCTCCTGGTCCACACCACTGTTGGTTTGGGTTTCTTGTTATTTGCAGCCTAAAGCATTCTAACCAATAAACTTGCTCCCCAGGGCTGTGAAAACTAATTAGAAGACTGGGAAGGGGAAGGAGTGGGAAGGGGCGAGGGAAAGAAGAGCAGGCAAGAGGTGGAGACAGGCAGAACTCAGGGTGGAGGAGAGGAAGCAGGGAGGCTGGAGAGAGAAAAGAGAGAAGGAGCAAATAGGACAAGAATAACTGAAGCAGAAAGGCAAAATAATCATGGCAGAAAAGAATTCACAGAGTCCAAAGCTGATTTCAAGGGAATCAGGAATAATATCTCTCATAACCCCAGGTTTCTAGACTGACACCAACATGATACTGCTCTGTAGAATTTCGATGAACATTTAACAACATAATGCATGGGCCCTGGCATGAGAGACACCGAATAAATGTCTGATTCAGTGGTGCCACAGTGAAATTGGCAACTGCAGGAGGGGCTTCAGAGCCTCATTTGGTGCAGCCCATTTCACCCTACCTCATGAAGTTGGATGGCCCAGGAGAGGAGAGCCAACGCTCCTGGGTTCAGGTGGAAAGGGCCTACTTTCCCCTCAAAACACGGTTGATGTCACTTCAGAAGAAGGCACAGGGCAAATCCTCTCAAATAGGACCCTGCAATATAAGCAAATGCTACATTATGCCATTGGCTCCATTGATCAAAGAGTGGTTTTGCCCCAGGTCATTAAAAAAGCAACAACACACTTCATCTAGAGGAAAACAAAGCAGTGATACAACCCATTTAAGAGACATTTGAATACAGACTTGCTATTAGCTAATACTATGAAAGTATTCATTTTCTTAGTAATAACAGTATATGGTGATAAGGGGTATGCTCTTATTCTTAGGAGATTTATGTTGAAATATATTGGGATGAAGAGTCCTGGAAATTACTTTCAAATGGTCTGGGGGAAAAAAGGGAAAAAGAATAGAAAGATCAAATATGAGGAAATGTTCAAGTAGATCATAAGCTGATTGAAATCAGTGACCTTGATTTATTCATGTTTATATTTCTCTTCATCTACCCCCCCCACTCCCCACCCAAATTCATTCTCTAGTCCTCCTGGTTCACAGTGGATACTCAATATGTTTGGTGAATTACAATGAAAAATAAAATTCTCTTTATCTGCTAACATTTGCATAACTAAGTAAAGACAGGGTTTCAGTTATTTGCAAAGAAATACCCACAACTAATTCTTTACTTAAGTAAATGTAATCTGCATAAAATCACAATTTGACATTGATTTTTCCTCCTAGAGTCTAGCACCAAGCAAGAGCCTCCTGGCTCTCTGTTCTCCAGAAGTCTGGCTCCCTGCTCCCCGCATACCCTTTCTGAGTGCCCAGTCCACACTCAAGGTCCCTTCCACATCCAGACCTTGAGAGTAAACTATGTGGGTAAAAGCAATCAACAGAAAATAGTACACATGTTGTACATTTTTTACAAAAATTATTTAAAAGCACTGGCAGTGGAAAACATTTATTTCCAAGTAGATTGTAAAAATTCATGAGCACATTATCCAAGAAGCAATCTCGTTGTTTGAGAATCAGTTAGACATTTTTAATATTCCAAGCATTTTTGAAGGGGGAAATTAGGCTCTGAAGCAGCATTCTCTAGGTTTCCTCCTTAGACCAAGACCTTCCAGGCCAGTAAAAGTCATGGAGGATCTTGGAATGCCCTGAGCCACGCAGGACACGTTCCTGAGCACTGGAGGCAAAACTGACCTTGCTAACCCTCTGGAAAGACTCAGGCCATCCCTCCACCAACCTAACATTTTCCCCAAAACAAAAAGGAGCTGGGACACAGGGACGCCAGAGGTTAGTTCGCAGACCTGGAGAACTTCCTTGAAAACCTCCCCACTGCAGCTCTCAAACTTCCTCATGACTTCTATTCTCTTGCCAATTACAGACACTGGAAAGGGGTCCATCCAGAGACCCCCTCCCAAGAGTATAAATCTAACCAGCCCCCAGCCTGCAGTGCAGCCGTTTCTGCCCAGGAGAATGCTATCTCCTTCTCTTGTTTTTTTTTTAAATCCTCCTATAGTACAAAACCTTTCCTTGACACCAAGGCGAGAGTCAGTCTGCCAGAGGTTTTACACCCTTTCCAAGGGCAAGCAAGCACAGGTTCCTTCCCCTGCATCTATAACTGCTGATAAGAGCTATCTTAGAAACTACAGTAACCATACCCTGCAGCTGTACCAAGGAGATAAACTTCTATCCCAGGGAATAAAGGAAGCTCCCCAGACACCCCCATACCCACACCCCCAGGCTGCTCAGCTTTGGGTAATAGTGCCCCTGAGCCAGCACTGGTGCTTAAAGGACTGTTTCTCTACCTTCTAGTGCTCGGTTATCAGTCTTCTCGCCCGTCTGGATGCCTTGCCATTACACTCCAATTTCTCAAATAAACTTATAAAACTGAACTTTAAAGCTCAAGAATGCTTTCTGGAACCGTTCACCACCGAACCCCAGAGCCCCTCATCATTTTCAGATTTTTTGTTTTAAAACTTTTCAGATTCTTTCTTTTATTGCTTTTTATTTATTCCAAAGGAACTTTCTCCATTTTAGAAAAATCAGAAATGAGAACAAGCAGAAGAAAATCACCCTCAACTTGAAAAGACTGGCTCCTTGCAGATCCTCTCAGATCCCTTTTAGATGAAGAAGATAATAGCAGGTATTAACACTTGGTGGGTGCTTGCTATGTACCAACCAAGCACATTTTAGTCCTCACAACAAGAATCTAAGTTGGTTTTTTGTTTGTTTGTTTGTTTGTTTGTTTGTTTTTTAAGGAAAATTGCAGTCAGGGAGACAGGCAGAAGAGAGTTGGAAGAAGCATTTTATTTTCGTTTTAGTTTTAGTTGTTTACCTTGGTTATTCCTCCCCAGACCCCAGAGGCAAACCTGGGTCCTTTGGATCTGTGTGGATTATACTCCTTCAGAGGCAGCTGACCTAACCATTACTCTAGCAGGGCACACCCAGAATCTGAGATCTGATAGATGAAAAAATAGAGGCTCAGTTGCCCAGTACCACACTGCTGGTTAAGTGCAGAACCAGTCAGATTCCCAGGTCTTTTTGCCTCCAAAACCCAAACTTGTAACTGTGGCTCTGTACTATCCCTCATCTCTATCATTTTCTTAACAGAAACAAGATTCTATCATGGGATCTTCTATTGTCTCATTTGTTATGTTGCTTCCAGTTTGTATTCTTTTTCTATTGCTGCTGTAACAAAGTATCACCAACTTGCCACCAAAACAACATGTATTTATTTACCACCATTCATCCTCATACTGTAAGGCATCCTTGCTGGGCTCTTCCAAGTGTGTGGGGTGGGGGAGAGGGAGACTAGTCCTGTCTGGTCTGGGGGTATAAGAAAGACAACTGAAAACCTTCCATAGCCTGGGATCCCAAGTGCCTGCTCCTTGTAGCTTCCCTGAGCTTATCTCTAATGTGTAAAAACCAGATCTTCTCCCAGACCTTGTTCATGCCTCTCTTCACATCTGGGGAGTCCTGGACATTTATCCAGGACTCAGGCATGCATCAAGAGTGCTCTCTCTGCCCACCTCTCCAGCTCTCTTGCCCACCGGGGCTGCTTTGCCACTTCCATACATATTAGACATGGTGTCACACCAAAGGTGGATTTCTCCACAAAGGCTTAGGGCACCAACACTTTTTAACTTTTCCAGCTTAGCATTAACTACATACGCTTTCTCTCTGAGATTCAGCCCCAAGGTGGCATGGTGTATTCGTCAGTGTGGCCATGCTAAAGCTGCAGAACAAACACTTCAGCACCTAAGGCTCCAACAAGAAGTGTGTTTTTCACTGACATGGCTGTGCTCCAGCTGCAGGGCAGCTGGCATTAGCTCCAGGGGTCAGTTGGGTTCAGATTTGTTCCATGTGACTCCACATTCCCTTTGCAGCAGCAGCAGCCAGAGACATGTGCTTCTCGTGGAAGATGAAAGAAGTGTGAGAGAACCAAAAAAAAGCATAGCTTCTTAAGGCCTTGGTGCTTCCATTCACAATTGTCTGGTCTAAGCAAGTCCCGTGACCTATCGCATACCAGGGAGGCAAGGAAATAGGTTCTGCATTTTCTGTTTTTCTGGGCACTGCAAGGTCACAAGTCAGGGAGAGAGCAATGTTCAGGATTTACCAGAAAGTCAGAGAGGAGAAATGACCACTTCCTGAGAGCCTTTGAGAAAATTTCCAAGTCAACAGAATCTTCATGCTATTTTATCGTGGGGATTTTTGTTATTTGTTTTTTGTTATGATTTTTTTAACAGCAGTTTTTGACAAAAGGTTCAAAGAGAAAGAACATTCTAGGCAGATGTCACAGATGAGGGACCAAGAAGTAAGAGAGTATGTATTGAGTCACAAAAGTCTGACAAGATGAGAAATAAGCCTGGAAAGATAGGCAGAACCCGATCACAGAGGATTTTATAAACCAAGTTAAAGATTCTGAAGGTTAGGTTTTGTTCCAGAAGCCATGGACTGTGGTGGATTTTAAACAACAAAAAAAGAGGCCTGAACACCTGCAGAGGCAGACCTGGGGCCTCCCACTCCCAAGCAGCGCTCTGGCCCTGTGCGCACCCACCCTGCTTCTGGTCACTCCAGGCTCCAAATGCCAACACATCTTCCCTGCCCTCCTCTAATCCAGGGTCACCCTAGTTCCTCTCCTTCATGGCAAGGAACGCCTTCCTCCCTCATCCTAGAAAAAGGAACTGCTCCATTTCACATGACCTTGAAAAGCTTGGGGTGTCTGTAGACCGGTAATATGAATTCCTGGTTTCTACCGTATTTACTTTAGTAGGTGATGAGGGATGTTTGAACAGTATACAAATTTATGCCCGGAAAATATTAGCCCCTAAACACTGCAATCCTGCCCCCCAAATCACCTCTTTAAATTCAGATTGTTTTCCCCATTCCATCATTTGCAATCAGAGTTTTCATCGCAGACAGATATTTTTACAGGTCAGCCCTAGACTGGGGATTTATTTGTGTCCATAAATAAAACCCCGATATTAATCGCAAACTATTTCTGATTCTCTGTTAACGTTCTTAAACATCTTGTGTCCCTGGAGACTCTTTGCCCTGTCATATGAAGATGATGTTTTAAGATTTATATTTTCCCAAAGAAGCGAGAAGATCATAAAACCTAATGTATTCCGTGGTTTGGAATGATAATTTTGCAAAGAGGTGAGGGAATATTTCATTGAGGGTCATTACAACATCCATGTAATTGTTAATATACTACTTCTCTTTAAATATTCAAGCAGCTCCTGTTTATGGATGGCTCCTATGGACCCAGAGTGGACTATGGGTGGGTCATGTACTGGGAAGAGGGTCTAGTGAGGACAAAGCTGTGGGCAGCTCCCTGACTTATGGAGGATTGTGGATGGAAAGAAGGGAAGTTATCAGAGACAAAATGACCAGTCAGGGGCAGTGCGCCTGAGACCCAGAGGGGAGACAGCTTTGGCAAGGAGAAGGAGACAACAGCCAGGACCTGGGCTGAGGTTGTACGTGTCAGGGTCTCTCTCCCTGGAGACAAATGCAAATGCAGAGAGGATGTGGAGAGGGTTAGGAAACAGAAATATATGATACAGAGAACCTTCTAGAATTGTATAGGATTTCATTGAACCAATGTTTTATGAGTACAGTACCTTTGTTTTGGTCTTCTGCTTAAGTAGATTCCACTCTCGTGACAGAGAGGTGCACACAAAGAAAAAGGCAAAAGAAGGAGCCATGAATTCTGTCCCTAGGGAGTAATCTCCTGCGAGTTTATCAAAATGACAAGCAGTTGTACTGTGATTACGGAAGTCTTTGAAAACAGCATTCAAATTGCAGCACCATTCTTTCCTAACTAGATGCCCTCCAGCCTGGGTCTCAGCTCTCCCATCTGCAGAATGTGGGTAGCAGTTTACCCACCTGGGACGAGGTTCTGAGGGTGACATTCACTCATATATGCACAACACTTAGCGAAGCACTGGCGCAGAGTGAAAGCTCAAGAAATGGGACTCTTTTCTGTTATTCCAAGTCGATATCCTAAGGGCATTGAGGCCAGGCTTTAGCCAAAGGCCAGAGTGTGATGGGATTCCATATTTTACAAAGGAGGCTGGAGGAGGATGGCGCTGGTACCTCATCTAGGGAACAGGGGAGCTGGGCCAATCCTGATGTAAGCACAGCAGCAAAGGAGGCTGATTGGAAACTGGGAAGAACTGTATCTGTATGAAGCAAAGAAGGAGGTCATAGACTAGAGGTATAAGGAGAGGTAAGCATGGCTCCTTTTGATGGAAGAAGCAAGAGAGAGTGGACAGGAGATGCAAATAGATATTTCACAGTCTCTTTCTCAAACGAAGCCACTGCTTCTACAGCTCTACGTTTAACAGGGGAAACCAGCTCAGGACCATGGCTTTTATTTATATACATTTAAGAAAGAATATTTTGAAATCCCTGCATTTCCTTTTATTAACTCCATCTCTGGAACTGTAGATCTAACACATGTTTTGTTTACGTGTTTGATCATTTTTCCATCCATTCAAACTCTTCATAAGCGCTGATTATGGAAGGTACTCAACAAGTATCTGTTCAGAGAATGAGGGAATGACTGAGTCAATGCCAGAAGAAAAAAAAAAAAAAAAAGAGCTGAAGTTTGTAAAATTTAGCTTAAAACTCTTCATGGCAATACAGTCATGTTTTAGTTTATTTCAATGACAATTCGGGGGATAATTCAGAAAATAAATCTCTACCACTTTCACTCCAATTCACACCAAATCAAGAGGTCTTAAGGCTGGTCATGGTCTTGAGCATTTTATCCATCATAAGAGGGAATGTACATTGGTACAACCTCTGTAGACAATTTGGATGGTCTCTCAAAATTACCAAAGCACATATCCAATAGAGCTACTTTGAAGATTTTATTCTAAAGATAGGCTCACACAGGTGTGAAATGACGTCTTACAAAGATATTTACCGACGGTTACTAATAATAGTAAAAATAAAAAACAAATGTCTAAAATGGAGGAAGAGGGAGAGAGAGAGAGAAAAGGGAGAAAAAGAAGAAAAAGAAGAACTTGACATTTATTGTTAGAGAATGATCTCTAAATTAAACTATAAAGCTAAAATAGACATACAGAAACATTTACATTTCTAAATTCATAGACTTTGCTACCAGAAAAAAAACAAAAGCATTACTAAGTGGTTACCATCTGAACTGGTGAATGACAGTGGGAACTAGAGTTTCTGTATCTCCCTTTTTTATCTATTTTTCCCATTTTAACAAGTAACAAAATTTAATTTCTAAAGTTAAACAGTAGAAAAAGCAAAATAGCAGTGTTTTCCCGATCGGTCCCATCCCTAGTCCCACACCCTGGGGAAAACTACTTTTCATGATTTTGTTCCTTGTCCTCTGGAATTTATCTTGAAAGAATAGGCTAATGTAGTTAGTTCTTGGCTCAACAATTAATTGTTTTTCATTCTGATAGTTGAGGTTTAGCTTCCCTACAGACACCCAGCATGTTGCCTCTCTTTTTAATTCGGTGATATCATATGTTGGTCAAGACACAGGTCATGCCCAGTCTCAGCTGCTTCTGTCAAGAGAGCTGGATGCTGCATTCCTGCTCATGTCTATTGTGTGTCTGTTTCGGAATGAGGAGAGACAGCATCTGTACACTGGAATTATTCAAAGACCAAGGTGGATGGAACGGCCACCATTTCATACAGCGCCAATCGCCATGCAAGAGAAAAAGCTATCATACCAACTCCCCTTGGAAAAGATTTAGTTCACAGCTCAATTACCAAAACTAATCATGGCCCCACCAACCAGAGGAGCTTGGAAGTGCCCAGGCCAGGGGGAGGCAGAAAGACCCCATGAGCGAGACTAATGACCAACACCCATGCAGTAGAGTCGGCTCCCCGTTTCTACTCTTACGCTCTTCAATAACCATAATTAAGTCTCTTAGGCTCTGGGCTTCAACGACTATATACATACTGTTTGCTGAGGAGCCAAGCAATGTATTTCAACTGCATTTCTCTCTTTGTGTGTCTTAATGCTAAAACCTCCAGGGTATTTTCAGATGGAGTCTCCTTTCTTATACTCCATGAACTTCAGTGTGCTTTATATTTGCACTGAAATTGAAAAATCAATGGAAGTATTAAAAGATAAAACTGAAGGAATAGGGGCCACACAAGATCAATATTCCACAGGCCGCAGAAACCTCAGACGACCATATGCCAACATGGCACCCATACAGCCAGAGACAGGTTATCAGAGCTGGACACGGGGAAGCTTCTGGAATAACCTGAAGGTGAAACACAGGCACAGAGCCAGCATGAGGAAAGCAACCAGCTCCTTGGTCCTCAGTGTCAGCCTGTTTCAGCCCATCATCTAACTCAATCCCATTGGATTAAGGTTCTACCTTC
This sequence comes from Solenodon paradoxus, assembly GCA_004363575.1. NCBI lineage: Eukaryota > Metazoa > Chordata > Mammalia > Eulipotyphla > Solenodontidae > Solenodon > Solenodon paradoxus. Next base: position 93,888 of record RJWH01000818.1, read on the forward strand.
CCACCAGATGCAAGATGGGAGAAGGGCCATACACCACACAGGCACTCATGACAGCGTTCTCCAGCCACCATTCAGCTGAGACACTTTGGGGAGTATGACCGAGGTCAGAAACAGCCAAAGCGCAAAGGGCTGTTTGTCTTTTTTTAAAGAGAGAAGGAAGGAAGGGAGGGAGGGCGAGAAAACCCGTCTTTACATAGTTGCTCCGTTTTGGTTTTTCACCCTGGCCCCTGGTCTCCAGCCTGACCCTTGGGCTCTACAGGGTCCGCAGGCCGGTGTCTCCGCTGTCTGAGCCACAAGGAAGTGCCCCATTGCTCGTCTTTTTAATGTACAGAATCAGGAAATGTTAGTAATAAGGGTTCTGAGAGTGTTTGTTAGGACAGAGGGGGGAGAAGGCAATGGTTAGTAAGTACCCAGCCCAACCTGCCATTCCACGGATTAATGAAAACAAAAACAATGAAAGCACATTGGAACCAGGGAACACTTCCAGTTTCCCTGTGTATCAAAGGCTATTCTTTGCCTCTCACCCCCCAGAGCCCTATCTCAGTGGTTTTTCCGCCTCTGAAGGCTGGAAGATGCAGGAATGGCAAAGCTATAAGGGAACAGAGAGAACCCATCTCCTGCCCACAGCACAGACATAGTGAGATGTACTTCAGGTGACACAGGGAGTGAGTGTGGGAACCAGGGCCACAAGCTCACCCCATGGACTACGACCAGCCCTCTCCCAGGTTCCCGTCTCCTCTCACCTTTGCAGTCTCAGATGTAGACATGCCGCTCTGTGTCACTGACCACAGAGCGACCACCCTCCATAGCAAGATGGCGCCGCGGCCCCAGGACCCAGGGCTCCTCAGCTCCACCTGCTTCTTCATGACAGGAAGAATATGGCCACAGACTCTGGTAGAGAGGCAACTCTGACCCCAATCTCTGGCCCTCGTGCACCCTATCCTTCCTTTGTCTCACTCAAACCACAAGACCACCTGGCGAAACAGAGGCAATGCTCTGTTATCCCATTTTACAGACCAGCGAATTCAGGCTGGGAGATAAACACAGCCTCTGAGCATCAGAGTCGGGGTCTGAACCCAGTTCTCTTGACGGCCCGAAGCCCGTGTCTCTGCATCTAAGGAGGCACAGTAAACCTCTCTGGGATTGGAATATGGCACAGTACCGGCTTTAAAAGCTCTGGAGGTGGGCGAATCCCCACCATCCTTCCTCAACAAAGTCATCTTTCCCTGCTTCCCAGGCGCTCCGGGCGGCTCCAGGCAGATCCCTGTGTGGGCAGCTATTGCCCTCTGGTGGCCATTGCACAACATGCATCATAGTAAGTGGAACAAAGACCCACCATTCATTCCCCGCCTCCTCTCACTGATCAAGTGAGAAGGGTCCCTGACAGTTTCTTAATGCTGGGTCCCTAGCTTTTGTTGCCATGGTTCCACTGACTAATGAGATGTCCACCCATTCAGCTGGGAGCTGTTGAGTGCCTGGCTGCAGGGCTGCATCTGAGGAACTGAGGTGAACATTTCACTAATACTGATTGGGACAGACATTTGTCTGAGAAATCATGGGCCTCCAGAGCTGTCCACTCACATGGACAGAACGTGAGTGTTGTCTCTCTCAGGGCTCCCCTCAGCCTACTCCTCAGCTGTCACTGAAATCCAACGTGATGGCCGAACTCCGGTGCCCGACGCTGCAGTAAACCTTCCCTGGGGCCTCAGCCCCTGGAAGCAGGTGACAACCATAACCCCAGCTTGTATTTGAACCTTTGGTTCCAGTTCTGACGCATTATGCTGGGACGGCGGTAGAGGTCCCCTTCGTTTCTAAATTCCTAAAGACAGGAGCAGATCTCGTTCAGTTGCTGAATAAGATGAGGTCCTGTCCAGAGTGAGTGAGTGAGTGAGTGGGCTTGTTAAGTGAGGGCAAGTATCAGCCACCCAGCCGTCAATTCCCAGGCCCACACTGAACCAATAAGGTGATTCTGGAGAAAGACAGGCTTCATAGCTGCCTTAACTGTCAGAGCTCTGCTGCAGGTTTGAGGATGAGGCCCCAGAAAAAATTCTGGCTAGAGCGTGAGGACTGAACATCCGACCTGCTATGTGTTTCTGCACCCACACTTTCAGCCTCCACTTCTTCAGGGGTCCTAGGAGTGGAGAACTCAGAGAGGAGCGAGTGAGTCAGTGGCGGCTGGGATTGATAGGGGGCATTATCTCCGTGCCTCTTTTCTCCTGTCCATCCAAGAGGATCAAATAATATTGCCTGGCTGAAGTTCAAACATCAAATGTGACAACTGATCAAAGTCCCTTAACACCGTGGTCCTTCTTTCTCCTGGTTTCTGGGTTCTGAGCACTCGGTAGATGTTTCCTACCATGTCATTCATCCAGCGCCACGGAGACATGTGTCCTGGAGCCGACTACCTGAGTTTGCATGCTTGTCCTAACACCTACGGATCAGGAACCGAATGTTATGATTTCTTTGTGCCTTGGGCAGCCATCTAGAAAAGGACAATGACAACAGCACTCCTGTGCGAGGAGTAATGGGAGCACTCACTGAGTTCACACACGCAAAGAGGTTAGAATAGTGACTGCACCATGGAGAGGGTCAGAGAAGCCAGCTCATCCTGCACTGTTATGTAGAATCTACTGCTGTGAGGTGGGCTCAGCCTGGAATGTGTCTCAGAGATGGTGCTGAGCTATCACTTAGAAAAACTCGATCTTTCTATTGCACATATGTGGTATAATCTTCTTCACCCTGTGTCAATATGCCATTGGTGTGAGAGAAAAATGCTATCAAAGATATGTGCTTGCTCTTAGGCTTAATTAATAGGTCCTCCTCTTTTCCACAAAGATGTGCACCATCTGCATGGATTCTGCATCAAGAGGCATCACCAACAGCTGAAAAGCTGGCCGTGCCCTCCGCCCTGTAACTCCGCCCAGCAGCAGCCAGTGGCAGATTTGGGAGCCTGGCCTCTATCTCCTGAGAACCCTGAAGACTTTCGTGCCAAACCAGGACCATCTACCATTTTCATTAATGACTTGAAGGATGGAATTGAGACCCAGCTAATCAGATTTCTGGATGATACAGAGCTGGAAGGGATCTTAGCTACTTTGGAGGACAAGATTAAAATACAATCCAAGCTTGACGAATGGCAGAGATGGACCGAAATCAATAAAGAGAGGGGCAATAAAGATAAATGCAAGCTGCTGTGAACAGAGCTGAGAAAATTACCCAGGTAGCAAATGGTGAGGAGAGAAATGAGTTTTGAGGGAACCAGGGAGAGCTACTTGCGTGTAAATGCATCCGGGCATGGAATCTGTACAGGGCAGGCTCAGCCCTGCCAGCTGGTGGATCTCAACCTCAGAGAGTGTAAGAATTACCCGGAGAGCTTGGGGAAATGCCTGTGTCCAGGTCTGAGACTGTGATTCTGTGGGTTTGGAATGGGGCTAAGATGCTTCTGATGCAGGCGGTCCCAGGTAGCACCTGGAGAGAGCGGGGGCCTAGCAGGTAAGGAAGGAGCCTCTTACCACCCATTATCTCCCCAAATCTTTATTCTGGAACACTTAGGCCATGGCATGCTCTGTGAGAAGTAACTTCCATGGTCAAATAAGCTTAGGAATGCTCCCTTCTGCAAATAAAAATCACAGCCCTATTATTCAATCATGAGCATATTCATGACTCCAAAATATTCTACAATGAAATAAACAGCTTCACTTGGCTTAATCCAGTTTCCCAAACTTTTGAATCAGGGCACCATTTCTTCATGTAACACCCAGCATAGGCTGACCACACATACTGTTTTAAACAGGACAGTGTCATTTTTTCATATTTCCTGACCACTCTATCGTTTAAAAATAAATGTCAATTTTGTCCCATTTTTAATAAGTCAGAGTCATCTTTGACAAAAGGGAGAGTTGAGTTGTCAGTCTGTTGAGGGGACCTAAAAGCAGTGTCCCTTTGGCCCCATGGTAAAGATGGCCCTTGCAGGTGCTTCTGCTGTTCCCACCCCTGTGAGGAAACAGAAGCCTCATGGGAAAAGGATTCTACCTGCAAACCACGTTTGCCTGCTTCTTCAAAGGGAGCAGAACATCGCAGAGTGGTCGAGTCGCAGGTAAATGGTATGAGGATTATCTCTGGTACTGTGTGGGTTAGCTCTGGGATTGTAGGGGATATCTCTTACACTGCAGTTATTGGACATTACTGGCACAGGGATATTTAGTGGCATGTGCTTTAGGCAAGGTATTTAAAGCAGGGCTTATGGGGGCACCAAATTTAGCTTTTGCCTAAGGTGCCAACATTCCTTGCACCAGCCCTGGCCATCTGTATGAAGTCCTGCCAGATTACAAATCATTACTATGTGATTGCAGATCCCCAACACATAGTACTCACTTGTTGCTGGCCTGGGTGCTCTGCTCCTGCTCGGATTGCCCCGCCTCCCCCCTCCCCTGAGACACAGATCTAGCAGGAGCCCTGGGACATGAGGGACTCTGGGTGGAGGCCACTCACTAAAGATGGCAGAGCAGAAAGAAAGACCCAGATTTGATGTCATCATGATGCCACCAGAGAGGTCCCCTTTCTTTCTTTTTTTTTTTGACAGGAAGTAGGATTTATTGGAGAGTGTGATGGCGGGTGGGGAGGCATTCTGAGGCCCTCCTGAGCGCTGGGCCCATGTTTTCCAGGGGTCGCCATCGGGAATGATGTAACCCCATGGCCATCTGGAATGAGCTCCTTTTTGGCTGCCGTGTCTTCTAATTCATCTGTACTAAAATTGGTGAAGCTCCACTTTGTGACAACATGGGTCTTCTGGTGACAGGAAACTAGGCTCTTTGTTCTTCAGGATGGTGACGTGGCCAATGTGGGTCCTGACCACTGTCGCCTGGGGCTTTCCGGGCATCCCCTATCCTTGTCTGGAGCCTAGATTGGGGCCGTTTGAAGGCAGACGTGGATGTCCTCCAGAAAGGGGTGTCTCCTAGATCTCTAGGTCTCTTAGGGCAGCCCATACACACAGCAGGCTGCACACATGACCAAAGGTCACAAGACATTGGGTAACATGGGTGACCTCGACACAGTACACCAGGTCCCCCCCGGGGAATGCATTTCCCTTTCCTTTTTTATTTTATTTTTTTAAGGAAAGGTAAAAGAAGGAATGAAGGTGAGTAGACAAGGAGAGAGGAAGAAGTACTTTATTTTTATTTGGCTGTTCACCCTGGCTGTTTCCCCTCAAGTCCTGGCACTGAAACCCAGAGGTGTTTGGCCCGTGCTCCCTCACAGACAATTAATCAACCACTACTCCACCAGGGCAAGCCACATCTCCCCTTTTGCCTTGGCTTCCAGGAGATTTCAAGCTCATTTAATGCTTACAGTTGTAATAGCTGCCTTACCCTCGGTTTCTCGTGTGAATATTTCTTCTCTCCCATCTTCACTCTCTTCACCTCTCTGGATTCTAACATCTGTGACATTCTCTTCTGTGTTATTTATTAAACTGGACATCCACATATTGGCAGAATTATTTAAGGTCACATTGGGCCACCTATAAGCTAGACCTGACCCACTGAAATGTTGTTTTTGACAAAAGGGCAACTGGCCTAGGCACTAGAATGCCTACTAAACATGTGAGTGGAAATTTTCAAATGTAGATATTTTACCAAAAAGCTCTGGTTTCTGATATTTCCTGAAAATTTGAAAGATGTGGTAATGGTGGGTCACAAGACAGGTGACCTCAGCATTGGGTCCCTCTGACTTGGCCAGCTCTTCAGTTCAGACCACTCTCATCATCTTCCTGATCCCTGAAGCTGCCTGTTCACCCCTGACCTCTGTGAATATTCCCTTGGTGGCCCTGGGTGCACAAAACAAGCCTGCATGAATTCTCCCAACAACGCAGGCGGCATGCTCATGCCTTCGGACAGGCAGGAGCCACTTGTCGGGCACGTGTCTATAACCCCAGTGCCTCCTGGTGATTGAACGGCTGGGTGGATGCGTGGATGCTGAACAAATATCAAGCACATGAAATGTTCTCGAACATGCACAGCCTTGTTGCTCCCACAGGGAAGAAGTTTCAGTTCAAGGTGAAACACACAAGTCTTCACTTGAAGATAACAGACTCTTTCTGATACTGGACACAGAAGCGACCCCATTATGGCCTGAATAGCTCCCGGGTGATATGCTCCCCTTGCAAACTTCACAAGTAGCAGAGGCAGGCATCTGAAACATCAAGTCGTTTTTCAGCCATTGTTGCAGACAGGATGCCTGGTGCCTCATCTTGGACATCCTTTGGCCAAATAAACGAGTCAGTGCTCAGTTCTCCAATTGACTGGATGGCTCAGGGAATAAACCCTCAAGTCTGATTACAGGAAAATTCATTACTTGAAGTCTTCCCTCAGGGTTCAGAGCTCATAAAAGAAACCCCCAGAGACCCTGACTTAGGGGAAGGGAGGCCCCTGGGCTGCCAATCTCCAGATTGGCAATAATTAACCTGAACTAATTATGGTCACACCCCAGGTCAGTCTTCCCAGATCCTAGCTGCTTCTTGACAACTGGCTTCCAGAGCAAGAACTTTTCCCTCAAACACAAAAGGAGCTTTCAGCACATTTTCACACAAGAGAGCATGACCCAAAGAAGATGTTCTCATAGACAAAGAACAGCTGGTGGGGTCAGTGACAGGGAAAGAGTTTAGAGCCCCAACATGGGTGTCTGCAAGGATGCCAGCCCTGGGCCTGCTTAGGAGACTCTTAGGGATTTAAGGAAATAAATGAATAAATATGGCATGCTTTGATGGCTCAGGCGCTAACCCAGCAGCTGGTGCGTTACTTCTAAGGCCCAGAGACCCGGGCTTCTGACCCAGGGCGGGGACAACAACCAAATAAAAGTTGAAATCACTGGTGTTCTGCTGGCCCAGGCAGTTGGGACACTAGCCTGGTCAGGTGAACTCAAAGGACCTGGGTTCATGACCCAAAATGAAACAAATTAATACATAAAAATGCTTCTTTCTTTCTGACTGTCCACTTTTATTCCCGCCTGTCTGCCTTCCACTCTTAAAAAATTTTTTTAAAGAACAAATAAATAAAATTAAAATGCTTATTCCTCCTCTTTCTTCCTTCTTTCCTCTAAAAAAAAAAAGAGAAGAAAAAATACTACCACAAATATCAATATATAAAGGGAAACAGCAAGCCAGAGGGAAAAAGGAAAAAAAATATATATATATACATATAATATTAAATGTATTAAAGGTTGACATGAAAAAGAAGAAAGAAAAAAAATGCTCCAACTGAAAAACAGTAAACTCTAAGGAAAGATCACCACAGAAATAAGCAAGCAATAGTTGTCAACATATTCTGGTTTTTGTTTTTAAAGGAAAGGTACAGGCAGGAAGGAAGGCGAGTAGGTAGACAGGAATAAAGAGGAGGAAGAAGCATTTATTAATTTCATTTAGGTGTTCATCTTGGTTGCTCCCCACCCAACTCCACCCCACTCCACCCCACTCCACCCCAGGACTTGAACTTGGGTCATTGGGATGTATGTGAACTGCGCTCAGCTGGAGGCAGCTGACCAAACCTCTACTCCACCAGGGCGTGCCTCAACATAGTTGTTTTAATATTGAACTTAGTTCTAGTAATTTGAAAAAATAGATAAAAGAATATTTGATCTTACTAGTTTAGTAAAGTTCTTTTATGGTAAAGTTCATATTCATAAGAGTAGTGAATTGGGCATTTCCATACACTGTGGGTAGGGGTACAAAGTAAAACATCTTGCAACTTTGGGAAAGCAATTTGACAACAGATAACAAAAGTCTTAAAGTTAGCATATCCTTTCCCCTGTGACTTACATACTTTATTGTTAAGGCAGAGGTTCTCTCTCAGCAGGGGCAATTTTGCCACCTAAGGGACCTTGGGTAATCTGGAGATATTTTCAGGATTTGGTGCAGGGATGCGCTTCTGGCATCTGGTGGGAAGACACCAAGGATGTGGCCAAACATCCTACAATGCACAGACAGGTCTTTCAAGAATAAGTTATTGGTCTAACGCATCAATAGCGTCACTGTTGAGAAATGCTGCCTTATGGGGCAAACTCAGGTAAGTACACAGGGATATAGAAAGATATTCAATGCAGCATTGACTAAAAAGTTAAAAAATCAGAAACATCGCACATCAGTAGGTGCCTAGTTAAATAAATCAGACTCCATGCAAACATTAGAAGACCAGAGATGCGGCTTCCTCTGGTGGTTCAGCAGTTAAGTCTGTGGTCTCTGGCCAGCGCAGACCACATACATCCCACGGGCGCAGGATCTCAACGTGGGCCCAGGGGTGAAGGACAGCACCCATGGACAGCTAAATAAAATAAATTCCTTCTTCATCCCCTGTCATGCTGCCTGCCTACATACCGCCTTTATCTCTGCCTGTACTTTTCCTTAAATAAACAAACAAACAAACAAACAAAAACCCATAGAGCCACTGAAAACAAGTCTCTGTTCATTGGTGTGGAAATATATCCATCATGTAGTGCTAAGTGAGACTATCTGTTTTCAGAATCATATGCCTAGTAGAATATTTTTTGTGTTCATAGAAAAAAATGTCTGAAACCTTTTAACCATCACATCATATATTTAACCATGATTTTCTCTCAGTGGAAACATGATGGGTGATTATTATTGTGATTTTATTTTTGTTCATCAGTGTTGTCTATTTTTTCTTCTCATACCACAGCTAGCAGGGGCCTGGTGATATAGCATTTCAATCAAGGACTTGAGAGTCACAGGAGAGTTCTGGCTGGGTTCCTTCGCAGCAATAGGAAAAACTGGAAGAGCCACTCCTTCGCCTAAATTCCCCTCTGCCAGCCAGCAGCCAGGGCTGTTCTCTTAGACAGGGGACCCCCACCCCAGAACCTCAATTCATGGCATGACGCCAATATTTTCTTTTTCTCTTCCCGCAAATCATTTGGAAGCAATGATTTCTGTAACTGAAACTAGAGACAATGAAAACCCCAGCACTAAAACTATTTGGAAGGGCTGCCCAAAGCAGTAAAAATAATAAAAGAGACTGAAGAGGAGAATCATGAGGCAGTGGAGAGGCAGCCGGTATCTTTCTGAAAACGAGGGACACCCTGACCTGGAAAACTGGAGTCACATGCACTAGCCGCGAACAGTAGGGGCTACCTGCCGGCCTGAGGCCGTTTTCTGTTCGGGGGGCGGGGTTTGGTTTTAAGAAGCAGGGCAGGTGAAGCTAAAGGAGAACTCACACAAACTGGCCATAGTTGCAGGAAACTGTCTCTCCCTGGACCGGAGACCTATGAATGTGCATGGCAGAGACACGCGCTGCAAAGAAAACCAAAACCACTTTCTCATCTTCATTACTTCAGCTCAATAAAGGCTAAACAAACTCATGTACAATACTTTCTACTGTATTTTTGAAAAATCACTGTACTGAAGACACAATGATGACGAAGCACCCAGACTGCTTCCTGCCTTTGCAGAGCTCCCCATCTGACGGGGGAAGCCAGCAGTTAGTCAAATAATTCCACAAATTGCAATTGCAATATGGCCGGAAAGAGCATGGGATTTGGAGGCTGATGAATCCAGGATCTAGCCACCACTCTTCCACATAACCCCTCACATTCTGCTTACCTGCCAAATGGCGACACAGAAAAATGGTATCTCCCTCACAGGGTTGTTGTGGGGTTTCCCAGAGGCAATGCAAAAGCCAGCACAGAGTGGGAAGATGTTTGTTAACGGTTTTCTTTAATACCACATTATGGACATTAGTAGTGAGAGTATGGAGGAAAAACAAATGTCGTAAGGGCTTTAGCAAGGTCTCATTTAGATGGTGGATCATCACAGCTTCTCTGGGGAAGAGCTAGAGGAAACAAAAAGAACATAAGTCTGTAGGAATTTACGAACATCTTGGAGATGGTTTGGATTCCACGGCACAGGTATTCTAGCCAAGCTTAGTTGAATCTCCAGGGCCAGAAGCCCCCTGCCGATATCTGAGCCCTGTTATAATGCAGCGGGGTCCACCCCACCCCACTCAGCCTCTTCTGTCAGCAGGTGTGAGCAGCCTGGCAGGAGCTAATGAAATGTTTACTGAAAAGATTAACTTGTCAGTGGAGCCTGGACAGATGGCTATTGATCTTTTGCTCATCTGTCATCGCTATCCCACCCAACAGTAGGTGTGGGAGCTAGTTCTCTCTGGCCCAGAACTCAGGATGGGGCCCTGGGCCCCAGGTACAGGAAAGGCACTGCAGTCTGAGGGCTCCCAGACGTGTGATGCACGCAGAGTGGGCTCAGGGTCGCCAGAAGCTCCACCTCTACTCCCTGGGATATCTGACTCTGGGATCATAGAAAGAGCATAGGAATATCAAACTGGAGTTCAAATCTCTCTCAGCTTGATTATTTTGTGACCTCAGACTCCGTGACACTCAATTATCCTCACTTGTCACCTGAAGACAATACTGCCTACCACCTGGAAGTATGACAAGACTTAAATTAGGAAGTGGATGTCAAAGTATGGAAGGGATTTTCAATTTTAAAAAATGACTAAACTCAGGGTGAGATGCGAACTCTTGTCCTCGTCCATGGATTTTTCCACTGTGCAAGGGCAGGGGTGGTCTTAAGGAGCCTGGCCTGTAGGGTGTTCTAAGGAGTATGACCTCTGATCTGAAGGCAAAGCTGAGCCCCCAAAGGTTGTGACTTGATGAAACATGGGTCTAGCAGGAAAGCTCTAGTTGTAGGGAGATAAGAATGCCATTTATCCCAGGAAAGTAGTGGCAGTGGGAAGAGAGAGGCTCCTGAATGTGAAGGGTTTCAGGACTGATGGACGGATGGATGTAGAGGAGGGAAGGGGAGGAATGAGTCCATGTGCCTGGAGGCACTTTCAATGAGAAGGGAAGCCCAGGGGAGAAGCAGACAATAACGAACTCATTTGGAAGACGGTGAGCCTCAGCTCTGGACTCTAGCTAGCACCTCAGTCGCCATCGTTAATGTCATCATGGTCGCCACCATCACCACTGTCATCACCCTGGATGAGGCAGCCCGTGGAGACTGCCTGACAGGAAGAGAAGGAACCTGTAGGGACAGACAGAAACAGAAGGCTTTACATTCAAGAGTAGTTTCATGGAAGCCAAGGAAGAGAAGGCTTCAAGAAGGACGGAGGGAGGGAGCAACTTTTGTAGAAAACCCCTATGAAATTTTGTTGAAAATTTTACAAAAATGTCATATTTTTAAGCCCAGACTAGATGCCCTAGATTTAGTGAGGAGGAGGTTTTCTGGAACTTAGGAAGGACGGTTTCTGCGGGGCATTGGAGAGCGCGCGGGGGGTGAGACGATGCAGTGGGTGTTGATGGGCTTTTGGGGAAACCCCAAGAGGAGGGACAGGTCGGGGTGCAGGCGAGGCCCTTGGGGAAGCAAGGCTATTTTAGGATAGGAGTTTTAGAGAGTATTCCGACACCAGGGAAGAATCTAGGAGAGAGTTCCAGGGTCTGGATAGAGGAAAGAAGCAAGGTTTCTGAGAAGAGGAGAGACCAGCTGGGGGACTCAGGACAGGAGACAGGCCGAGCAGGAAGGAAGAGAAGATAAGCATCAGCCCCATGGTCTCTCTTTTCTTGGGGAGGGAGGTGAGACAGTCATATGAGAAAGTGGAGGAATGCATATGGGGCTTCAGGCAAGTGAGCACACTGTGACACAGTCTAGGAGGGGAGTGGGAGAGAGAGAAGTGACCTGTGACATGAAAGGACTGCCAGCCGGTAGAGGCCCAGCTGGGACGGAAGACTGCTGAGTAGAGAGGTGAAGAAGAGCTGGAGTCGAGGGATGCCACGAATTCAAACAGGCAGTACCTGGCAGCTGATGGCAGCTGGCGCTGCAGGAGATGTACCTGCAAGGACCCTCAGATTGCTGGGCTGGGACCTCCCTGGGTCATTCAACCCAAACTCACGCAGGCAGGGGAGGCATGAAGGGCATGTTAGGACAGGCTGCCTGGAAAGCAAGCCATGCTCTGCGTGTGAGCAGGTGCCCAGCCCCTCCTCAGCCCCTCTTGGAAGCCTCTAGCTTTTCAGGCTCCCTCCTGAATGCCGACACACCTGATTGGCTTCTGTAAACCTGAGAGGATACTGCCTGGACCTTGAAAGGACCTCAGATGCCCAATGACCTCAGGAGCCTGAGGCAAAGCGGAAAGAGGGCCAGACCAGGATGGTGACCAGTGGCCCTCTGACCCTGTGACACCGATCCATTCTTTTCCTTTTTCTCAGCCTCGGTTTCCCCATCTAGGCACTAGGAAGATTGCAGGAAACTCACAGGACCTGGGCAGTGCAGATGCTCTTCAAAGTGAAGTTGTACTTAGGAGTGTGTTCTTATAACCCAGGGTGCTGGGGAAGGGGCGGTGCAGAGCCCAGCTCAGAAACACAAACACTCGCTGAACAGCCCAGTCAAAACAAGAGCTGAATGAGCTATGTTTCCTGTTAATTAATGGCTTCTTTTGAGGTTATTAAGCTAGACTGGGTAGGTGTGTGGCCTTTCTTTCCATTGCCCTTCCAATTAAGAGGCACTTTGCTTGGTAAATGTTAATTTAGAGTAATTGGGCGTGCAGATGAGGGAACTGCAGGCGGGGAAACAAAGCCCCTCCTCTGCAGGTTAATTGCTGGTAAGTGTGGGGCTCCCCAAGGCCTGGTCTCCTATGATTAATGGCCTCAGCGTCCAGACTGAAACCCCTGAGGGTCAACCAGGCTGCTGCAGATTTAACCCCTTGCTGACTGAGATGAGGGCAGAGCAAAATCCCAGAAGTCTTCTTGGGTTAATGAACAAGACTTGCGATGTGCTGCTCACCTGGGAAACAGGCCTATAGGGTCCCTCACCATGGAGCGTTCTGAGTCAAGTATCCATCAGGACAATGCTGGTAAAAACACTTCATTCCTCTGTTAGAAAGAATAGCTCATTAGACCAGTGCTGACCTGGAGTGATTATCATCTGGGGAAATCAAACTGATTTAAAAAAAAAAACCCTAACATCCCGCACTCACTGTCTGCTCTGGGCCAGTCACTGTCAGCTGAGTCAGCCTGTGATGGTCGGGGGCATGTGTCTCTGGCTAGACAACAGTCCCTCCAGTTATTCCACTAAGTGTTCATCTGAGTATTTCTGGGAAGGTATTTTGTAGGTGTGATTAAAGCCCACAACCGAGGAGTAAGGGAGATTATCCCAGATAAACTGGGCAGGCCTGATGAAATCAACTCGAAGGCCTTAAGAGGAGATTTTCTAAAGAAGAAATCCTGCCTGTGGGATTCCTGTCCTTCCTGACTGACTGCCTTTAGATTTCAAACTCACCTAGTCAGCTCCCATCAGTCAGTAAGCCACCTCCTTGCAATAATCTCAAAATGTCTATCTCCAGAAGTTCTGGTAGAACCTTGACTGATAAACAACCTAAAAGTCATGCAAAGCTAGTTCTCTGAGCTGTACACACCTCCCCTGACTGCTTATCCCAGAAATGCAAATTGGGACAGACTCACCTTCCAGGTGAGCGGGAGCCACCTGACTTGAGACAGTTCTCTGCACCCCTGGGGTCCCCAAGCCTCCAAGTCCAGTGGTCTCATATATAGTTAAGGGTTGTACTGTCAGCAAGACAGTTTCTCCCCCCACATCTTCCTTTTAGAAGAAGCAATGGATGTATAGATTTTTCTTTAAAAAAATAGATTATTATAACAAGCAGGGGATTGTAACTATCAATGAAAAAGGAAAGGTATACATTATCTTTTTTTTTTTTTTTTCTAACCCTCCAGGCCACAATTGGAAAGAACAAAACCGTTTGTGTAGAAATGGAAGGAGGAATGAAAACATAGGTTCATATTTACGTAAAGAAACACTGGGAGGATAAATGAACTAATAACATGGTTATCAACAGGGGTGGCGAGGCGTGTGAATTGGACAAGGATGAGATGAAGCAGTAAAAAAAATGAAAGAAATGGGTGTACCATGGTGGTTTAGTGGTTAAGTCTGCTACCGCAGGTGCAAAACCACATATATTCCAAGGATCCAGATTTTCGTGCCAGGGCTGGGCAGGGGGAATAATCAAGATGTTCAAGTAAAGTAAAAATCAGTGAAAAATGCTTCTTCCTCCCTTCCTTCCTTCCTCCCTTTTCCTGCCTGCTTGCTACTGGCCTTCATTCCTACCTGTACCTTTCCTTCAAAAAAAGAAAATGGAAGAAATGTCCAGAGACAGAGGAAAGACCCAGAATTCTTTCATTCAAGGAGTCTGAGAAAGATAGAATTATGAGGTGCACCCTGGTAGAGTAGCAGTTTAGTCTGCTGCTGCCAGCTGGTGCAAGCCACACACATCCCAAGGACCCAGGTTTGCATCGCAGGCCGCGGGGAATAACCAGGATAAACAACTAAATAAAATGCTCTTCCTTGACACTCTTCCTGCAGGCCTAGCCCCTTCATTCCTGCCTGCACCTTTCCTTTAATAAAATAATAATAATAAAAAAAAAAAACTAAAAAGAAGGGGGTTGTGAGGGGTTGTGAGGGGTCAAAGACACAACAGAAAAACCTTTCTGAGCTAAGGATATCAATCTTCAGGTTGGGGCACATCCTGATGGAGTAGTGGTTAGGTCAATTGCCTCTGAAGATCAGGAAGCAGGGGCCAGAAGCCCCTGGGTTTGAGTGGGCAGAGGGCGGGATTTGGGGAGGCTGGGGGAGGAAACAACCAAATGAAAATAAAACAAGACTCTTCTTCCTGCTTGCCTGCCTACTCACCTTCTTTCTCATTTGCATTTTTCTTAAAGAAAAATCTTCACACTGAAAGAGCCCACCAGACACCAAGCAGGATAAATCAAAACAAGATCTGCAAAAACACACCTGTGGAAATTTCAGGGCCCCAAGAACAATGAGACAGTCTTAAAACTTTCCAGAAAGACAGAATAGGTCAGCCAGGAAGGAATGAGAACTAACACCAGACTTTTATATATATTTTTTTAAATCAAGGTAACTGATTTACAAAACAATACAAGTTTCAGTGTGCAGGTTCACTCTTCACCAAATCTAGGCTAAGATGCCACACCCACCACATTTCCAAGTCTCAGCCCCTGTCCATGGACCCCTCTACTCTGCTCTCACCCTCCATCCCCTCCCCTCTAGTCATGCCCAAGTGTTAGTGTTTGTTTTCTGTTTGCTTTGTTTCTTTATATTCCACGTGAGTGATATCATTGGTATGTGTCTTTCTCCTTTTCCATCAGAAATATTTTGAAACCGTGCCTTGAAGATTCCAGTGGAATATGAATTTGAGCCTAAATTATACTCTTGGTCAACCAACAAGTAGTGAGAAAGAGCTATGCAGGGAAAGCTTCTCATATATAACCTTACACTTAGAAGTTACACAAGGGCTGCTTGAACAAGGCGACAGGAGGGTAAAAGTGAGATTTCAAGAAACAGGGCATTAAAAGAAATGAAAAACTAGTGACAGCCGAATACAAGGGAGACAAGCAAAAATGGAATTAGGAAACAAAGCTTGGAACCCTGTGGTTAAACCCGGGAAAGTCTGTCTTTCTCTACAGCTCTGACCACATGTGGTCCTGCAGTGATTTCATGTGGACACAATCGCACTATGGAATATGCTGTTTTTGTTGGGTTAAAGTATTCAAGTCAGACCTTGAAGAAGACTGCAGTTTCAGAACAGAAAGTCAGCGTTATAAACCATGATGTAGTGACAAGGATAAGCCGTGAATAACGTGAATGGCATGACTTCATTACTACAGAGGATGCTATGTACATGTGCTTTATATGTACTTGTAATTTTCTGCATAAAAAATACCTACAGAACTTTCATTCATTTTTGCTGTCTACACTTTTGTATCTTTAGTTTTTAGCAGCATGTATAACTTTTGTAATTCAACATGCTTACATAGACTATTCATTTGACTCTCTACCTAAATAGCCTGCCAAGGGGACTTACAGCTTTAGGTGAGGTCCTGACAAGAAGACCCGCATCTTGTGGAATCCACAGTCTAAAGGCAGACAGAGACTTTGTTCTCAATCTGATGAAAACAAAAACAAAACAAAGAACAAAAACCTACAGATCACAAGGAAAGAAAGTTCAACACTGCCATCTATTGAGCACTTACTGGAGAAAACACTGAGTTGGGGAGGTTTTTGTTTGCTTTTTTGAAATAACATTAGTTTGGAGCCCTGCACATGACTTGGAATTTGGTTTATCTTCTACCAAGAGCATAGATTACTAGCAACCTAAGTAATAAATCAACATCACGCAAAGAGTTGCTTGGGAAATGATGGGCAAGTTTCAGAAGTGAAGTTTGTTTGCCTGTGCAAAGCGCTCCACTCAAGGATTGAAGCCTCAAGTTTCTGATGCAGCGCAAGGGAGGAGGCAAAGGCTGGTTTCCAGGACCAGTGAAGAGGAGTGTGAGGGTGCAAGAGAAAAACCTGCTCCTAAGTATTGCTTTCCAAAATTAACTTACTCCGTCCCATGAAATCTGAATGCACCCCTGGTCCCTGAAAACGGACAAACAGAAGGCTATGTAAGCCTCCTCCTGGAAGTTGCAGAAGGAATGTCTGCATTTCTGAGAGAAGTTCCAGGATATAGTTTGGCATGCAGGCATTTATTTTTCCAGAGGAAAGGTTCAGGCAGGCATGAAGGCGGCAAGGAGGCAGGTGGGAAGAGTGAAGAGGAAGAAACATGTATTTATTTTATTTAGCTGTTTATCTTGGTTGACCCTCACCCCCACTTCCAGTCTGGGTCTTGAACCTGTGTCCTTGGGATGTGTGTGGACTATGCATGGTAGCTGTGTCCACTAGGTCACAGTTGTTTAAACTGGGTGCCTGTTGCCTGTCAAGTGCTGTGCAAAGTCCCTTCTGTGCAGAGTCACAGATTGGCTTTTGGAATCAAACATCACTAAACCACCAGAGTCCAGAGGAATCTGTGTGAAGACATCCTGCCAAGCCCAACGTGTGTTTCTTAAGCACTGGATTTACAAAGCATGCATATCCTGGCTTAAGACAGAGTCCTTAAAAATCCAAGCCCTGGCATCTAATGCATCAAACTCTTGTTAAGGAATAATCTACAGGTTGAAAATACCTGCATCCCAATAAGATCAACACAGACCTTGATCATGTATTGATTTCAAAAAGAATAAAAGTAAAAACTATATTCGAATCACAAAATATTAGAGCAGAAAAGACTTCTAAAATCATCTGACTCACTAAGTTCATAAGCTGGTTTCGGGATAAGATGTTGTAAATAAGAATTCTGGTTGTTTTTAAATTTAGATGGATAGTACCAGAAAAGAATTAGGATGAGAAGAAAAAGCTATACAGGATTTATTATATAGTCGATGCTTGAGAAATATTGGGAATGCAAAAATATTTGCTTTATGAGACTTCTTGAGGTAGAATTTACACAGGATATAATTTACCCATTGTAATGTATAATGAATGACTTTCAGTAAATTTATAGGTTTATAAATTTATAGATCTATCACCAAGGTCTAATTTTAGAACATTTCTATCATTTGAAAAGATGCTTCATGCCCATTTGCAGTCTTCTCTTCCTGCTGATTTCACTTTGCTTGATGGTTTTGCGGTTTATCCGCAGTACAGATACAGCAGTAGTCCCTTGATGAGTTGTTGCTCTGTTTTGTTTTGTTTTCTGAATAACTAGCCATTGCAAAAATTGAACTTTTTTTGTTTATAACCAATTCGCCAGTTGGGAGACATTTAGATTGCTTCCATTTTTGGCTAAGATGAACACTGCTGCCATGAATATGCATCAACAAGTCTTTGTGTGGACAAATTTTTTTTTATTTTTCTTGGATCAGGGTGGCCAAGTTTAGCAAGTTAAAATAAAAAAAGCACCTAGTTACATTTGAATTTCAGCTAAATGACAATTTTGAAGTATAAGTAGGCCTCATGCAATTTTTGAGACATACAATATTTTGTTTAAAAAAATTTGTTTATTTGAAATCCAAATTTATCTGGGCATCCGGTGGATTATTATCTGGCAACCTTATGTGCACAGTGAGAGTCTTTTGCTGAGTCCTACGATTTATATATAGCTTTTAAGAAACTACTTATCTATTTTTCAAAGGGCCTATACCACTGGATGTTCTAGTAATGTTTGAAGATTTCTGGTTTTTCTCATCTTCACCAGCACTTGGTATTGCCTGATTACAGGCATTCCAGGGTGTGTGGAGGGCTTTCTCATCATGGTTTTAGCGTTGTCAATAGTCATTAAGAACTTATGTCTATTAGTCATTCATTTATTTTCTTGAGAAAATGTCCATCAAATCTTTTGTCAATATTTTAATTGGATTATTTCTCTTCTTCTTGAGTTATGAGAATTTTGTATGTACCCTGAATGCCTGGCAGACATTGTTGTACTCCACCTCGCCTCCATCCTCTCCATCCCTCGAGGGGAGAGACGAAAATCAGAGTTGGAATAGCTGCACGTCTTTTGAATGAAAGTTGCGATCAGGGTAGGAAGCTGGGGCTGAAATCCGGACCATTGACAGCTACCCTCTTTCTCCAGGCACCTCCTCTGGTTCAGGACGCTGCCGCCATTGCTGCTCCCACGAGTTCCTCCAAGTGGATCACCTCAGTGTCCAAAGCCAACAGGCTATCTAATCAGACTTTTGCCTCTCAGACCTCCTTCTGGCCACCATGCAGGACTCAACCAAAAGGATTATCTTTTGAAAGGCAAAAGGGTAGGAAGAGAAAACTGGTCTCGTCAAGCAGCAGGTATAAATTGCTCCCCCAAATGCCCCCTGGTGGAGAAGAGGTTCGGCACATTCCTCATACACCCTGAGGTTCCTGGTTCAAGACCTAGGGTTGGGGAGAACAACTGTGTAAAATAATCGAGGTGTTTCTTCCTGCCTGCCCGTGATCTTCTACATTTCTGCCTGCATCTTTCCTTTAAATTTTTTAAAAGTTACTTTTTCAGGTGTGAACTTAAAATAGACACCATATTTACTGTGGTTGAGGATTTACTATGGAGCCCTGGTGCCTGGGGGGAGTCAGACTCTTCAATTTACTGATGAAGTGACCTTGGTCAAGTCACTTTACTTCTCTGTCTCACTTTCTTCTGCTATAAAATAGGTGTGCTAGTAAGAGCTGGGGCGCGCCCTGGTGGCTCAGGCGCTAAGTAGTAGCTGGGACATGGATCATGTAAAGCCTAGGACCTGAGTTCATGACCTGGTGGTGGAGGGAGTGGGCCACCAGCATGAACAGATAAAGAAAATGCTTCTCCCTCCTCTTTCTTCCTGCCTGCCTACCTGCCTGCCTGCCTGCCTACCTGCCTGCGTTCATTTCTGCCTGCCTTCTCGCCTCTTTAAATAAATAATAGATGATGACGAAGATAGATGATAGACAGATGGATAGATAGAAAAAAAAATAAAGTGCTGGGAAGAGAACCCGAGCCCCAGTGTCTGAGGCACTTGGTGTCCAGGCCACGTCTACACTACATTATTGTTGTTTGTTATTAAGAGAGCAACATCTGGTTTGTTCCCCTCGATTCTTGTGCTGTCAGAGGGGCTGTTCCTGGAGTCTGTCTCCCAACATGGTAAGTTTTCCTGCCTTCTACTTCTATCCCAAGTGGCTCCCATCTCTTTGTGTTGCTTCAAACGTTTGCACACACACACACAAACTTTGAATCACCCGGATTTTCCCGTGATTCTATGTTCTCTATAAAATATCTAACATTTTGGGGGCTTTTTTCCCCTTCTAATGAATGTATATGCTTTGTATTCAATTCAAAATGTATGGCATCTATTTTAACATTATAGCAATAGAAATTCTTAGCAGAATTTCTGAAAGATTAGGGAAATCAACATTCAGAAAGTCTTATAAACCTCTTCCTCTTGCATATGTCATGTTTTTAGCATGATTTTGCAATAGGCATATTTAGCAATATATCTTGGGCATATTTCCATTGCAGGAAAGGTTCTGGATCTTTCTGATGAACTCCCCCAGCTCCTGAGACCCTTGAAAGCTAGTGCAAGTTCTAGTGTGAAGACTTGAGCCAGAGCCACCATGAAAAATCAAGTCAGTGTCATTCTGCTCTTCCTCCCTCCCCTCCCGGCACAGTTAGATTTTCAGTGAAGTTGATTCAGCCCGGTTCAGACACATGGTGTCTTTTATTTTTGTTTAAATAAATCTGTGTTTTTCTCCCCCTTACTTTTTTCCTTTACCCATTCCTCCCACTGATTTATAAAGTCAATATTCAGTTGTTTTTTCATTCTCTTAATGTGATTTTTTAAATTTAGAAGATTTTAATTTTCATGAAATCCCATTCATCAAATTTCTTTTTAAAATGGGTTTTGCTTCTGGTGTCACATGAAGTCTTCACCTACCCAAGTTGTATAGCCTTTACGTTTATCTTTAGATTTTTGGTAAATATTTATTGAGATAACTTGAATTTGTAAAATAATATAAACCCATTTGGCATTCATCATTCCTCAAATATATGCCAACATACCTTTAGGTTTCTAATGAGGTAAAAGTCTAAATAACGTGTCTCCCTTCTTGGCTGTCTTTTTTTAAGCATGGCTTTCCAGTTGTCCCAGCACCATTTATTGAAGACTGCACAGCTGTCAAGATCGACTGGTCACGTATGTAAGGGTGTATTTTTAGATTCTTAATCCTGTCCCATTGTTCTATAGGCCTATCTTTATGCCAATAAACACTGTTCAGACTATTGTATCTTCACAATAATCAAGTTTTTTTTCAAGTTTTAATTTGGGTGGGATAATCCCAATACTTCTTTTTCAAAACAATTTTGGTTATTTTTAGGTCATTTACATTTCCATGCAAGGTTTAGGGACAGTTTTTCAATTTCAAACAAAAATTCAAACAAAAAGTTGGAATATTATAGAGATTTAGTAGAAGCTATAGAACAATTTGGAAGAACTGATGTAACTGTATTATATTCTCGAACTCGTAAGCATGGAGTGTTTCTTCAGTTGTTTAGATATTTTAATTTCTATCAGTAATTTCTATCATTTTTAGTGAAATCCGTTTTCTCAGGTATTTTTATTGCTTTTTTAAGTGTATATATATAGTGTATATATATATATATGTGAAAAGTGCAAGCAGGCATCAAGGCAAGTAGGCAGGCAGGAAGGGAGAAAAGGAAGAAACGTTTATTCCTCACCAGTCTCGGTGGTTCAAACCTGTGTCATTGGGACGCATGTGGACCAGGTCCAGTGGGTAGTCTTGGTTCTGATTTCAGGTTTTTCAGTAGGTTGAGGAAGTTGCCTCCTATTCCTTGTTTGAGTTACCATAAATGGGTTGAATTGTCCCCTTTTTCTGTGTCTAGCTCATCATGTGATCATTGTGATTTTTGGAAGTGAAATCGAGTTTGTAGTCTTAAGATACGTTGGATCCTGGTGTACAAAACTTTTTTTTTATTGTTGATGCTGAATTATTAATAATTTTTGAAACTATCTTCCTGGGATTTAAAAATCTTTCAAAAACAGGTATTTAAAAGAACGTTATTTCTCCGGCAGTACTATTATAGTGGCATACCAGAAAATGTTTCCATTTTCATTTCACTAATATTACTAATTTCCCTTGTGATGTTTCCAATATATGTTCAGAAATATATTGTCTCATTTCCAAATATTTAGGCATTTGCAAGTTTTCTGTTGGTGACCTATGGTTTAATTTCAACATGATTGGAGAAGAGACCTTCTGATTTCAATCTCTAAATCCTTAAACTCATTCAAACTTGCTTGATGTGCCCCCTGGAGAATTTCCACACACATTTGAAAAGAATGCATCCTGCTGGCGGCGGGGTGTGGCCTACAAATGTCAGGACAGGACAGGGTGACTGCTTGCTAAGAGTTCTGCTCTATCCTTTTCTATGCATTATTGAGATACTGAAGTTCCACTATTTCTCCTTTCAGTTCTGTTCACTTACTTTCTTCATCTATTTTAGGGTTCTGTATTGGGTACAAATACATTATATTTTCCTGATCTATTGATACTTTTATCATTTAAAAATCATCTAAAAGCTACCTTGTCTATTAATAAGCTGTTCCAACTTATGGTTACTGTTTGTGTGGTATATATTTTTACAGACTTTGACTTTCAAACTATTTCTTTGCATTTAAAATATGCTGCCTTTGATTCCATATAGTTGAGTCTTCTTTTTTTAATCCATTCTTTTTGAGTCACATCTTTTAGTACAATCATTTAATAGAACTATTGGCATAGTTAGAACTTTGGCTGATACTTTATCTCATATTTATTTACTCCTTTACTCCTTTATCATTCTCTTGCCTTCATTTGTATAAAACTTTCAACGTTTTATCTGCTGATTTTTAATTGTGTGTTTTAGTGATTGTTCTAGGGACCACAATTACTTATTTTCTTCGGATTAATACTAAAGTAACCCTAACATAGTTTTGTTCCCAAAAAACGCTGTGTGTGCATATATATCTCTATATATCTGTTATATATAATATATAAGCTACAAACCCAACAATAGTGTTATAATTACTGCTTAATCTCATATTTTTTAAGAGAAAAAAAAATCACATTTATTGCGGTAGGCATGCCTCCAAGTTTCCCACCCTTTGGTATTACTGTGAAAGGATTCTGCAGAGGAAATCAAGTTTAGGAAATCAGAAATTACTTTATTCAGATAGGCCCAATGTAATCAGATGAGCTCTGAAGAGGAAAGCAGAAGCGCTGGTCAGAGGGACCTGGCCGAAGAGGGAGGCAGAGGACAGCTGAGGCAAACGGGGAGACCAATGGTATATCAAGTCGAAGGGCTCAAACTGCGGCTGCTGGGAAGCACCGACAGCAGAAGAGACCTGTATGAAGCTATTCCTGCCAGTTTTCTAAATCCGACTTCTAAAAATATTTTCACCTTTGGGAAAAGGTGAAAGTTGGGCACTTCCAGTAAAAGTTCTATATTCTGGTGATGTGTGTTCTTTTCCATGAAGAAAAAAAAATTGAAATGCAGCCTTTTGGCAAAGCCTCCCCCCCGTCATTCGTTATCTCCACTTCTACCAGTTTCCTCATTTCTCTTATGAGCCACTTTCTCCCTTCCAGGAGACCAACTACATAAATGATTGTTTCTTTTTCAAAAAGCCTATTTCTACAAAGTATTGCCATTCTCACAAGTCTTTAAATTAGGAAAGAAGATAAACTCTAAATTTCATTTGAAAATCATTGGGAAACTTTTAAGAACCAAAAGAATAGCATGGCTATAATACAAATGCAGCCCATTTTCTGAGCCAGAGGTAAAGAAGTTGACACGTAGACAGATCGCAACCTGCCCACTGAAAGGTCAGCACCCTCGTGCATGTGGGAAGAAACCACGCACACAGCTGCACCTGTGGGCAGGTAGAGCTCCTCAAACACGTTACCCTAGTGTAACTTGCACCGGATGTAATCCGAAGATGCTAGTCTTGATCTACAGCAATGACATTTCATAACTGCATGGCTCACTCTAATATACACATTTTATTTAAAATTATGCCACTGACTTACTCAGAGGACGCAAAATCTCTAATCAGAAAAAATATCTGCACACCCTATGTTCACAGTAGCGCAGCTCACAACAGCCAAGCCATGGAAAAGACGTTAGTTTGGGTTCTGGCCCAGATGACTGCGTGAAGAAGCCGTGGTCTGTGTGCCACTTACTAACAATGGCGAAGCAGTGCCCTTTGCAACAATCTGGATGGAACAGGAGGGGCTATGTTATGCACCGTCAGTCAGAGAAAGAGAAGGCGGGATGCTCTCATCTCCCTCGTGCGTGCGGGGGGCCAGAGCGGGGACGGAGGGTGGTGGAAAGGACGCTGGGACAGCTCCAGTGGCGGCGGGTGTGCTGGGAAATACCACAGATGAGACCCAACTTTAATATCCTAAAATGAAGATGACATTGTAAACAAAAGAAATATTACACTTTTTTTTTTTTAAGTTAAGCCAGAAAAAAAGTTATGCCACTGACACTTGGCGGGAAATAAAGTAATTTATTTCCATTACTTCTGTTTTTCTACTGTAGTGTTAGGACTTGAAATACCATCACTCTTCTACTTCCTATTTACAGTTCATTCAGAATATTACTACAAATACAATATACAATTTAAAAAAACTTCGGGGGGAACTGCAGTTTTTGTTTTTCTCTCCTCTTTACAAATTTCTCAAAATCATTAGACCTAAATGAAATTTACATGGACATTTTCTATACACATCTGGAAGGGCAGTTTACACTGATAAAGCCAAGAGAATTTTGCACAAATACAATAAAATACAGACAATAGAAAGTATAGATGATGTTATTTGGGGTACAAATATAAACAATACAGTACCATTGGAGTAATTTAGCAACATAATATTCATATTTTATAGAAATAAAACTGCAAACCTGGAGAATGCTCTGACAAATACTAAACATTATATATACAATGAGGTAAATGTACCTTGGTCTCTGGAGAGGTAATTTAAGTTTAAAGCAATTGACATTTTGAAGCATCTCCTTGACACACAAAGAACATCAAACACCCCATTCCATTGGCACAATGTGACAAAGGGCTATCAAAACAGGAGCTTCAATTCACAAATCTTGTTAAAAAAATTCACCGAAGTTCTTTCTACGTTTTAAGTAACACGTTGAATGTTATTAACCACATTTAAAAGAATCTGACAATGACTGCATAATGGGACTGAGAAGTTTCACATCCTGGCAATCCTCAGAACATCCTAGAAAGAAGGCCCCTGGGCATTCCAGCATTCCCGAACAGCCAGAGCTGCAGAACACGTCCAGAGCCGTCTGTCAGGATCTCAGAAAGCAAAGAATGGGCATTTCTGCTAAGTTGTAACAGAATCACTATTTAACTAGGATCTTTACTTTTTGGTGCCAGAGTGCCACCAGTCATGAAAAAGAAACAGTTGACTTACAATCATCCTTTCAGTGCGAGGACACAAAGTCTTGATATGATATGTTGAGTGGACACTGACTTTACCATACATTTGAGTTAGCACTTTGCCATCCTGCTTTACAAAAAATTTTGTGACGGTTCTCAGACGCCGAGGAAAAAAGGTAACTCGTCGTGAATTGCAAAATGCCAAGTAACCACTGAAATTTTGTGGTAAGAACAGAAATTCTGAATCCTTAGCAGGCCATGGCATTAAACAGGAACTCAAGGCACTTCCTGAGCACTATATTACAGCAGGATTGCCAGCTCAGCTCTTCACCCTGTCCCCCAGCGGAGACAACGGACCCTGCATCAGCGCCAACCCCCCTGCCGTCGCTGCCACCTTGCAGCCCTCCCACTCTTTGGCCGCAGCAAAAGTCACAGCAGGGTAGACAGCAGGGATGTCACGCACCCATCTCCAAACTTGGAGGTCCCTCCCTGCCACATCCAATGACTCAAGGAAACGGAAGTAGTACCGTAACTTTCATCAGCCATTTTACTCTAGATAGCAAGAGCAGTTATTCAGTCAAAAGGCTGCTGGAGAAAGTAGGGTGGGGAAGGGTAGTGAGGAGATGGTCAGGGACCAGCAGGAGGGCAGGCTGGAAGAATGGGAGCTGGAAGTGTGAAGAAGGGACCTGGGATGTCCGTGCCCCACGGGGTCAGACCTCCCCAACCCCACTCCTCCAGGGTATGAACAAAATGAATATGGACCGACAACTGCCTCAATGTATATTTTTGACAAGTTGAATCTTGGAAGATGAGCATCTGAAGGTAATATAAACAAAGGCTGTGTTTCTAAATGACACGATTAATACTCCAGTCAAATTCATCTGCACTGTCACCACAGTCGTCAGGAACTAGTTCCTCCTTTAAGTTACTTTCAATATTAGCCAATTGGAGTTTATCAAATTGCCATTAGTCAAAAAGGAATTAGCTGTATTAATAGATAAACCAAATTTATAATAAATTCCAACTTTTAAGAAATTCCCTGATTCATCAAAAGTACATTTTATTCACCTAGGCAATAACAGTATAATTGTGACTCAGCTTCTGATTTAATAAAGAACAGCTTCAGCAAAAGTTGTTTAGCTTATATGAAAGTGAGATACCATATAACTTTAAATCAGATGAGAAGTTTTGGTATGTTAAAAATTATATAAAAATAGTTTTAGTGATAAAATGTATTGGTCCCCTGGATTTCATAAAGCAGGTATGACAGAAAAGCCAAACAAAACAAAAAAACAAAAAAAAAACAAAAACAAGTAGTACCTGATCAGAGTTAGATTATTAAACAGTAAATATAATTATAAAAGCAAGACTCTCAAACTCATTCATTTGCTTTGATGAAATTATGGAAACTATGGGAAAAAAACTCAAATTTGTCATTAATATTAACCTCTAAGTACATTTTCCCCATGCTGTTTTAAACACATGAAATTGTTACTAAATTCCTACGTAATATGTCATTCCTTCTAAGATTACTTTGGCTTTAAGACCAGTCTTCCAAATTTATTCCATGTATTGGGGGTAAGACATGATCAGAAGGTAGCTCAGTCAGCCTACATGTGACTATCACTTACTGACCAAAATACTGTGTTATTCTGCCCTTTTCATCAGAAAATTGATAGCACTAAGTCAGCATCATGCCTCAGCTGTGATAGCTTTTCTCCCTCCCTAGAATAAAATCACAGTGATAAAGAGGACTTGGAAAACTCTTAAAGTCCTGCAAAGACTTTTAGCACTGGAAGTGAAAACTAGTCATTATAAGCTAGTTTCAACTTAATGTGAGAAGACCATGACAAGTTTACTTCAAACATTTAATTTGGCTGAAAAACATCTGTAAATGGGAATCTATACTTATTCTTGCGCTACCAATATCTCCCACTGTCAAGGGAGCACTGAATTCATTACATAACCATGTAAATTAAGCAACTGCAATACCTGCACACAGGAGACTGAATTTAAAAAGCTGCCTTCCTTAAAGTGTAATGAGACCTCAAAACCACACTAACTCTAACTTTAGTTACAAAGACAGAAAACCCACAGACCACTGACTCCTACATCACCAATGTGACTCTCCCATATCCGTCACATATTAACTGATTAACTACCATTACCTTCAGAGAAAAAGGCCTATTATTTAACATGAACTGTATTCTAATTTTAACCGTAATCCATTTCCGAAAAAAAAAAAAAAATAACACTGTCTTTGATAAGATAAAGAAAAAATGGCTTGCAGAATGCCACATAATTTTTCACAAGCAGCTAGACAAACTTTCCCTTTCTGAAAAATTAGTCTGTAGGCTACAAGTTTTAAATTATTAAAGTATTATAAGCATTGAGAGTGCCATTTAAAATTTTTGTAAAGTATACTTAGAGAACACAATTAAAATGCAAAAGCTTGATGTCAGACTATTCAAACATGACCGTGATAACAATTTACCAATTGATGCCACTTCATTTCTTTAGTGGTTTAAGCACATTTTGGTAGGAGAAAGGCATTTTAAAACTGGGACACCAAATGACATACCATAAAAATCCTCCCAAAAAACAGAACAGAAAAGGTCTGGTTTATCCAGATAAAGAAACTTCTCTAATTAAAACAATACGGGTTTTAACACACACAGACTTGAAGCAAATCTACTCATTTTCATTAGAAAGACACAGAAGTGGCACTTACTGGTATAGTACAATCCCATTTTGAAGGCATGTAAATGTTCTGAATATGTGAAAGAACAATAATAGTATACAAAATACAACTGCATCAATTATGTTCCTCACTACTTCATGAGGTCATTTTTTAGACTCAAGATAAGAGTTTTATAAGTTTTAAGATCCTGAAAATTATCAGTACATTCAAAGTCTGAATGAAGGAAACTCTAGTGGTTCAGAATCCACTGGGAATGTACTAACCAGGAGTAAATCATTTTCTTTAAAAATAAGAAATATTTGCATAACTCGGCAATCTAGCTCCTTTACCCTTAAAGATGATCTTCAGCACAGCAGAGTTACCAAAAGTTAAGACCAGCAATCATCTTTTACAAAAACAAGTCCCATGTTAATAAAAAATAAAGGCGGACTACACAGCATGTTTGTAACTGTCCTGGGAAGGAAGCGTTCATAGTGCACAGAAGGGAGCCATACGGCTGTTCCCTGGGTCCAGAGAAATCCTGGGGAGTTCCTAAATGACCTTACTACACTGTTGCAAAAGGAAGCAATATCCTTCTGTTCCCTCTCAGTGAGGTAGAACAAGTGACCTCCCAAAGTGAAACCCAGGAGCAGATATGAAGAACAAGAGTTCAGGCAAAGCCGCAGAATTACATTTTGATGCCTTCCTGTTGACTGAGTTGTGACAATGTTTTCTTAATCCGTAAAGCTGTGAGTCTAGCTGCTCCATTGGCATACCAGCACTCTCTCATAATTTTCGCCATTACTCTCAAAGCCTGTAAGAAAATAAGAGAAAGTTAACTCATGTGCCACTTTCCATTGATCTAGGCAAGAACCTTAACCTGTAAATGCTTTTAAAAATTCCAAAAGTAAAGTTTTTAATTTCAGCATTTATTTGTAATAGCAAATGAGTGGAAATGACCTAGATTCCCATCACTAGGGTCCTGGTGCCTGCAGCTGGAAACAGACGGACAAGGGGTGACTTACATAGCAGAAAGTTAAATCCTGAATCAGAACTGCACAAGACAAAGAAGAAACCTGACTCACACTGAAACTCCCACCCAAACAGAGGCACCAACTGTACCTGGTACCTCTGGGGTAAAGTTTAGCTGAAAACAGGAGGATCAGCCAGCCCTGGTGGCTTAAGTGTTAAGCCCATGCTGGGGGAGCAGTACACACACAGGCTAGGAACCCGCGTTTGTGGGCCAGGGCCAGGCGGTGGGGGGTGACAACTAAAATGAACAATAAAAATACTTCTTCCATTCTCTTTCTGCCATCCCACCTTTTTCTAAAAAACAAAAACAAAAATAAAAACAAGAAACAACCCAAAGAGGTGGAACCCCAAATGCCTGCCCCACCCCAACTTCACATAGCTGGGTGACTGCCTCGTCTCCTCCCCAGCAGATTTGTAGCTAAAGGGACTTGTACTTGGGAAACATGAGGGCGAAGTTCCACACTGACAAAGCACTGAATGCTCAGCATGTAAGTGTTAACTCCAGACAAGAGACCGGAAGTCTCTAGGGAATATGAGCAGCCCAAGAACAAAGACATGAAGAGACTGGTTATCAGTTGTCTCCCAAGGAAGCCACCCAGTTAGATTCCCCCTACAGGTCAGTCAATACGCTCCACTCACATGTACCAAGCTTCCCATCAGCTTTCAGTGGCCCCTCTAATATAACTAGACTATGAGTTTGATCAGACATTTGAAGACAGTAATATGAAGAAGCTGGCGCACAAAGAAAAACAGCAACTTGGAGAAAACGAGTTGAGAGAGAAGAAAACACTAACCATCTATCAGTAATATCTTCAAAGAGATAAAAAAAATATTGAGATCGGATTTATTACTGAGTTTTTTTTGCCACCTTTGGAAAAACTTTTACAGAATAACTGAAGATAAACATAATTAAAAAAAGAAATTAAAGATGAAAAAACTCCCAGAAGTTGGAGGAGGTAAAAAAGAGATAAATACTAGGAGGGAAAAGATGAAAATTAGAAAATCAGTTCAAGAGATCTAACCTTCATAACTAGAATTGAAAAGAGAAGACAGAGGAAAACAGATTCAGAAACATTTCCTGGAAATAAACATTTGTTTCCAGCTAAAAAGAACCAAATGCCCAGCACATACTTATATTCATTCAACAAATATTTAATGAGTACCTACCATCTACCAGATAGCATCCTAGGTACAATAGCAAACGGTGAGCCAAAATCCCTGCCCTCATGTAGCTTACATTCTAGGGAGCTAAAGCATATAATTAATAAAACAGTAAAATACGTGGACTGTGTCAGTGGCAAATGCTAAGGAGAGAAACATCACTGAGGAGAGGAGATAAAATATACTAGGGGAGGAGGGTGACCTTTTAAATGCGACAGAGGTATTGTCTCACTGACAATATCAGAGCAGAGGTAGCACCTGAACAAAGGAAGGGAGAAGTGGGTAAATCAAGAAACAGAAGGTCATGAGATTCAGAAAGGATTCTTAGAAAAACAGGCACTGGGAACCCTTGGAGGAAGGTTAGGGACACCCAAGATGAAGTCTGTACAGCTGGCCTACAGAGCAACCAGCCCAGACTGGAAAGGGTCAGAAGGTTCCCAAAGACATGTCATTAGGCATTCTATCACAGTGCATATTCTTGGTGTGTTTTAACTATATGAGATTTAGAAAAACCCTAGAAAAGTGAAAGGCTGAATTAGTGATAAGTACCAAGAAAACTAAACCAAATAGAGAAAACTCAAAAATATAGTAATGGCATCAATTCAGCATGATGCGATAGTAACTGCAAATTGCATGTGTGCTCTTAATCTCAGCTGCTAATTTTTCTTTTTTTCATACTTAAAAAAGCCATCTGTTTAGTAACAATCTGCTCTAATTATTGAATGCATGCATGCATACTTTAAGTTTGTATTTTTCAGTATCAAGACAGAAGTTTTGAAAGACAGATTCTAGTCAATTTCGTTTGTTAAACTCTTGGAGTGTAATGAGATGTCTGTTATCTGGGCCTGGATTCTTGACTTTCTTAAAGGCAGCTAGGGAGCCTAGATGTCAAGGGTTCTACCAAGTCCTACATGATTGATTTTAACATATAAAACCAGCTACTGAAACCACCAGCTTTTTATTTCTCCTAAATACAAAACTTCAGATTATAATAGTAACCGTTAGCAATTAAGAATAGATTAAATACAATTTGCCTTACAAATTCTTTACAACTATAAACACATTTCTAAAATGGTTTCAAAAACATTTTGTAAAAGCCTGGTTGAGCAGCTCACATGCTGCTGGAAAGCATTTTCCCCAGATTCCTGGTGAATGGTCAGTCATTCAAGTCATCCAAATTCCTCATTTTATAAAAAGGCATATGAAGGTCCAGAGAACTGAAGTGAACTGCTGCCCAAAGTCACACTGAAATGGCCACCAGGCTGATCTGGAATACAGGTCTCCTAGTCTCCGGGTAGCACTCATTTCAATAGCAGGGGCTCTGCTTCAGTGCAGATGTAAACACTGTTCTGACACACTGATGACCACTGCAATGCTCCATGGCCTTTCTGATATGCTTAAAATTGAACGTGAATACCAAATTAATCTATTTTCACTCTTGGTCACTGCCATTAAAAAAAAAAAGAAAGAAAGAAAAGGGAATTCTTTTATCTGTTTTTCTTAAAGAAAAATAGCATATTATCACAAAAGCAGTGTAGAAAACTATACAGTATGCAAAATAAATACTCACTTCACAACTCTGCCATCTGTTTGGAATATTTGGCCTTAACTTCTGTTCACAAACAACTTTTCTCATTTCTTCAACTGATGGGTCAGAAGGTACAAGATCATAATAAGGCAGCTGGTAATCTTCATGAATTCCTTCATTGGGTTAAAAAAAAATCAATTTTGAAGAATTTACTGGGCTGCAGATCACTTTCTCACCAGACAGAAAAGGAACACCCGAGGGTCCTATTACAGTGACCGTGCCCCATCACTAAATTAGGCAAGCACAACAGGACTTAGAGCTTGCTCGATCTCATCCACATCTACAAGCCCACCTCCTGCAGGCAGTAATGGGCCCCGAGTTGAAAATACTTTTTGCCAGAGGGTCAGCAAAGCCTATTTTAACTATGTGATGATCAGATTGCTGTTTTCCCCTAGAATTCTCATGTGCAAGAAATGAATTTTCATTCTGTGAGTGCACAGCCTCTCACTTGGTGTGGGAATATGTCCTCCATCGCTGACCTAAATCCTACAAGGCAAGCCTAAGGTGCCAAGTCCCTTCCTCTACTTTTGTCTGTCAATAATTTGTCCCATTTACTACAACACCCAGGCACATGCTGACCCTCAATGTCTTCAAAACATGAGGCTCTAGTCTCAGCCAAGCCTGGACCTCAAAGGCAAGAGACAAAAAAGTATTCAATCTAAATTAAACTTTAAAAGTTAAAAACTTACTTTAAAAAGTAATGTAACAGCAGTGCAACTGTATTCTGCATATGTAATTTCCAGCTATCAAGTTGAAGAAAATAACCACAATCTCAGAGAGACAAAAACCAGTTTGATCCAGGTACATGCTAGAGACAGCTTCCTAGGTAATCTCTCAAGTAGGCATCATTCTAAATAACTACATTCCAAGATAACAAGGGATTGGTTTCTGGTGCTACCATTATTCAAGTGGAAATGAAAAAGGACATGCGAGGGTAAAGCTGGGCATTAGGACAGAACTGTAAATTAAGGCAAAGCATGTCACTTCCACCTTGTTACAGGGTTTCTCTATTTTCTCTTCTTTGGTTCTCTCAGTGATCACCTAACATAATTTTGAACTATTTTGTATAACTTCATTCAATTAAAAAAAAAAGCAATTCTTGAGCAACTTCTATTCATGGCAAACTGGAGGGGGGAAGGAAGGAGGAGGAGAAATTTACCACCAATGGAACATCGTCGAGCTATTTCCCAGAACACTAAGCCCATTGCATAGATGTCAGCACGTTTGAAGGATTCAAAGTGTTTCATATTTATGGAATCATCTAAAACTTCAGGGGCCATGTACCTAAAAAAAAAGGAAGTCAGCATTTTATTTTTGGAATGATTGTCATGTTACTTTTGAACTTAAATGTTCTTTTACTCCTGAGATTAAAAATATTCATTTCCCCCTTTCAGCATGGGTCTGCTGTTTAAAAAATGTTCATGATTCTTATAGGGATTGTCTCAAAGTACATAAAAATACAAAGTGAACAATCATCCGATTATTATCACAGTGTTAGCATTTTGATGAATATCCTTTCAGACAACTCTCTATATACATAGACATATGTATATAAGATTATATAACCGAGATCAAATTAGACTCAAGGAAAATATGTACTCACACAGGTTTGTAAATTAATGATGTCATAAATCTCATGAAAAGTTGAAACAGCATGCCTTACAATCTTAGTTTTCTAAGAATGACGTGCATATAACTACGACTGTTACAAATGTCTAAGGTACACGACGTACTTTGTCAGGTACTTTGCAGGGACTATCTATTTTAACACAGAAGTCTTTTCATGCAAATAGGATGAAGGGAAGGACAGGGATACAGGCCATAAGACAAAGCAATAGATAAAATGAATGTCAGTCTCCTGTCAATATCACATTTTAGGGTTCCAAAGTTTCAAAGCCCTACTAAGCTTCCAGATCAGGACCCACAAAGAACTACAGCGATCATCATTCTGGAATCCGTGTTGACAGCTGTAAGAGCCCCTACTGAATCCATAAATCATAAATGCAACTTAGACAGAATAAAGTTCGGCTCTATCCACAGGCCAAGGCATTGACTTAAAGTGGCAAATGCTGTGATATACAGAACAAGGCCTTTGAGTCAGAAAGGCCTGGGTTCAAATCTCAGTTCTTCAATTTACCGTCTATAAAAGGCTGGGTCACATTACTTAACCTCTTCATCTGTAAGGTGTGAGAAATGACTCTCATCTAGTTAGATTCTTTTTAGGACTCATGGATTTGACAAAGGTTTGCTGAGGATAGGATCTACTAAGTATTAGACACTGTGATGGATGCTCAGAATACAAAGTTGCTCTCAAACAGCTTTTAATCCAGGGGAATAGAGAGATAAATAAATGAACAGTTACATCATGACATCCAAAGTCCTTCAATGGCTCAAGTTCTGTTTGCTATCAGAGCCCTGGGCAAGGACACGTCACAGGCCAGAAGAGGGTTTCTATAAGAAAGGAAGACTAGGGAAACAGCATACAACATATGCAAAAGTTCCAAGGAAGAGAGAAAGTTTCTGAAAATGTGAAAACTGTTGGGCTAATTATACACATTTGAGTAGAGTATTAAATAATAATAAGAGACCCATTAAAATGACTGGCACACAGCAGACACCCCACAAGCATTGGCTACTATTGCCATTTTAATTAACATTAACTACTCCTGATATTTTCTAGAAGGACCACCTTTCATCAGCAGGCATCTGAGGTTACACAGGTAACTTTGGTTTCAGAGTAGACAAGACCATGAGAACTCCTACCTGTGGGCAACCTAGTAAGTACAAGTTTGAGTTTCAGAAACTATATGTATGTACAAATGGGAAGGAAAAGAAAAGTTGATTTCAAAACACATGAAACACTGTTCATGCACAAGTGCACCTTTTCGTGCCCACTCTGTG
Organism: Solenodon paradoxus; assembly: GCA_004363575.1. Lineage (NCBI taxonomy): Eukaryota > Metazoa > Chordata > Mammalia > Eulipotyphla > Solenodontidae > Solenodon > Solenodon paradoxus. The sequence continues at coordinate 128,084 of RJWH01000818.1, forward strand.
GTTTGGAGCAATATCGATTGTATCTGTGGCTGAGTCATGTCTTACTGCCAGCCCCAGGTCTGCAATACAGCAAGTTCCATTCTTCTTTACCAAGATATTCTTTGATTTCAAATCTCTATGAGCAATGGCTGGTTTTCCTAAAGAAAAAATTAAACATATTTGTTGAAAAGGTAATTAATACCAATCACCACTCTCACCTTAGGTTCAAAAGCCTCTCTCTTCCTGTCACGGTATGAACACATTTCAGTTCACATCATCAGCAAGACCCGGGGCATTAACAACCTCTAGTCAATCATTCTACTGTATGTTATTGAAATTACATTTCTATAGAGAAAATAAGATGCTCTGAAAGATGATGTTCAAAAATCCTAAGTCTAACAACTAAAAACTGGGAGTTAAAGATACTAGTTTATTGACAGTATATAAATTCTTTATAGGAACCCTAGTCACAAGCTGATATTCCGGTCTAATAATCAAGCATCCAGATCACTTCCCGTGCCTATCCACTGGAACGTATTATTAAATGCACAGCTTTTAATATTAAGCACTAGAAAAACTGTCAGCAAAAATAACTGACAGTGTGCAAAACTTGGGAAGCTCATACACTACTTGTGTGAATGAAAATGGTACAGGTACTTTGGGGAGAGTCTGGCAACTCCTCAAATGACCACAGTTACTGTATGACCCAGCAATTCCACTTCCAGGTACATATGCAAGAGAAGTGAAGACATTTGTGCATCAGTCTTCACAGAAGCATCTTGACAAGAGCCCAAAGTGGAAGCAACCCCAAAGTCTGTCAACCAATGAATAATACACAAAAGGTAGGTAGTGTAACCATACAATGGAAAATTACCTGGTCTACAGAAGGAGTGAAGTACTGATACATGTTACAACATGGACAAACACAAAAATGCACCAAGAAAGAAACCAGTCACAAAAGACCACATATTATTTGATCCCATTTATATGAAATATCCAGAATAAGTTAATCTATAGAGACAAAATAAATTCGTACTTGACTAGGACTAAGGAGTTTTGTGGGAAATGGGGACAGACTGCTCTGAACAGGGTTTCTTTTGAGGGTAACAGAAATGTTCTCAAATTAATTAAGGTGAGTCGCACAACTTCGTGAATAAACTAAAAGCCATTGAATAATACATTTTAAATAAGAAAACTGCATGTTGTGTGAATTATAACTCAACTGTCATAAGTCATTATAATCAACAATACTAAATAGTAACTACAGAGACAGGGCTGGCTAAGATGTGAAGAAGCCTGTGTGCAGTATTAAGTGGGGAGGAGTGGGGAAATCATCAGGCAGCATAGCTAGAGCAGAGACATGTGTGGATATTCCATATCCTACACAGCATAAAAATCAGCATAAAAATTTCATAACTAAAGTTTGTATTTTCACCAGCAAAACTGTCTCATGCAAACTCTTATCTCAGGGTCAAATTAATTATGGGATGACCAGGTTTGATTTAAACAGCATGCTGATGTTTACAAAATGTTTTCTTGTTTAATTTCACTTGATAGTATACATAAAAACACAATCTTACAGACTTGAATTCTAAAGTAGATACTAAAAAAAATCACAAATCTTAAATGCTACAACTCACAAAAATATCAACATTGTTGAAAGAATATCTAAACAGATTCTCAGATTTCTAACTCTACTGAGATTTAACAGAACGTTAAAGTATTTTCATCTAAAAACCCATCTTAAACATCTCCAACTAGGAGGAGATCTTGAAAAAATTTCTAAACAGACATTCTATTCACAGGAATTTAAAACTTAAACCACAGAATTGCTTCAGTTACCTTGGGTGCCTACAATCTCCATGTGAAGATGGGCAAGTCCGCTTGCTGTGGACAGAGCAAGTTTTATCATCCCTTCCACAGTAACTGTATATCTGTTCAAATAATCAAAGAGAGAGCCATGCTCATGATAATCTGACACCAACCAGAGCTGAGTCCAGGTACCGTTATCTGCAAAGTAGAATGACAATGTTTCAGATACGTCCTGGAACGCTGATTTATTTATTCAAAAGTTGCCACTTTTTATTTTCAATCCTGAATCGCCCAACTGCAATATACTTTGTTTGTACAAATTTCCTTCATATTTTCTTGTATTTTAGTTTGTCTTATCCTTTTGTATACATATCCTTTCACTTAGTAGAGTAAGCCCCCTATTGTTGAGACAAGGCAAAGATAACTAATCTCATTTAAGAAATAAGGGATCATTTCAAACATGATGATCTTGACTCCACACAGACAGTAGCAGAGCTGGGGACTTTTCAGTGCCTAAAAATATGCCTGGTTCAGGTTAGGTTTTCAATGATTATATCTGGAAGGAACGAGGGAAGCAAGGGGAGAAAGGAAGTTAAGAAATATCTTAGGGTCAGTGTGGCCACAGTGGGACTAGAATAGTAGGGAATAAAACTGAAAGTGAACTTAAATGAAGAAACGTAAACTTTAATGGCAGATTGTGTTCACAAAGAAGCCAGAAAAGATGACTATGATTCCAAGGTTTCTAGCTTAGAAAAACATAAAAATATTAGGATCACTCACACTTGGGGAAGCTGAGACAGGAACTAAAAACATCAGGAGGAGAAAAGGCTGGAACTGAACCCAGTTTTACCAATGTGAGGACAATGTACGTATATTCTAAAAGCTTATTTGCAAACTCATACATGAATTTGAAATGCTTTCCCATGGAATCACGTTAAAAGGTTCTGGGTATGCTTCTAAGGTAGGCTGGTTCACAAAACCCTATTTAACCTAGAAGTAACTGGGAAACCATATATTTCATGAAATAATGAAAAAAGAAACACAGTACAATATTGATAATAATGAGGAGGCAGCACAATCAGTAAAAGATGCAGACTTGGAGTCATTCTGATCGAGGCTGTAATCTAGGGTCTGGCTCTTATCATTAGCTATGAGACCTCAGAGAAGTTTCTTAACCAATGAGTCTGTCTTGTTTTACGCAAGAATACTTTATATGGAAGACCGTTATGATTTTTAAAAATAGGTTAATAGATATTTATAAGAAGCATTTGTTCTTCATAAACATTATGGACTGATTTGGTTCAAACTTATACCTTGTCTTTTCCTTGATAGAGCTGCATCCTAGCTTTATCTGCATGGCTATTCACCATGACAACTCTGAAAGGCTTACAAAGAAAAAAAGGTATTAAATAGGAACACAGAGGTAGAAGAAAGGAATATTTTCTAAGGTAACTGATGAGAAGCAGAGGAAGAAAAAAGAAAGTAGTGAGAGGCTATGCACATATAAAGGGTGGTCTGAGGTAGAATTAACTAAATCATTAGGATAAAGACAAAAGGGAATTGGGTAGAAGGGCTAGGTTCTGGGCTAAGGCATTATCCCCTAAGGAACAAGAAAGGCAGTGTAGGGTAGGGCAGAGAAGAGCCTGCAGGGGCAGCTAGTTCCCACGCTGACCACCAGATGACAGCATTAGCTTGGCTGTTACTTGAGCAAATGGGAAGAGATTTCAGGGCACAGCAGCAAAGGCACTTTGTGCTACTGTGTTTGTAACTGGAATTACACCTAAAACATGTCGGGCCTGGTAAGGTTTGAGGCTCAAAATGCAGATCTGAAAGTTACCTACGGTAGAATTTGAAACCAAGAACGTCAGTAAGTTCTTTAAGAAAGCAATTACTATTTGTGGGATAAAAGTCTTCATATGAATCAGTAAGAGGAGTTTCAGAAAACAAAGATGACTTTTAAGAAAGAAAGTCTAGAGACACAGAACATAATAAGTTTTAAGAATGTGGAGAGAAGCTAAATGGTGTGAAAGGAAGAAGAAAATGAAAACTAAGGACTTGGTCAGACTATGATCACTCCTTTTGCTAATTTGTTTGTTTATAAATTAAGTAGTATTTGAACAGGTATTAGCCATTGATAATCACTGCTTACATCCATTACATCTGTCACTGCCCTGGGGCACAAGAGATAATCAAATGTTATTGCTTTCCCTGATGTGATATATTATCTACAAGTAGATTTTGTCTCTAAATGTACCATATTTTAAAGAACACAAGAAACAAGTTCAGAGATATTACAGAAATTCAACTATCAAAATCCAGAATGTGACTGGCCCCACAGGAAAAACAATCCAGTTTTTCAACAAATAAGATGTAAGAAGGAAAAAAAGTTGGAGAGGGACCTAGAGATTTTAAGGGAATAAGATAAATAGCACTCAAATGCAATATGTGGGCTTTGAAGTGCTAAGTGATAACCAACTGTTGGCGGGTGGAGGGGTGGTGAGGGGTGGAAGAGACAACTGCAGAAATTTGAAACTGACTAGATATTTGATGACATTAAAAAAAAATTAATAATGGAAGTATAGTTGTGTTTGTTAAAAATGATTACTCATAATCTTAAGATACAAACTGAAAATGTTTATGGATGAAAAGATTTATTAACTTTGACTTCAAACAATTTGGATGGGGCAGAGATCCAATGGGACTGAGATCAAATAGCTGGTAATTACTGATGGTAATTACTGGTGACAGAGATCGATTATACTATTGTCTACTTTTCTATATTTTGAGTTTTCCATAAATGAAAGTTAAAAAATAAAAATAAGTTTATTTAAAATAAATTGGTAAATACAAAAAAGAAAAATCGTAAAGTCAATCATAACCACGAACTGAGATTAAATACTTAATGTTTTGAAGAAATAAATGTTGTTGAAGAAAATGGGACAGAAGAGAAGGAAGAGCATGACTGTACTTCTAACCAACTAAAATAGACAGCAGGTTAAGAAATAGAACAGGTGGGAAACACTCTGGATTCGGGGCGATGTGAGAGTGAGGCGTAACTCAAGTCTGACAGAGTCAGAGTAAAATTGTGGGTGCAAAGGAAGTGACTAAAGACAAGCGAGCAGAGGAAGCTCACTCAGAAGTCATGGCTCGGAGCCCCTCTCACAGCCCTACCCAACCGGCCTGCTGGCTGGAGATCTGATGTGCCTCTAGGTTTCAGGCAACTGTGTACAAGCAGGGAAGTGCCCATGTGGTTAACTGGGTTGCTCAGAAGAGGAACCTATTCAGACCTGGCAAATTAAAATCTAGAATATACCAAGAAGCTATTTCATATTCTCCCTATTAACAAGGTCATCAGTACATGTTAGTATGCCCTAGTGGTCAGGAAGACATAAAAGAGAAAGAGATGTGGGTCCTATCCTTCCCCCAAATTTTGAGCAACTAGAGTTTATCATTTTTTTTCCACTATTATGACTATTCTCAATGCTGCCCATAACCAAAATAACAAAATCAGCAGCGTTTTGGGAAAAAACAAAAAACTGTTTAAATTTTATAAAACAAATGGAGCATGTTGCCAAGAGTCAAAGAAATCTTTGAGAAGTTTCTGTTTCTAAGGCTTCTAATATATTCTATTTGTCTTCCCTTTCTTCTCATCAAATTTGACAATGTTTATCTACATTATACGCAAAGAAGCAAGTATTACTGACCTTTATTATCTGCTGCTATAAATCCCAAGATGTTTTCATGACGTAACATTACAGTTTGATAAATTTCTGCCTCACGAAACCAGGAGCGCTCTTCTCTAGAGGAGAATATTTTCACAGCAACTTCTTCTCCTCGCCACTTTCCTCGCCACACTTCTCCAAACCGACCTTTGCCGATACTTTCTTGTAATACAATAGTTCTAGCAATTGTTCTCTGAACAAGCAATGGCAAACCTAAAGATAGAAATAAATAGCAATCAACGCAACAATAAACAATAGCATGTGTTTCTAACTCCATGACAGCGGTATAGGTGTAATGGCTTAAGTTCTACCTTTAAGGAACTTCAACTTTGACTGAGGAAATAGATTACACGTTTACAAAAACAATAATTCCTAATAAAAGGGAAATAAGGTAATAAATACAGTGAAATACTCAAGAAACTCCTAACTAGAGGGTCATGGTAGGCTTTGTAAAGGAAGTTGAATTTAGACTGTCCCGTCAGCGAAGGGGCCTTAGCAAGAGAAGCAAGTGAGCCGTTGCGGTAGGAAGACTATGTAAGCAAAGTCGGAAAGAAGGGAATGAACGGCACGTGATAGGAAACCAGCTCAGATAAGCAGAAAGATGTAGGCAGGAAAGCAGCAGAAGACAGGGGAGGCTAGCACCAGAATCTGCAGACGACCAGGCTCAGGATGACTGTGAGCGCTGCGAGCAAAAGCGGAGCCAGTACAGATTTCTGAAGAGGCCATAAGCGTGGAGAAATCATTCAAACTCTTACTGTAGGAAGATGAATCTGTTCACAGTTTTACTGAGGAGAGGAGAAAAATGTGTGAACACAAGAAACAAAGAAGTCAAGTCTGGCCTAACTTTTAGTAATAAAAATTAATACAGACACTATTTCAAGACAAGGAATTTACCTGCCAGGAGCTGGTTACCCAGGCAACACCAGTATTTTAAAGAATGATGTTAAGTAACTTACCTTGGTAATGGAAAACACTGGAGTTTCTTTCCACCAACTGAACTTGCCTTACTCTAAAACACGTATTTTTAATACTGCCACATTTTTAATAGTACTCATTTACAGAAAAGGAGTCACTATTACAACACTTAAGTAACACTACAATTGGGACTATTCCGATTTACTTAGCATCACATCCTCAACATTGACAACTAAAATGCCAGCGTACAGCATGCTCCACACTACTGTTTTATTTATATAATCTATGGCACATGTATTGTGAAATTAAAGTCTATAGTCAAGAGTTGCTTGCTCGATCACATTAACCCAACAATAGTAAGTGAAATGATCTGCTCTCTTTGATTCCCTGGTGTGAAATGGTTATAAATCTAAACATTAAGCCTTTTTAAAACATTCATTAGTTTTTCTTTTGGTCTTTAAGTTTTTCAAGTAGGTCCTTCCCTTCCTTCTTCTGGTTAACCCTCCCTATCTCCTGCGAAACAGCTAGCAGTCTAATTGTTTTTATATTTACAAGGAGACTACTAGTTAAAAATAGAGCTATGAAAAATCCTCATTTAAGTCAAGGAGCTTTTTGTATAATTAATAATCAATTCTTAATTATACTGTTTAGTGAGAAATTAATTTACTAAATTGTCTTAAAGCCTTTGAGCAAAACCACACCACCTACTTAAAGATTTAAAGTAGACTTAAGAGTCAATTTCAGCAGACCAATCTGGAAGTTAGATAAAGAGAAAGAAGGGGAATCACAAACTGGAGGTCTGAAAACATGACCCATTTTGACCCACGTAAATGGTGTGCTGCCAAAAGCTAACAGCACAAGCAAGGTTTTTATCTTTATCACCATTGGATTCTAGATGCAGAACTAAAATTAAAAGCTAAATCTAGATTCATATTATCTACATTTGATTATTATAATCCACATGAATACCTGAGCATTTTTAAAAATCAGAATTTACTTCTGAAGACAGACCAAATTTAGATTTTTATATTATTTATATATATATATATATATATATATATATATATATATATATATATATTCAGTAGGGAAACAGGGCTCAGGCAGCTCCACAAGAGCAACAGCAGAAATTAGACTTGAATAATATTCATTCATTACAAGAGATAAGCATGAACAACACATAATGAACAATGGCCCAAGAGACTTTCAAAACCGGGCACACATGCGATGCTCAGACAGTCTAAATATGGGCAGTGTACAACCTGTGATGCAAATTCATGCACTGGGATTAGGTTATTTCCAAGGTGAGAGCTGCCAAAACGTAGTTTTCCATGGTCTTCCCTGCAGTTCCCCAGGTAAAAGTAGGCTTTCAGGGGGAAAAAGAAAAGTACAGTCTTTGAGAGATAGGTCCTTTCCTCAGTTATGGTCATAGTACTGAGTAATAAATATGTGGATTCATAACATGAAATGTTTAGGTTTATCTTTTCCTCAAAGAGTGAAAGAACTAAAGAGGCCTCTATGTATAGACATTTTACTTACACACAGGCATGAGTCACATGCACAAGGTGGCAGTAAGACTTTATAATGAACAGAAGGAAAAGAGAGAGCATTTTCTATCACTCACTAAAAGGTGACTTCTGTTTGGATAAATGTGACCATTCAGTTCACAATAAACCACAACAGAGAAAGGACTTCAACAAAGGTTTTCTGTAGGAAATTGATACTGTATGTCAAATTTCCTTTCAAATATCTTTTCAATAAGAGTCATTTGTATATAACTTTACAATTTACCAAGTGCTTTTGCACAAACATCTTCTCTCACTTGAACCTCACAACAATGCAATCCTGTGCACAGGACAGAATTCATTACTTTCATTTTAAAAATTAAATAACTCAAGCATGAGGCATCAGCTAACTGACCAAAGCCTCAGAGCCTGTAGAAGATATAGACGCCTTTACAGGGTTAAGACATAAAAGGAGGAGCAGAAACTTTCAGAAAATAGAGCTGTGGTCCCTGGTGAATACAGAAATATATATAAAGTGGAAAAAGAATAATTCCATTCTTTACTCATGACTCTATCTTAAAAGGTAAATAAATGTTTTGATATTCAGAAATAAATTGGCAATCAGAGAGCAAGTTCTTTTAATTCTTCATATAGGCTAGTTCCCAGTGAGGCCTGACAGACACGTGCCATGAACTACTTTGACTTCTCTTGAGTAGAAGTTTAGCAAAAAGAAAATAGGTTGAAAGGATTAGTTCTAAGTGATATGAACTCGCCCTCATTTTCTGAGACATTGGTCCTTATTAATATAGTTTTTCGGTCCATGGTAACGTGTAGAATGAAACAGACCTTCTTTGGGAACGCTTTGGACTGATTAAGAATCAATGGGGAGCCTCTAAAACAAATACTCTCCATTTTCCCACCACTCCTGCCTGCTGTCACATCTCTAATACTAAGACTGCTTTATCTCCATCCAAACTCTCATTGTGTCCCTCCTCACAATGGTCTAACGGCTGCCTTAAGACACGTGAGCTCTAGGGAAAGTCTGCTGTGTCATTTAAGTGTAAGAACTCACTTACTAAATATAGATAGCCAAAGGCTACAGACGATTTCAGATCATGATATCAGTTTCTTCAGAACTAAATGAATGAAAACATAAGCATGTACACTGACTTATATTTCCTTAATATAAATGGACATTTGTCACTTACAAATTTTCCATGTGATTGTGCTTTAGGGTCATACTCTCTGCAAAACCACATCTGTTTAATGTCTCTTCAGCCACTTGATTGTAAAATTAGTACAATTTTCATTAGATTTCTTTTCATATCTTCACTTTATCCATGAATCGACTTTATTTGAAATTGACTTATACTTTTCCAGGGTAGTGTGCCTCATTTAAAACTCCTAACAACTTTACGTAATATTACCAACAGTATTTGTTCCCCATTTCTGATGAGGAACAGAAGCCCAAAGAGGAAACATGACTTACTTAAGGTCAGAGAGCCATTCAATATCAAAGTTTATACTGGAATATTGATCTCTTAATTCCAACCCAGGTAACATATTAGAATATTGTAGAGAACAGGGGCCTTCCTCTCTTAGCACCCTTCCAAAGCACATACAAGAAAAAATGAAAAACAAATCCTTTCGGGTTTAGACATGAAGCACTGCTATGTGAAAATCCACTTTGTGGGATGACTCTGGCAATCAGTCTATTTTTGATCCACAAAAATCAACAGACAGAACTGAGAAAAGCAAGTATCATAGGGGTCACGGATCCAAAGTTTATATTATATAACAAATGGCTAGACTTTTTACTCAAGTGAGAAAACAAATAAAAAAATTATTAGTTTAATAAAGAAAACTAGGCCTAAGCTAAAGACATTAGTTTCATGTTAAAAAAGTAGGAAAATCATCACAAGTCCATAATATTTTCTGTCATGCCTGCTTTCAAAAACAAAAATAAAGTTGCTAAGTGATTTTGAATACAATGGGTAGCTACAGATTTGTAAACGTCTCTGAACCAACCTAACTATGTAAGAATAATTTTCCACATTTTTCTATCTCGCAGAGATTATATAGGTGAGAATGCTTTGAAATGCATACAAACACAAAGCTGCCCTATTGATTTATTTCCACAGTAAAACTAAGTTCTAATTTGCCTACACTAAACTAGCCAGTCAGAAAAGCTTAAAGCTCTAAAGCTGGAGCAGTGTTTACACCATCACAAGTCTCAACGAAGTCAATGATTAAAATAAATAATACATAAAAATAAAATAAATAATAAAAAACAAATAAAAGACTTCTTAGGAAAAAGGAAAAAGGATTATATTACCTGATCCGGAACCTGATGTTGTCATATCATAAATCAAATCCTTTAATGTAGTGCCCTCTGAGATAAATGGACGATCTAATGAAGGATCCTCTTCATTTGGCACTCGATGGTGAATGACAGTCCGGTTATGGCAGATATAGACCATCAGCATGAGTGAGATGCAGACAAAGCAGACTGGTCCAGCAATGACAGCTGCCAGTTCAACAGGACCAAGGCCAGATGATGGTTTTCCTGGAAAAGGGCCTCAAGTGAAATAAACGACAAGATACTGTAGATAGGTCTACAATTTCCTAATCCATCCCATTTCCTGTAGTTGGCCACGGACAGACACCATTAGTCACAGAGCCACAGTATAGCAGCTCATAAGGCTCAAACTCCCACAAGTGAACCGTTAAACCTTCTTCCACTGGTTCTCCATTTATGATCACCAGCTCTGTCAACAAGGGCTTACTCTTCTTGCAGTCTATAGCCATTACCTAAATAATAAGACGGGTGACCACCACCGTTTTAAGAACTACCCATTTATTACTCTCAGGTCACTAACAAAGGAATCAATAATATGGATCCAATCCCATTAACAACTTAAGTCTTCTTTTTCAAAAAGTAATTTTGGCTTGTCTTCTTATTTCAAGGGCAAAAGAAGAAATTGCGTGTGTAAAACTACATATGAACGTAAGTGAAGATAAAAATCTATAACCTTAGCACCTCAAATCTCTTGTGGAGATGCATCTCCATTAATCTTCTTGATGCAAAATATATACTTTTCAAAAAAGTAGAGTTTGCATGTATGTATTTTTAAAATAGAGTTTGCATGTGTAAATTTTCTAGTCTATTTTAACCATTTGGACTTCTAATTTGAGATCATATTTTCTTATAATCTCTTTTTTTAGTTCTTTATAGGAGTAATTTTGTTTTACAAATTGAAATACTCACATGTCAGTTTCCCCATTCCTCAGATATATGTCAACACACCCTTGTCCTCCACAAAATTACCAAGTGCTATTCACCACTGTCCAGTGGGCTCTGCTACCACTTGCTCCTTCCCTCAGCTTTACTGCAAGTGTCCAAGAGATGGTTTTGCCTCCTCTGCCCTTTTGTCTGTTCACATTCCACATGAGTGAGGTCATCTGGTATCTTTCTTCTTTTGACTTGTTTTACTTAGCATAATCACCTCTAGTTCCATCCATGTTGATTCAAATGACAGGGTTTCATCTCTTCTAAGGGCTGTGTAGTATTCCATAGTGTGTGTGTGTGTGCGTGTGTGTGTACACTGTACTAAGAACTGGAAACTTAAGTTTATATATATATATATATATATATATATACATAAACATATATGCTGCTTCTTCTTGTAGCACACACACACATATATAGATATGCTACATCTTCTTTATCCAGTCATCTGATGCTGGGTACTTAAGTTTCCAGTTCTTAGTTATTGTGAATAGGGCTGCAGTAAACATGGGGGTGCATAAATCTCTGCAAGTTAGTGTTTTTATATCTTTTGGGTAAATATCCAGAAGTGGGATGGAGGAATCATGTGGCATTTCCATCTTCAACTTTTTGAGTAATCTCCACACTAATTTTCCATAAGGGTTGCACCAATTTGCACTCCCACCCATAGTGCAAGTGTTCCCTTTTCTTCACATCCTCACCAATATTTGTGTTTCCAGACTTTTGGATAATAGCCAGTCTCTCGGGTGTAAGGTGACATCTCACTGTTGTTTTGATTTGCGTTTCCCTGAGAGCCAGCCAAGTAGGAACATCTTTTCATGTGCTTGTAGGCCATCTGTATATCCTCTTCAGAAAAGTGTCTCACAATTTCGTTTTTCTATTTTTTTATTGGATTGCCTGTTGTTCTTTATTGAGTTTTATGAGTCCTTTGTATATTTTGTATATTAAGCCCTTGTCAGAAATATGGAACACAAATATCTTCTCCCAGTTAGTAGGTTTGTCTTTTTGTTCTGGTGAGGTTTTCTTTTGCTGTGAAGTAATTTTTTAGTTTAATGTAGTCCCAGTTGTTTTTTTCTTTTTGTTTCCCTTGATGCTGGACCTCTCTAAAGCTGATGTCATGAAATGTCTTTCCTATGTTCTCTTCCAAGAATTTTATGGTTTCAGGGTTATGTCCAAGTCTTAGTTCACTGTATTAATATTTGTGAATGGTGTAAGAGAGTGGTCTAGCTACATTCTCTTGCATGTGGCACTTTTCCCCAAAACCATTTATTGAAGAAATTTTCCTTTCTATATTGTATGCTTTTGGCTTTGTTGTAGATTAACTGACTGTATGAGTGTAAGTCAGTTTCTATTCAATTCTATTCCAGTGATCTGTGCCTCTGCTACTATTCCAGTACCACACCATTTTGATCACTATTGCTTTGTAGTATAGCTCAAATCTGGAAGTGTAATCCCTCTGGATTTTTTTTATTCCCTTCTCATAATTGCCTTGGCTACTTGAGGTCTTTTTGTTGCCCCACACAAATTTTAAGATTTTTGTTCTATTTTCTAGATATAAGCCCACGGGATTTTAATGGGGATTACATTAAATCTGTATATTGCTTTAGCTAAGGTGACCATTTTAACAATGTTCTTCTTTCTCTAGTTGCTTTTTGTGTAGGGCTAGATTGTTTATTTGAGATTTTTCTTGTTTCTTGAGGTGGGCCTGGATTGCAATGAATTTCCTTCTCAATACTGTTTTTGCTGCATCCTATAGATTGTGGTAGCTCATGTCTTCATCCTCATTTGTCTTTAAGTATTTTTTAAGTTCTTTAATTTCCTCTTTCACCCAAGAGTCATTCAGAAACATATTGTTTCATCTCCAATAAATTTGGGGTATTCTAGCTTTCTTTTCATGGTTGATTTCTAGTTCTGAGCCACCGTGGTCAGAGAAGATGCTTGGTATGATTTCAGTGCTTACACGTTTGTTCGGACATGTTTTGTGTCCCAATATATGAACCATCCTTGAAAATATTCCATGCTCACTTAAGAAAATAAAATCTGTAGTTGCTGGATGAAATGTTCGGTATATATCTATTAGACCTAACTGTTCCCAAATGGCCATTTAAATCTGCTGTTTCCCTGTTAATTTTCTCCCTGGTTGATCTGTCCACTGTTGTAAGTGGGGTGTTGAAATTTCCTACTATTATCATGCTGTTGTTGATGTCTCTCATCAGTTCTAATAACACTTGCTTAATATATTTTGATGGTTCTTCATTTGGTGCATGTATGTTAATAAATGTTTATCTTCTTGCTAGATTGATGCCTTAATCATTACATAATGTCTATCCCTGTTTTTTGTTATGCTTTTTAGTTGGAAGCTTGTTTTATCTTGGGTTGCTGTAGACTGTAGGACTGCCTTCCAACCACTGACTTCGAGTCTTTGTTGATCTTTTGAAAGGTGAGTTTCCTGAATACAGAGGAAGGTTGGGTTATGCTTTTTAATCCATTCTGCCATTCTGTCATTTGATTGGAAAATTCAATCTATTAACCTTTAGGGTAATTAGTGATAATATAACTATTTTATTGCCATTTTGTAATATGTCTTCTGGGTGTTGTTATAGAGTGTGTCTTTGCTCTTCTCTTTCTCTTCATAGATGTGTCGGGTGTAGTTATGTTTTCATTTGCTTCCCTTTTAGTTTTCTTCTTTGCTTTTTCCTTGCCCTGGATATTTGTTTTGAGGCAAGTATGAAGTTAGGATTAATAATTCTACATTTATTTTCTATTATTATTTGAAAGCAGATGAGTCTTGCCCTTGTTCTAAACACCCGCATTTTCATTCTCCTCCTCCTCCTCCTCGTTTTTGTATTTTGCTGTCTTACTCTTTTTAAGTGGGATTTCTTTATGCTTTGTAGAGTTCCTTTAATAATTTTTTGTAAGCTGGTTTGGTGGTGATAAATTCCTTTAACTTTTGCTTATCTGAAAAGCTTCTTAAATTTCTTCAGACCTAAATGATAATTTCACAGGGTACAGTATCCTAGGTTGAAAATCCTTTTTTTTACCACTTTGAATTTTTTACGCCATTCCCTTTTGGCCTGCAGATTTTTAGTTGAGAAATACGCCAACCACCTTAGGGGGACTTGTTTGTATGTGACTGATTTTTCTCTAGCTGCTTTTGAGATTCTCTATCTTGTATTTTTAACATTTTGATGACAATGTGTCCAGGGGGACTTGTTTGTATGTGACTGATTTTTCTCTAGCTGCTTTTGAGATTCTCTATCTTGTATTTTTAACATTTTGATGACAATGTGTCCAGGTATAGGTCTGTTTGGGTTTCTTTTGTTTGGAACTCTTTGAGCTTTCTGAGTCTAATGGCTTGCTTCATTCCTCCGACTAGGGAAGTTTTCAGCTATTATATCTTCAAATAGTTTCTGCCCGCTTTTCTCTCTCTTCTTCTTCTGGGACTCCTATGATGCAAATGTACCTTTTGATGTTATCCCATAGGTCACGCATGCTTTCATTTCTTTTCATTCTTTTTTCTCCCTGCTGATTTGCTTGAGTGTATTCCTCTGCCCTTTCTTCTAGCTCACAAATTCTATTAGAAGCTTCATCCATTCTACGCTTGAGTCCCTCTTTTTTTTTGCTTCCTCTATTGTTTCCTGATTCCCACGAGTATGTCTATCACTGTTGCCATAAATTCAATGTTAAGAAGTTTGCACATGTCTATTATATTAAGATTTCCCCCTGGGGTTTTAATTGGCTCCATCATTCCACATGTATTTCTGTATCTTGGTTCTGTTTGACATTCTGTGGTCTGTGGGTTGTTTCCCTGCAGTGATGGCCTTGTGTAGGGTATGAACTTGCACCAAGTAAACCTGGATCTTGGTTTGAATACTGGGATTTCTTGAGCTTTGTGATGTTACCACTGGTTAGATTTGTTTAAGTTGTTAGGTATCCTGCCTTGAGGCCTACGGGGTTAGAGCTTTTGTGAGGGAAACAGCTTTCCCCCAGTGTTCCAGATCTAATGGTAATGACCACGTTGTCACTGCCTCACAATCCGCAATCAGGCTTCATTTTAATCTCTACCCACAGGGTGGTGCTAGTAGAAAACTGCTGAAACTTCCTCCCTTCCTTCAAGCCTGGTGGGGGGAGTCCTGGGTAGCAGGTCCGGTGGTTCCCCTAGCTGTCCAGCTGCCTCCTGGTGGTGGCGCCCTGCATAATTTCCTTGCAGGGGTTCCTGCTCAGACTGGAGCACTGGTCCTCTTTCCACCCTGTACCAAGACCCTCTCCCCTGCTGTGTCCCAATCCCTCTGGGTGGGCTCTCTGCTGCTTTCAGAGCCACTTCTCGGAGACCCAGTTCTTCCTGAGGCTCAAACTCCTCCACTGTGGCCCTATTTTCCAAGGCTGGAAATTATAAATCCGCAATGCAGCTCTGAACCCCAATGCCTTCATCCATCCTTGTGGTGGTGATGCTACTGCAGTCTCTGAAGCCTCTGGACCTGCCCATCCATGGTGTGTGTGTGTCTTAAAAATAGGTGATTTGTAGTTGTTCTGTGGGGTGGAGACCTGACACACTCCTACCAGGTCACCATCTTGACCCCTATCTCCTAATCTCTGTTTAATAATCAACATTTTGCATGTCAGAAACACATTCATTATAATTATTCTGGCATTTATCATGACCTTTGCTGGTTCGTTGCTCACCACCATTTCTTTCATATTATTTTTCACATTCTTGAGATACTTGGATTGATTTCTTATGACACAAAAGTCTAACTGAAGGAAGAGTACATGGATACGTTTCCTTCTACAATGGATATTTATCTAAAGATGTCTACTGTCTTTCTACATGACAAATCTTGGCTTACCTAAAGAATCTGGGGTAACTATAAGATGTTCCATTGCCTTCTGGCATTTAAAGAAAATCTGAACTGCCTCCCCCTCTTTATAAGTAACCAGTGTTCACGTGTACTGAATATGTATTTAATTTTTTTCTATGTTCTTGAAATTTATATTTTTCAATATATGTATTTGGGTGAAGTATTTTTCATTAATTTTACACAGTCTCTTTTCCTTCTTTGTTCTAACATCTTTTTCTGGAATTCTTATATTAACCATCGGCTCATTTAGATGTGTCCTCTATATCACTTAGTTTGCTTACCAACTGTCATTTTCTCTGAATTGTAACATAATTTCTCAAGCTTTTCTTGCCTTAAGCTTGTCTCACACTTGACTATAAAATTAAAGTATCCAGTCTGCTGTTCACTTTCAATACTGCATTTTTAAACATAATTAATCAATTCAGATTTTTATCTAAAAGCAATTTTTAACAACTGTGAAATGTTCTGATTTCATAGTGAACAACTGAAAATAAACCTTGGAGTGTCTGAAAGTTCTTTTCTATCATGTGGTAAGTCTTTCACAGGATGACATATATTCTGATTTACCCAGTTCAGTTCACTTTTTCTGAACCACTGAATCTTGCTATTTGGTAATTTTTGGTTGCTTGCTCACCAAGAAACTGGGAACAGAGGATTTATGTATGCTTAACATTAGAAATGGAGTGAGTTCTTCACAAGGTTTTGTGAATTTTCATTTACATTTCAAGTCCAAACAATGGAAATGGGAAATTCTGAAATAATAACCTTTGCTTGTCATATGAAAAAGGTTAGAAAATTTAGTCTGACAGTCTTGCCATGGAGAGTTTCCCTGTCCTGCCAAAAATTTAGTTTTATTTTGCTGTTATCAATTGAACTAAGCAGAGCACTTATTCCCTTAACTGGTAGGCCTGGCTCTTTTCCTTTCAGCTACCGTGGTGCTTCCTGTTTAATGAGCATGATTCCCATAACTCTGAAAGCAAAGTGAGTGCTGTGCTCTGCTTTTCTGAGCACTGAAATCAGTGCTTTCTAAAGGAGAACTGAACTTGCCTCTGCAGTCTCACCTTACCTCCAGCTCCTCACCTTCTGATACTGATGGGATTTTTCTAGAGGTTCTTTCATTGCTTCTAGTGTGGTTAGCCAATTCTTCAAGTCTGATGTCATCTGTACTATAAATTGCAAAAGTGCCTCTCAAGTGTAGACAGGTGGGTGGTATTCTCCCATTAACTCTACTAGATTAATATAGGTTTCCCAGATTTTCTTAAAATTAAGTTAACTGATTTACAAAGCAATTTAAATTTAGATGTATAGGTTCACTGCTCATCAAATACATGATAAAATACCATACCCACCACCAAGTTACTAACAGTCCTCCATCACCTTCTATTTGAATCCCTCTACTGTTTGCTCACACCTCCAACCCCCTTCCCCTCTGATAGTCTCAGTGCTGTTGTTAACTTTCAAAGATTAGTTTTTATTTTGTTTTGGCTATTCATTTGTTTTGTTTCTTCTTCTTTTTTTTAAGTAGAAGGCATGAAGGCAGGCAGGCAAGAAGGAAGGGAGAGGAAGAAGAAGCATTTCATTTATTTAATTGCTCATTTTAGTTGTTTCCCCTGGATCCAGGCCACAAACCCAAGCTCTTGGGCTATATGTGGACTACACCCTAGACTAGGGCTTAACACTAGGGTATACTGCTCTGTTTCTTTGTATTGCACATATTTATGAGATCTCTCAATTTTTTTCTCCTTCTGACTTATTTCACTTAGCATAATCCCCTGTAGTGTTACACACGTTGTCACAAACGGCAGGATTTCATGTTGTTTGTTTTTATTTTTACAGCTAAGCAGTATTCCATTGGCTATATATACACCTTTATCCAATCATCTGTCAATGGCACTTAGGTTGCTTCTATTTCTTGACTATTGTAAATAATGCTGCGATAAACATGGGAGTGTGCATATATCTCTCTGAATTGGTGTTTTTGTGCTTTTTGGGTAAATATCCAGAAGTGAGATGATGGGTTCTTAAGTTCCATTCTCAATTTTTTGCATAATCTCCATACTTTCCATAATGATTGCACCAATTTACACTGGCACCAACAGTATATAAGAGCTTCCTTTTTGCAGCATCCTCACCAACACTTCTTATTTCCAGTCCTTTGGGTGTTAGTCATTCTCACAGATCTAAGTTGATAGCTCTATGTTGTTTTATTCTATGCTTCCCTTATAACAAGAAGTGGTTCTCCAAATTTTTATGTTCATTTGATTATTAGAGTAAAAATTTGGTACTTGAAGAAAGTAACAGAAGTTATTAAATGCATGTGCTCAGACAGATATCTAAACCAGAACCTTAAAATTAATCCAGTGTTAAAGAGTTCATAAAGCTTTCAAATTTCTAGCTGACAGGGCATGCAAACTAAGTATATAGTTTAATAAATATGTAAACTTATCTATATAAAATAAATAGGTCATGGTAATATAATATATAGCACAGTAACTATAGTTACTAATACTTATTACATATTTGGAAGTTGCTAAGAGTAGATCTGAAAAGATTTAATCACAATAAAAAATTTTTTGTAATGAATGTTAATTATTGTTTTGCAATATGTACAAATATTCAATCATGTTATACACCTAAAACTATGTTAATGTTATATGTTATATAACACTATTAACATGTCAGACATTATTATATGACATGTAACATTGTTATACGTCAATTAAACCTCCATAAAATAGGTAACTAACCAGAATGTTTTAAGGTAAGCAATAACAAATATAGGCAAGGATGTAGAGAAAAGG
Organism: Solenodon paradoxus; assembly: GCA_004363575.1. Lineage (NCBI taxonomy): Eukaryota > Metazoa > Chordata > Mammalia > Eulipotyphla > Solenodontidae > Solenodon > Solenodon paradoxus. Next base: position 146,966 of record RJWH01000818.1, read on the forward strand.
GAATCCTGGTATACTGCTAAAGTGAATGCAAATTGGTGTAGCCACTATAGAAAACAATATGGAAGTTTCTCAAAATTTAAAAATACGACTACCATATTATCCTGCAATTCCACTTCTGGGTAAATATCCAAAGGAAATAAAAATAAATCTCAGAGAGATAGCTGTACTCCTATGTTCACTGCAGCACTATTCGTAGAAGTCAACATATAGAAACAATCTAAGTCTCCATCAACAAGGTGTGGAGATATATATGCAATGGAAAAACAATAGAATGTTATTCGACCATGAGAAAAAACACACTGCCATTTGTGACAAACCAGATGGAACTTGAGGGCATTATGCTAAGTGAAATAAATCAGAAAGAGAATGACAAATACTGTATGGTTACCACTTACAAGTGGAATCTGAAAAAGCCAAAGTTACAGAAACAGACTAGAATGGTGGTTACCAGAAGCTAGAAGATGAAAGAAGGAGACATGCTGGTCAAAACGCATAAACATCCAGTTATAAGATGAATAAGTTTTAAGGATCTAGCATAAAGCACAGTGATTAAGAGTTAATAATACTGTATAATACTTCAAAGCTACTAAGAAAGTGATCACAAATGCCCTCGCCACAAAAAGAGAAACGAAAACTGTGTGATGTGATGCAGGTGGGAATCATTTTACAATAAATAAGTGTATCAAATCAACAAACTATACAGCTTAGTTTTATACAGTGTCACATGTCAATTCTATCTCAATCTCGATTAGGTTGGAAAAAAATCAGTATTACAAAAGACAAAGGTTGTGGAAACCTACTAGATTAAAGAAAGCTAAAGAGATACATAATTCAACTCAGTATCTGATCTTACACTAAATCCTATACTAGTGGGAAAAAAGTGTTATAAAATACATCATTAAAGTGTCAAACTTGGAATATGGACATTATATTTGATAAAATATTTTATCACATAAATATTTCTTCAATTAGTGAGGCAGATAAATGAGTGAAGGATCAAAAGCCTAAAAATCACAGATAATAATCCGTACACAAAGACAATAAGGCCAGGGGAAAGTACACATAAAGGCATCTGAACTGCTTACTGCTGCTCTCAGTCCCCTTCATGATGGATGCTGTAAGAGGTCAGAGCACTACACAAGAAAGAAGGTTCTTAGGACAAAGTAGGGACACTCTGAGGACATAGAGCTATGGTGAGTTTTGTCAAAATTTGTTCTCATGAGGCTCCCATTTGAGGCAAAACAGTCTTCAGAAAAAGTCTGTCTTTAAACTATCTTCTTTTTTAAAAAAGAAGTTTTCTGGAACTAAGGGCCTATTCTTTTTTTTTTCTTAAAGGAAAGGTACAAACAGGAATGAAGGCAAGCAGGCAAGCAGTGAGGAAGTGAGAGGAGGAGGAGGAATCACTTTATTTTTTATTTAGTTGTTCACACTGATTGCTGCCCTGGCCCCGGGTCTTGAACACGGGACCTTGGGACGTGTGTGGAACTGCTCCCAGGAGTACCAGACAGCTAGGCCACCAGGGCTCATTCCAAACAATCTGCTCAAAAAACATACATCCAAGAGGCAGGATCTTGGCTACTCTTATAACTCTGTAACTTGCGTACCTTCAAACTGACAAGCTGAAGTAAACAATTTCTAAGTTCCCCTTCAGTTCTAAAATCAGAGTCTAAAGTTTTTCTCGTAATATTGAGGAAAAAAAGTCAGACATAACTTACCAACAGGTGGGAGCTCTATTTTATTGCAATGGTCCTGATTGCAGCAATATGTTGTCGTAACAGACCCAGTTTTTGAAGATGGTGCGCAAACAAATGGCCTGTCTCGAGGAATTAGGTCAATTTCAGCTATACACATGCTATTGTGTATAACTTTGTCTGTAGTCTCTGTGACAGAGACAAAGCAAAGCCCATCTGTGACACAAGTAAAATTGTCCTTTGTACAAAGATGGCAGAAACACTGCAATGCTGGAAGAAAAAAAAAGAACAAACCCCTATGAGAAAATTTTTTCAAGGTGAAAAACTTGAAATTTCCTCATATTCACTGTAACAACACATTCCTGATCCTCTTGTGACCACACAATTTCTTTGCGCTGTTCAAAACCCAAAACTTTGCTACTCTCAGAAGTTCCAAATTCTGTCGAGAAGCATGCACATACAACAAAAGCCAAATATGATGAAATTTGGACCTACATTTTTCTAAACCTTAATGCTTCCAAGTATAGAAAAAATGTCACATGAAATTTCATCAAGATAAGGTGAGCATCTGCTCTTCTGTATGAAACAAAGCACATTTAAATTTTTAATGGTTACACACTTATTCTTATCAGTCTAAAACAATGCACTCATCTATTCCCCCATGGGAAGCAATGTGTGAAAATCCTACTAGTCACTGTAGGATGGAATGTCATTTGAGAGAATTTACAGTTGTGAAGTAATGGAAATGGATTTTTATTAAGCCAGACATGCTTTTCTCTTTTGCAAGTCCTAAGAAAACATACCTTATCTTCTAGCTGAGATTAAGGTATTTTCTTACTAGGTCAGAGACTACTAGTAACAATATATATATATGCCCCAACCACACAGGCACCCTGGTTATAGAAATGGAGGGAGAAACACAAGGTCCATGCCCATTTGCATCTCTGATTGTTAAGGCTCAATTCTAGGAGTGATTCCTTTAGGAGGGATGTCTTCCCCTAACTATCTCCAACACCTTCCCACCCTACCACACACACACTCACCACCATGCTCTCCAATGAGATTAAGTGCTTCCCAAAGTACATACTGCTTACCAGGATTTTTTTTTCCATCTCCCAAGAACTCTAAGATCCTCTAGCACAGATGCCCATATTAATTATTTCTATAAATCTTCACCTAGCTCTGTACCTTATGCATAGAAGCATTCAAAAAATACTTGCTGAGTGACAAAATGGGACTTAGACTTCACTATACCCCCACAAAACTGCAGAGCACAAGTAAGTCCTTAAATTCAATGAAATTTGCCATTTACTTGTTGGTAACAGAAAAGGAAGAGATTGAGCATGTGGAGTGGTTATCTATGTTGAGACCAGGAAAGCAAACTGTACCTAGAAAAAGAGTAGCTAGGCAGGCAAGTTAGGCAGCTAACTCTGAATGGCTAACTTGCTACATGGGAAAGGGTTTAGTCAGCAGGCCTGAGCTTCTCAAACCCTCAGCGATTTTCCCAAGCAAGGCGTATCTTCAGGACTGGTCCTTGGTCTGTTCTTGGGAGATGAGCTCTGAGTTCCTGTAATTACAGTGCTGCCAGCCTGCATGACTGAATCCCAATAAAAACCCTGGACAGCAAGGCTTGGAATGAACTTCCCCGGTTGGCAACATCTTTCTTGTGCTGTCATACATCACTGCTGCGCTACAGAGTGCACCTGTCCTGCCATATACTGGGAGAGGACACCTGAAAAGCAGCACTTCTTGAATGTTTTCCCACTGATGACTTTAATCTGTATCTTTTCATTGTAATAAACTATAACCATGAGTATAACAGCTTTTCTGGGTCCTGTGAGTCCTTTTAGCAAATCATCAAGTCTGAAGGTGGTTTTGAGGAATCTCCAACTTGTTAAACTCAAACTCAGGAATATCAGGTTCTCCCCAAGCATCAGCTTCTTGGCTGCAGGCTTAATTAACACAATTGTCTATCATCTTTACAACCGGCAAAGTTTTATCTTAATTATTATTAAACATTTTTTTCTTCATAGATAGTTTAACTATTTGAATCGACAATCCTGAGTACAAAAAGACCCAAGGAAATTATAAGAAAAAGACACATTATCATTTAAAGAAAGAAACCATAATCATTCATGGTGAGGTTTTGTGGCGCTTACAGGTTCCCTGGGTATAACTTCCTAAGGAGGGATTCTGGTTCAGGAATCCATGAACCGGCTTCACAAGAACAAGACTACTATGAAACTGGAGGGGAAATGTTGTGTATGGCACACCCTGCTGGCTTGGCGGTTACACTCACAGCCTCTGCTGATACAATCCGCATAGATCCCAAGGACACCAAGTGAACTCAGGTGTGAAGTGGGGTGGGATGGGGACAACCAAGATGAACAGCTAAGATGAACTTCCTCCTCTTTCTGCCTGCTTGCCAAGGAAACTTCATTCCTGCCTGCACCTTTCTTTTAAAAAAAAAGTTGCATATATTTGCATTTTCAAAGAGGTTTTAGCTTTCAACAGAACTGCAGAGGGCTGTCACCCACAACAGATTCAAACTATTACTGTTCTCTCCTGAATTCACTTTATTCATGATTAGTTGTATAATCAATGTTTTCTAAGCATCAGCTTTATCAGTTACTCTACCAAAAGCTTAGTATACAAAGGTTAGTAACTCTGGTCCTAGAAGAGCTCCAATGACTAGCTAAGGAGAACATTACAACACAATGTGGTAGTTGTTATATACAAAACACATTGCCATGAATACTTCTAAGAACTTCACGGCTCCCCTAATGCATGTGAGCTAAGATATGAGAAAAATTCTTGATCTAACAATTAAGACTGGCACACCCTGGTGGAGCAATTTTTAGGTCAAGCATCTTGAAGGAGCAAGACTCATATCCCTGGCTTCAAGTTCTGAGCCTGGGGGAAAGCAACTATTATGAACAACTGAATAAAACATAAAAAACAGATGCTTCTTCCTCCCCTCTCTTCTTGCCTGTTGCCTACTTGCCTTTATTCCTGCCATACTTTTTCTTTAAAAATAACCAACAATTAAGACTTTTACTTTAGGGTTCTAACTTAGCACTCACATTACAAAAGCTACCTAAGGTCATACACATCTCCATTATGGTACCCATGTCTTTCCTGGCCTTGGACTTTACACGCACTATCTCTCTGCCTAGTTTAAACCCATGCTCTCATCCTTTAAGACCGTATTAAAACAAAAGCTTTTCCATTATGTGTTTGAAAGGTCTCCCCTACCCTTAGGACAACAAATTTCAATGTTACCACAGTCATCTTTGCATTCCTGAGGATAGCACAAATCAATCTATTTATAGTTTGCTATTAAAGAGTCTCATTACATTAAGAAGGGCTAGGGATTTTTTTTCTTTTCAATTTGTTTTGTTTTTCCCATTTTTGAATCCTGAACTCTTAAAAGAGTAGAAAAATATTTGCTAAAGCAATGTTTCCCAAATAAGAGGCCATACATATATCAGGGGAAGGGGAGTCTAAGACCTGTGTGAAAATTTTAAAGAAAAAATTTCATTTACAAGACAATCTAAAATGAATGTAAAACATTCTGTATCATGAATAATCACAGGCTAAACAAGTAATGCCTGTAAGTTTTCACTGCTGCTTTTTCAGTTGTGTTAAGATCTCCTTTAGGTCAAAGGTCCTCATGACAACTATATGAGCAAAGGCTTCATAGTAATTATAACCGAAAGAATGAAAAATACAAGGAACTTGAATCAGAATATAGAGCATGATAAACTCATGGTATATTAAAAAACCAATAGCCTAACCAATACCACACATACATGACAAGTATCACATGGTTCCTATCTTTGCACAATTTGCAAAAATTCATTAGCGGTAAATGTGGTTGTTAGAATGCAATTACATTTTCCCATAGCAATAACTGACCTATAGAACCATTTATTTAATAAAGATTTCAATAAAGTCATAATGTTAACCTCATCTTCAAGTGAACACAACATCTGACATCTCATTAAAATTGATATTTGAAGAATGCAAGTATTTTGGTTAGACAATGTGGTCTGATCATCCTGAACTTACAAAGTCTTAGTCATTAACACCGTTCGCACAATAAGAGAATTAGCACTTACAGCTTTTAGTATCACTGAAGTTAAAATACAGAAAGATTTAAAATGGAATCAGACCTAAGGCTATTTTTTTCTTACTGTGAAATCTCAACATCATCTGTCACACTGAATTATTGTATCAGTTTAAATTTTGTTGGTCTTGTGGTTATCTTTGTATTTAATTTGCAGATTTTGTTTACAGTTGTGAGCAAAAAACATATGGGTTTTATATCTATTTACGTCTATACAATTTAAGTAACATGAAAAATACATTCTGTGTTTTTCCTTTCAAAGGACTCATTATGACAAGGTTGAAAAAGTCAGTGCTAAGAGAATTCTTTTAACAAGAATCTTTCAATAAGAAAAGTCACTAGACAAATACAAACATAACAAAGTTTCACCAGTTTCTTTCCTTTTTCTTTTTAGGAAAGGTGCAGGTAGGAATGAAGGCAAGCAGGCAGGCAAGCATGCTATTTACTTTTATTTAGTTGCTCACACTGGTCATCTCCCCTCAGACTCGGGACTAGAAACCAGGGTCATGTGCCCTTGTACTCCTTTGGAGACAACTGACTTAATCGCTGCTCCACCAGGGTGTGCCAACCAGTTTATTTCTTGGGAGAATTTAAAAAATCTACTTTACCACTCTGTATCAGAGTCTTCATTGAATACAAGATTGCTGTTAAAAGTATATAACATAGTATCATCATTTAGGGAAAAATAAAATCAGAATCTAAAAAATCATATAAATTCATGTGCTTTAATTCTCATTTAAAAAATTCAAACTAACTTTATTAACAGATCTGAACCCTAGCTATCTTTCTCTTATTAAACTAGGTCAGTTTTAATTTTTCAATGCAAAAACAGGTCAAATTTTCTACCTAAAAAAGTGTATACAATGATGTCTTCTTTCCTACCCAGAGCCCAAGTTTCACTCTCCTCGGCAGTATCCTTTAATACCAGTACCCATGACTCTTTCACTTAATTCTGCAATTTGTCACTAAGCATCTCTATATGCCAGTTACTGTGCAGGCTACGGGTAAAGGGATGAGCAAGACAATGCATATGGACTTAAGCCATTTATTAGGGTGGCTAAGTAAGGCGTTAAACAGATGAGTCAAATCCAGAGTCCCAAGGACACTGATCAATGTGCTTCAACTCTGCTGAGGTAGAGGATTTGAAGAAAAGCTTCACAGGATATTCAAGTCAGAACTAGAAGAATATGTAAATTTACTAGCTAGATGGAAGTGGAAAGCACGATGTAAACAGGGTTATTTTCTTCAATGTCAGGATTTAATCTTTAGTGGCTAGCATCAAAAGTGTTGAAAAGACCATCATATGTAAATATTATTCAAGATATTAACCACATGGTTTCATTTTATCAGCAAAATGAACTTATACCTTCTCGATCATAATCTCATTGAAATCAGCAAATGAGATACTACCTTTTATCACAATTTGAAACTATTAAATTATGTGAACATACAGAATTAGGACATACGATGAAAGTGTTGTTCCAAAGTTTGTATTTGTAGGTCATCCAAAAGACACTTCTTCCTAAAAGCAGTCCTAAAAGTCTTAAAATTCCAAAGTAGACTGAAGAAGCACTAGATTGAAGAAGCACATGAAATCCTGAAGATCGCCTAGCGCTAACTCAGTTCTATCATTTTTTCATAAAATTTAAAGAGCACCAAAAAAATTAGTAACAATATTCTAGCCAGGAGGATGTGAATTCCCACTATATTATCCTCATCAACATGAACAAACACATGTGGTTCTTTTCTGCACTAGTACTCGTATGTTAAGTAGCACCAACTTTCAAGACCCACAGGTGGTTCAATAGTACAGCTCTTGGTTGGACCCCTAGAATTTGACTTTTTCACTTGCTAGCAAAGGCAACTTCCTGTTTTACCACGTTTCTTCTACTTTGGCCACCTTTTTGGTTCCATGTCCCCATCTTTAACAGTAGCCACTGCTTCTTCAGTTCTAAGATGCACATTTACCACACTTCAGTATTTATGAAACTTGCACATACCTCATATCAAGGTAAAAAGAAAGCTCCAGTCTCCAGACAGAAATGTAAGACCAGATGAAGTTGCAACCTGTAAGTGTGCAAACTTGACTATGCATGGAAGTATTATTCATTTAATGATCACTTTAATTATCTGTCCTGGTAGCTCTTCTGCAACTAAAATTAAAGCTTGATATCCATTAAAATGTCTTCACAAAGATTACACTATGATTCACTCAGCACTGCAATGAAAAGCTTCTGTGTTCATGGAAAACTGTCAGTCCTATGCCAGGAAATACAATTACTAGCTATAGAAATTTCCAAATATTGCAGAATAAATCACAGAAATTTTGAAGTTTGAAGATGAAGGACTGTCAAAAATCAAACACCTAGCTGTCAAAGGAGTGACAACAGTAAAATGAGACAGCAGGACCCTTGGGATATCAGCTTGACTGTTTGATAGCATCAGAGGGATAGATCCCAAGTTGAGATTTTGGCTCTTGGTTACCGCAATAAAGGAAATTTCCATTGTCGCCTTATATCAGTTTATCTGGAGGTTACACATCAAAGCACTTTTACTTCTAACACACACCAGGACCACCAAGGGTTGGTCTACAAGTTCACATATCTGGCTAGAGAACAAGAGAGTTAGATAGACTGTGAATATATACAGAACAGACATTTATTACACTTGCTGATTAAATAAAACTCAATGTTAAAAATCTTTTCTTTCCACGCCTAGAGTGACAGTGTCTACACAAGTAATCCCTCATTCTATGCACATATTTCACTATTTTCCTTCTCAACCCTCATTATTTACTCTCTCTTCCCATCACCATTCTTTCCCCATCAAGAACTCTAATGAAACAAATTGCAATTCAAATGATGCCTTTTGGTTGAATTCAAAGTTGTTCCTTTCTAAAATTTTTAGGATATGGGTCACACACACTAATACAGTTTTGTTCCTACGCCGCTAACTTCCCTCCACACTCAGTTCTTTACTAATCTTGGATCTACAGCTTTAAACTTCATGGCCCTGCATCTGTACTTCCAACTGTATTTTAACTGCCTTCCAAGACACACTGCTTGGCTTGCCTTTCAGTGAAAAGTCAATGTATCAAAACCAAAAAAAAAAAAAAAAAAAAGGGCATCATTTCTTTACTAGTGGTACCTGTGCTAAAATGGCCCCTGGAAAGACTCCTAGGCTCCTTTTTACTGAGACAGCACCACAGTTACAAAGGAAGTGGAAGAGGAAGAGGAAGAGGGGCATAGCTCTCACCAGAGATTTAATTCCAATCTTCTTGTACCACTGACTGCTGGCAATGAGTCTTCTTACCTCACCCTGCCCACTACAGCACAACTGTACTTAACTACACAGTATTTACAAAGTCACCAAGAAGCAGGTAAAGGACCGAACATGTACAATGTTCTTTACTTCTTGGGCATTAATTGCAGCTTAGCTATAGTTAAAAGCAGATCATACCACTGTTGGCAAATTGAAAGTTAGAAGTTATTAAAAAAAATCCTTTCAGGTACTAAACTCAACCTCTTTAACTAATCTATTCCTCCATTCTACTTTTGAGTAATCTGCCTTCCCCTCTTCTCTTTATTCATAATGCTAGATGTCACCTCTCAAGAAAGCTGCCCTCTCCTCCCTCTCCTTCCACCTCTGGAGAAAGCATGGGTTCTTTTCTTCTAGTTTTCAAAATGCTGCCTGACCTACTATATTTACCTGCAGCAGTAATGTCAAAGTGAGCTTGTCAAAATACTGAGTGCTATACAATGTGAATTCTCCTCTAGTCTGAGAGTACGTATCACTCCCCAATTTAGAGCTTCAGAACAAAAATCTGATTAAGTTTATAAATCAGACATTTCTCCAGATAAATTCCCATCACTTTTTCCATCTTTGATAAAAGCATTTAAGAAGCATCATTTACAATTCAACACTTCATCTTGGAAGAATAGGTCACTCCTAAATTCCCAGTCACTTGTTTTCCATATACTTCCATTTCTAGTCTCCTAAACTCCATGGAATTAACTGACATAATGTTAACGGCATCAGAGAAAAGCACACTAAGAATAGGTTGCTTAATGGCACGATGAGATTTAATAGTAAATATTAATACAAAGGCCTTCATTTAGGTTCAAAATAAAATAAACTGCATAAGTACAGGATAAGGATCTGCTTAACAGATTTGGAGAATCTGTTTAACAATAGATTTTAAGAGTCAAAGCATTTACTGTTAACTGTAGTCAGGGGAGAGGAAGAACTGGCACAAAATCTCACAAATGTCATAATAACTAATCAGTATTACCTGAATATCAATCCGCTGTGCACTTATGTGTCACAGAATCAAATAATTCAAAAAGTTTGAATTGAAAGTTACTCAAACCATGGCGACGGCCACCTTCCTTATTCTACAGATGTGGCAACTGAGTCAATTTATCTCACTCCAATAAAAAATCAAATCATGAGGTCAAAATGTAGCAAATGTGTTTCAGAAAAAAACATTCCTAACAGCTCCTCTCTAGAGAGGACATGGCTTTTCTCAAAAGGTTATGGCTTCTCTGTCCTTAAAAGATATTCAAGCAGAGGTTTAATGAACAACTGAGTTAGTGAAACAGGCCTCTCCTGTACTACATGAAACGTTAGTCTAAAACGCTACAATCCTGTAAATCCTAAAAGTCTCTTGTTTTGCAAGTGACACCAAATATTAAACACATCTATGTTTTCATTTTATGACAAAATCAACTTAACAATCTTCAAAGTACAACCATTATAGTAGTATACCTCATTTTATAAGTGTTTACAAACATTAAACTGTGAACATCTTCAGGCCAGGGACCTGGTGAGTGCTTTACCTCTGCATCCCTAGAACCTGGCACACCAAATAGGTGCAGTACACGTTTCTTGACTAAACAACCAAGAAATGCCTCCCTAGCATGTAGATGGTTGCTACCACCAAGGTTATCAATAACATGGCCCTCTTACCCTTTACTGACTTCATTTTTAAAACTTTTCGCTTCTCTTAGTGCTCTTTTAATTATGCAAAATCCCTACCTTAAGGAACCTCCCTCAAGCACACTTCAAGTAAAATGTTTCATTGTCCAGAATAACCTCTCTCATTTATGTGGAGGACAACCCAACACTTTCAAAGTTACAAATGAACATACCCTCTGACTCAATGCAGCCTACAGAGATACATTTGCACAGTATACAGATATACTTGCACATATGAAAGGTAGCTTACATATAAGGTTATTAATTTCCTAATTGCTAATACTTACAATCTTTCTGATCTATCATCTAGCAATAGATCTCATAAAATAGATCTCACTTTAAAACGGAAGACCAGAGAGCCATTAAAAAATAGCCATTAAAAAATAATTATTTCTTACATACTAATGTAGACTGACTCCTAAAATGATTAACTGAAAATCCCCTAAGTACAGAACAGTATATTTGATACAATAACATTCAAGGAAGGGAGGGTCAGGAAAGGAGAGGGGGAGAAAGGAGCAGGAACACACACACACACACACAAACACACACACACACACACCACATGCACGTGTGCATGCTAATGATCTCCCTGGAAGGATATAAAAGATACAGGTAACCCTGGCTTCCAAGAAAGGTAACGGGGTACTTAGAGGGTGTGAATGGGAGATTTTTCACTATACATCCATTTGTACATTTTGAATTTTTGAAAAATATAAGTATATTATAGCCAAAGCTTTTTAAAATGCTTCTCTTATGCTCCAACCCTTTCCTCTCTTCAAAATTCAAACAGCATATTTACCCTATGAAGCACAGCCACATCATGATTTAAAACTTCACTGTTTTCTGTAAAATAATTTGCCAAGATATAGTAAGAGCCTTTAATAAGTTTATACCTTTTAATCCATTAATTCTACTACTTAAAATTTAGTCTAAGGAAACATGAGAGAATGAGAACAAGAATACAGAAACACAGATGTCCATCACAGCGTTTTATGACTGAAAACATGTGAAAGACAAGAGGACAATGACAGAAAAGACCATGACACAATCTCAAATGGAACACTACATAATCTTTAAAGCTGGAAATTTAAAGGCATGTTTAAGGACAAGGAAAGGGTCACACTACAAACTTAAAGGGCAGTCAAGCTGTATGTATTATGATTACAATTATACTCCTGTCAACTGATTTTGTTCTTTCCACTGCTGTGAGCTGAGGAGATGTGTTAATCTACAGAGTAAATGTGCACACTCTACTCTGCCTTATCCTGATGATCCCAGAAAAGAAATGGAAAAACTTCAGTTTCTGACAGTGAATACCAAGACAATAGCTGCATTTCTTTATTGTTACCCAATCTAAACATGCCTCTAGTTTCTTACTGGATTTTATTTTGATTAGTGGGTATTACAAGAATTTAGCAGTTAACCTCATGGTTAACTTAGACACAAAAAGACTTAAGCAGGAATTCTATCTTTGTAAGTCAGCCTCTGAGTAATCCTAATGAAATCGCTTAATTTATTTGATTCTGCTTCCTAAATTTATAACAGTACCAAACTCAGCAGGTTTGAGGGTTAAGTGAAATTATATATAAAACAGTATAATGCCTGGCATATAATAAAATGCTCAAAAATTCACTCATGCCCTCATTCAGCAAGTAATTATTTTGTACCTACTATACGCCAGTTACTATTTTAGACGCTGGACAAAGAATCAGAGTAGACCCTAATACACTTCTTGGAGACCAGACAGACATAGGTTAATGTGCAAACAGTATGATATATAGCATGGTAGCTATTTATTTCTCTCTCTGTTCACAGTGATCCACACAGAGTTTTTCAGCAATATTACTGTTTGAACAAGATTAGCTCAAGAATTTCAGTATACAGTAAGAAAAGTTCCTTCAGGGAAGTACATTTTCAATTCCAGCTCAAATTAACAAAGTGTTGAGACATATCCAGAGCGCACATTTATATGTAATGACCCTAACTAATGAAGAATCGTAACTCATTAACCATAAAGTGTTCATGCTGGAATGAACCTGATAATTATCTGATTCTAGCCTCTTATTTTATAGATGAAGAAACAACTGCTGAAAGAGTTACATCAACATTATTTAGATTTATTTTTAAAAAACAGGAAAAACAAAAGGTTGTTAGATAATCTATGATGAGTTCCCTCAAGTAGGACAAGATGAAGGACTCAGCCGCTTCCCTTTGGAAAGTAAGAATGGCTAAAAGAGATTTTACTTGGCTGCAAAGATACTGAGGTACCATGATGAACCTAAATGAAACTGGCAGATCATTCTGAAATAGGGAAATGATGTATGAAAGAGAACTGTGGTAAAAGGAGGAAGTGGTAACCACCCATCAGTTACCTTTGAGTTAATGGAAGAGAAGAGTTACACCTGGGCCAGCAAACAGCAGAAGACCTACTGGAGCCATAGATGAAGAAATGAGCTAACAGCGCTGTGCGATTAGTAATTTTAGAAGCAGAGAGTAAAGCCTGCATGCCTTTTACCAGAAGAGAACAGTGTATGCAACCTGTGTAGGAAGAAACACCTTTAGGAGGACATAGATGACTAGAATGAGATTCCTACTCTCAAGTTCACGATGTAGTGTTTGGGAACAAACACGCTGCTAATAAAGGGTAGTGCAGACAATGGGCAGAGAGAGCACAGGACAGGGAGACATCTCTCAAAGACAACACCTACTGAGGCTAAAGGAAGGACAGAGAAGAAAGGGCATTCCCGGAAGGCGGCAGACAAAGGTACTGGATACGGATTCCGAATTAAGAAAGCATGTGGTTTAGGAAAATGTAGAGATAATATAATCATCTTGAAGTAAACAACAACAAAGAAAATGTGATAAAAGTCAATACCTACTCACCATAAAACAAAAAGGTCACCATAAAAAAAATAACAGCTTTTCTTAAGTTAGCAACAAATAGAAAACAAAATATTTAAATATATTTTCAAAAGTATCAGAAAAAATAAAACACCTCAGAATATATTTAAGAAAAGACACCTATGACTTCTACAGTGAGAGCACTAAGCTGACAGAAATCATGAAAGATATAAAATAAAATGAATTTATTTATAAATGGAGGAACATGCCAGCCTCTTCATGGGAGATTCAGTAATGTAAAAACGCCAGTACTCTGCAAAGGGAGCTGTAGAGTCAACAGAAAGCAGATAAAAATCCTACAGTTCTTTCTTGTGTGTGTATGTGTGGGAACTGACAAGCTGATTCGAAAATTTGCACAGAAAAATGTCCCACAATTGTCAGTCCTGAAATACAATGCATTTGGAAGACCCATGCTACCAAGTATCAAGACCCATTATAACATTATAATTAAAACAGTGTGGTGCACCTGGTGTGGCAGCAGTCAGGTCAATCGCCTCAAAAGGAGCTCAGGCCACATAATGTTGGTCCAAATCCTGGATCTGGGAGGGAAACCCACCAATGTGGACAACTAAATAAAAAATAAAATAAAGTGCTTCTTTCTCTTCTCTTCCTGCCTACCCACTCGCCTTGATTCCTGCCTGTACCTTTCCTTAAAAAAAAAAAAAAAAAAAGTGTTGTACTGACACAAAGACAAACAGACCAGTGCAATAGAATGGAGTCTCCTGAAACGGACCTTTACTTCACATAATCAACTACTTGACAGGATAAAGGTGTATACTGGGAAAGGGGATGTAATATCAACAAATAGTGTTAGACCAACTGGACATACATATTTACAAATGAAAGATAAATGTATCTCATGCCACACTCAAAAATAAACTCCAGATGTGCAAGGTAAAACAAGAAGCTTTTAGAGGAAAATCTTTTTAAGACACTGGATCTAGAAAGATTAAACAGGAATCAAAAAACACTAACTTTAAAGCAAAAAAACAGAATTTGGACTGTATTAAAAGTTAATCAAAAAGATATCATCTTGCTTTGCCATTTTTCTATTCATATTTTCTTTTTAAATTAACCAACTATCAGTCTATTTTAATAATGTTTACAAAGAACAAATTTTGAACTTTTTGAATTGAGCCTATTAAGTTTTCTAAATTATATTATTTGTACTTATTTCTTCTCTAGCTTGATTTTCAATCTTCTTGCTTTCAAAATTTCCTGGGGTACTGCTTTAGCAAAACTGCCACTAATTTTAATACACAGACTCTTGTTCAGATCCAAACTGTTTGTAATTACAACTGTAACTATTTTATTTTGTCCTTCCCCAGTCCCAGGTCACAAACCCAGGTTTTTGAGCTTTACATGGTCTGTGCCTGACTGGCTCAGGCACCTGAACCATACTGGTGGCAATTCTAACATTTTCTTTACCCCAGGGATTATTTAGAAGAATAATTTTATATTTCCAGGTAGATACCTTATTCATTTTGGCTTCTTGTTGTTATTGTTGATTTCTAATTTAGTTGTTGGTGTTCTCTGTGGACTTCCATATGACCAATTACCTGGAAAACTTAAGAAGTATTTTGTAAGAATACTGTAAGTGATTACATAATTGGAATACCCTAAATCTTGCATTCTTAAATCTATCGTGAATTTCTCAGTTTCCTCTTGTATTTTAATAGCTCTGGCTGCAAGTATTTTGATGCTACCTCATTAGTTACAAAAAGCTTCATGCTGTTGTGTGCCCCGGTGGAGTGGTGGTTTGGTCAGCTGCCTTCAGCAGTGCAGTTCACAGACAGAACCATCAACATGAACAACTAAAATAAAATAAAGTGCTTCATTCCCGCCTGCACCCTTCCTTTAAAAATAAACACAAAAAAAAGGAGAAAAAGATTCATGATGTCTGGAGAGCTGATACCACTTATTAATGTAAAATATATCTCTTTTCCCTTTAAATGCTTTTGTAGCTTGAATATTAGTTTTTTCAGGTATTAATTGGTATTACCATATCTACCTTTTTGTTTCTGTCAATTTGCCTTTTTTCTATCTCATTATTTTCACCTCTTTGATGTAATTTTATGTCTAAAAAAAAGAGCTAATTTGCAGAAATCTGTATATATTAATCCAATCAAGAATCTACCTTTCAGCCAGGGAAACCCAATCCTTCATACTTAAAACTGCCATATATTTACCACTTATTTTTTTTAAACATTTTATTTTTATCAGTTATATATGAAGAGGAGTTAAGGTGTCATACGGTTCTATAAGTCACATGCACGTACACACACACACACACACACACACACACACACGCAAGCAGTATCTCCTCAACTTCCACAGAAGCAATCACATTATCTACTATTAATTGAGTCTCTTGGTATTTAGCTGTGTCAGTCCCATCCCTGTACAAAACAAAGAAAAAAAAATACTGAACTAAGTCAAAAGAGACATGGTAGATACTGTTAAAATGTCAGAGACTTGGTGAAGCACACATACATTTTACACAAGCTTTCATTTTCCTGCCTTCCCTAGTCTGAAATGTTCATCTTCCTTGTCAAACAAAATGTCAAAGCAAGTAGATCAGCCCCATTTGCAGTCTCCTAAAGGAATACAGTGGAGTTAAACCCTGCAGGAACAGAAAAGACCCGCTAAATGGAGGGGCTTTGATAATATCTTCCGCTACTTCTAAGCACTGAATCCATGGCCTTCCTTCGGGGTATGACAATTCAAACATCTAGTGTTGTTTGAACGTCTATCCTTTAAATGACCTGCACAAGAAAACTGAAGTTTGGGATGCACTGTCAGCAACCTAATAGCTTCAAACCTCAAAATCTGTAGGTCCAGAGACTCAATTTAGGAATATGCATCGCAAAGTGCTGGTAGCATTTTGGTAATTTAGAAGTCTCTAGCTGGGGGTTGGTTATTAAAGAAATAGGGTCTGCCAGGGCTTTGGAGAAGTAAAGATGTAACACAGAATCACACCGCATAGAATTATGTATACGCAGCACAGAACAGTGACATTTATATACATATCGAAAATACTAGGCTCTCACTGTGGATTATAAATTTCCATAGATGATTATACCCATTTGCTTCATGAGACTCCAACCCCCAACCCTGCCGCCCAGTTGAAGGATCTCTAAGCGAAATTAAATGTAAGCACCCAATAGCTTAGAACCATTATTTCATTAGGGCACGCCATCTGTTTGCAGTACACAGAAATTCTGAATCTGCTGGTCCTTATTTTTCCTAAGATTTTTGTCTTATTGCTAAAATCCAATTTCTTGAAAATCTCCCTTCAAGCCTTTCTCCCATCATAAAGAAAGGGTAGATTAGAGCTAACAAAACTTAAACGACAGATGAGAAAGGGTAGAATGGCCCTAGCTTAAAGAATATTTTTGTGTCTTTAAAAAAATTTTTTTCAAAAAAGGATAAAGTAGAAGAAACATTTGTGATCCTGGGTAAAAGACCATAAGGAAGCAGAAAGATTCAAGATTATAAACACATTAAAAAAAAAAAAGAAGAGAACAATGGTAAAATGTACCCTAGGGAAAAACAAAACAATGGAGAGAGGGGGGAAATAGAGCATTTGTTCATAGAAAAGTGATCCATGGTGCTAATTATGTTAATTGGCTTGTTTACTGGTGGTTAGGGAATTTCAACTCTGCAATGCACAGCCATCATTTATAATCCTCCTTTTTCAAGGAAAGGAGAAAGAAAAAAAAAAGAAGAAAAAGTCAAGACAGATCTGTGGTTCTCAGCCCCTGGAGAATGTCAAAGAGCGAGCCTAGAATGTGCACCCCAGAAGGCTCTGGACCCAGGGGTTTGTTTGCTTTGACTGTAGCAAGCAATGCAGGTTTGTCTATGTTTAAAGAAATCAGTGATAGGAGCACACCTATGGTAAGAAGATATTACGGATTTTCCTCAATTCTCCCCTCTATTTATTATGAACGTTTGCTCGCATTCAGAGATTGACAGAATTGTAAACATCTATATATCTGTGCCCTCAATTCTTAATTATTCTATTTTACTATCTAGATTTTGTCATTATCCATCTAGCCATATGTTAGTTAGGGGTCTGATTTGATAGTTCTAAAGATCTTCCATAAATGCAGCCAATTAAAAAAATTATTCTAGGCTTGAATTAGAAAAGGGATGATGAAGTTCTACAGGAGGAAGAAGCCGGATTCCAGTTCAGTAATTAGCTGAAATTATCCTGAAATAACATGTAACTTCTAGTCCCAGTTTCCTCACCTGTAAAAGATAAAATGATAATTATAGTCCCCTCAGTTATGGTTCTAGCCTAAAATTTCTGATTCTATAAATAACAATTTTCTCCCTGTCTCTCTTGAATAGAAAAAGATTTATTTCAGAGAGCTGGCTAACACAGTTGGGAGAGTTGACAAATCTAAAATCTGTAGGGTTGGGTCAACAGGCTATGGGCTATACAAATTCACATAAGGAAAAAAACCAATTTTCTTAATAATAATATCATTTAATGTTTTCTCTCTGCCCAGGAAGTATGCTACAAGCTTTGTGTGCACAATCTCATTTCATCTTCATAGGTCCCCTAAAATTTTTGAGATACCACACTCATGAAGACCATCAACTGTCTTTAGCAGCACACAGCCGCTCTGACCTGTTTCCAGCTGGCTTCCTCTCCACATTCTCAGCAATCTTTGCTAACATCATGTTTACATTGCTTTGGGGGAGTTAACTGGACAGAGCAATCAGAAATTATCCTTTGTCACTGAGAAACATGAGCAAACGCTGGCGTGTGGTAATTTTTTTCCTAATGTGAAAAAGATAAAAATCACTCAAACTACTTTAACTTGCTTATTTTGGTAAAACAATTACATGCAATTATTGTTAAAGGAAATCTATAATAGACAACCGTTATGTTTTTATTTAAATCTGTTGCACATTGAATAACAAAATTAAAATGTCAGTTTTTCAATTGGAGAAAGTACTCAAATCAACAGCCATGTGCTAAATAAAGAGACTCAATTAGAGCACATTATGCTTTGATTTGGGAATGAATACATCAAGCAAAAAAAAAAAAAAAAAACCTAACCAAACGAAAACCCCATACCAATCCATATACATATTGCATGTGTGTATTTATGGAAATGAAAAACTACTGTTACTGCTTTTCCATCTCTGTATGCACCTTCAGATTTATCTCCTCCATGTTCAATGCACCCAAGTATGTGTATTAGTTCTCACTTTCAGTGGAAAAAGCCATTTATTTGTGCCTTTTTTCCCCCATGGGAGCTATTTGTATTTCAATGCATATTTAAAGACCATATAATGTAGAAATGTAACAGGATGCCTGCACAAGGTGTCCTAGAACTATAAATACACACGATTATGTAACCGGTGAGGTTCACACCTAGGAAATCTAGATGGAATGGTTATCTTGAAGTGAACAAAAATATGGAGGTTCAGCCTTGTTAGCTGAAATAAGGAAACAGCAGAATTGGCCTAAAGTAACTCAGCAACTACAGAATAAGAAAGGAAAGTGAATCCACTTAAGCCATGAAGGGCGATGAAGTCAAATCTTTCACTTTACTTCCCAAAGCCCCTTAGACGAAAACTTCTATAATAGATTCTGGTCAAAATCAGGAAGAAAACTTACTTTTCCCCATGAAATCAGCATGTCTCTCACCAAGAACATTCATCATGGTAACATAAGTGGGTATCTTTTACATTAATTTTACAATTAATGCAACCTACATATGGGATGCCACAAGCTCTAAAGTCATCATTCCCACCACCCAAAACCCAAAAGGAGGTAGCTCTTCAAACACAAAGCAATAACACTCTAGCTATCTCGCTGTCGAAGAAAGGTAAATGCCTGGCTCTGTTCACATTTTTGGTACTACTCAAATGATGTCTGCCAAATGGAGACAGGCCAAAAGATAAGGGCATGAGGAAAATGTCTTTGTAAGCCAGATTGAACAGTTTCATGTTGCTCTCTAGTCATTATCCTCTAGCTTTTAGCAAAGCTTAACTTAAAGCGCTCTAGCCCGACAATGGCTGTTCTGTTGGCATTAGGTTAAGACAAGTGTGCTCTTATTTGGATCTGGTCTTCGAGTGGAGAAGAGAAATTACTACTATTTAGTACCACACTGACCCCTCACTACATATTAAAGAAGAAGCCTGAGAACAAGGGTGGGCTGCCAGGTCCAGGGTCCCCTTACCACTTGGAGATTCTCCCTGCATTGAAATCTTCATTTAGGACTATTTTATTAAGGAAGGTGGCAGCCTCCTCATGAATTCTCAACAGGCACCAAGAGCTATACAACTTATCAGATTCTTGTAAATGTCCTCACTGCTAGAAAACTCGAATACTGTGCACAGTTGTTAAAGCTTCCCTCAGCTATAAGGTGTGGCTAATGGCTCTCTTTCTTTTCCTTTTTACTTATTGGTCCTTAACTTTTTGATCACTAGTTTGGGTCTCACTGTATATGTTTTTATTTCAAGCTTTCTAAATTTCTTTCCAAAAAATGCCCAGTATATAAGTCAATCAGTGAATAAATGTTTCCCATACAATAAGAAAGTTTCAAAATAGTGTTCAACTCAGGAATGCTTGGTCAGTTGAGAGCCTGTAACGCTAGCTAAAAGCAGCGAGCAAGACTGGATGACACCTAGAAATAAAGATTCTACAGTACAAACAGAGTTGGCGATGAATTCTAATCTGCCACCTAGTGCAAGATGGTCCTTTAACAGTTTCTCAGACAGCTGGCAATACAGTTTCTACCTGAATACTTCCATCATACCTTACAAATGTTAACACTTTATGACCACTCCCATTAATAGAAAATCCTTCCTTATGTTGAATGAAATCTGCCTCAGTCTAACAATTAATGCCAGTTCTTTATCACATAGACATGTTATCTCCTCTTCCAAAAGGCATTTTCACTTGTTTATACATAGAATAATATTTTATATATAGAATAATATTCCAGTTATTGAATCTCCACCGGAGTTAGGCTATGTGTAGGAACTTTATAAGTACTACTATATACTACCTTCATAACCATCATTTAAATTAATGTTATCCTTAGAAAAGTAAGACCCAGAGAGATAACCCTATTAGAATTCCAGACAGATAGCTGAGAGCTCTTATAGCTATCTACGCCTATAAATAAAGACAATTAAATTTCTGATAACCGAACTTGAATGACAAATATTGGAAGGGAAACAAACAAGTCAGTTAGATTCAAAGAGGAAAAAAAAAAAGATGGTCTGGAGATTCAACTACAGCAACTACACCAGAGGGGTGGGTTTATAGAGAAAGACAGCAGCATGAAAGCATTTAACAAGATAGTTATCAAGGCCTCCAGGAGACGTGAAGGTGACACCTTCAATATGGACAGTGTAACATGATCTGTAGCCAGTGGTGTAAATGCAGACACCAATTAGGAAACTTTCTCTCTTCTCTCAACCAGAAACCAGAGCAGATTCAGTCCCCTTACTACAAAGAAAGCACAGCCCGAAGCTAATGTCAGTACAACCACAAGATCACAAGCAATTCTGAAGAGACACTTCTTCAGCACTGGAGGGCACTGAGGGGGACAAAGCAGGGACCAGCAACCCAGGAGGAAAGAAATTTCACTGAACTGAGCAAAGTTCCTGGTCCGAGCTTGGAGTACAGGTTCAAAAAGAAATAGTCCACAAAGTGGCTCTTTAGGGTACTAGAATTTAAAAGTAAGAGAATGAGGCAAAAAGCAAAAGCCAGTAACTATTTCTTTGTCTAAAGTTCTCTCCCCTTTCCAAACATGTTAGTCTTAAATCATTGCTGCTTACT
Organism: Solenodon paradoxus; assembly: GCA_004363575.1. Classification (NCBI taxonomy): domain Eukaryota; kingdom Metazoa; phylum Chordata; class Mammalia; order Eulipotyphla; family Solenodontidae; genus Solenodon; species Solenodon paradoxus. The sequence continues at coordinate 168,477 of RJWH01000818.1, forward strand.
GAACAATTCCACTTGGCAAACCTACCTTCACCTCAAACTCAACATGTCCAAACCAGAATTCATTTTCCCCTCAACCTTTCTCTCATCAAATTCCTTGCTAATTAAAGGCATTATCCAGGTATAAAAACCTTGGAGTCCTTAATTTTTGAACTCCATACTTCTTTTACAACAAAGAGCTACTGCCATTCAACAAATATTTACTTAGCACCGATGATGCATACAGCACTTTCTATGTACTTAAAATATACCAGTAAACAAAAGAAAAATATCCATTTTCATGAAGCTTTTATTCTAGTAAGAAGCAAACGATAAACAGTAAATCAGTAAATATGGTAATTAATTACAGTACTTTAGAAGGTAGTAAGTGTTACAAAAACAAAGCAGCAGAGTAAGACAGGTAATTTTGTAAAGGTAAGCTTCATTGAAGAAAAGGTGTCATTTGAGCAAAATGTGGAAGAGGTGAGGGAGGAGGTAATATGCTCTGTAGGGGAAAGAGCATGCAGGCAAGGGTACAGTCATGCGGAGGTCCTGTTACCAGCTCCCCGATTTCGTTGTTTGAAATGTCACATAGCCACCCTTCCTCTCCCTCCCCAAAGCCATCAGACCAACTCCAAAATCTCCCTAGCTAGCAGTTCTGCTCATTTTCCTTTGTGTAGTTAGAATTATTTTTTCTTCATTAGAACCATCCACTTGATTTTCAAGGCCCCAAATCCTCTGAGACCACCTTTTACATAATGAACTTCCACTCCTCCCCTTAAAGTTCTTGAAACTTAGCACACTGCTCCACAATGCCATTCACCACTACCTGCGGGAGCTTTGCCTCTGCACCCCTTATCCCCTCTAAACCCTATCCATTCTGCAAGGCCGGGAGATCAAGTCCCACCACCTCTATACGTGGCTGCTGTTACCGAATGTACTCACCACGGTTTCCCTGCATCCTATTTTCTGAAAGCAAGTCTACCTTCTACTTTTGCTAGACATCCCACTGAGTTGATTACTACTAAGTATTTGCTCAGATTAAATGAGCTACTTTTTCTATAAACTGAAGCTCTTTGTCAACTTAAAAACACTTTTACTAGCTCTGTTAACTACTGAAACAAGAGTGATTAAACAATGGCTTTATGGTACTAAAAAAAAAAGCACGGGGGGGATGGAAATTGGAGTAAGTCAAAATGCTGATGATCTGTCCAAAAAGTGATAGCTCTTTTCTCTGATTCAAATTTTCAGGTCTGTGCTTATGTTACTTTGAGCAGCAAGGAGTTTAGTGTGAATATATATGAATCAATTACAAATAGTGAGTGATCAACTATCATTAGAAAGACTCATAAGAGAGATGCAAATTACCTGAAAAATACAATGCCAAAGAAAGGCTGCTAGCATTTGAGTAACTTGTACTTGTAAAAAGGCAAACCGTAAGCCAAGCTGTAGCAAGGTTTAAAAGAAAAAGAAAACCTTCCTGATGAAGTGACCATGACAAGATACTTAACTTACCTGCAAGCAGTATAACGTATAAGAAAAAGTACACATCTGAAGTGTTCAAACCAGGCTCCACCATTTGTTAACATCATGACCTGTTTCCTATAAGCTGGAAACAGAACTATTTACAAATTTTCAGAGATATAAACTAAAACCCAATTTGAGCAAAATCCTGTTAACTCTGCCTACCTAGGCAGATGGAATTAATGGTAATGCAGAGTTGAGTCTCAGTGGCTGGACTATTATTAGTCTACATCTGTTGTATCTGAGGTTATGTCTTCCTTTTATAAATGTATTTATAATTAAAAGATGAAAGATAAAGTACTAACATCTTTGAATAATATGTTTAAGAGAGGTGAAAAGAATCCTGAGTTAGAACCAATGGCATTAACATCTATAGTTATTGCCTGGGCACTTGCCACCCGGATCTGGGACTTTAAACAAGTCTTCTGAAAATTAATTGGTACAAAAGGAAGAAGTTTTTGCACTATTATGTAACTATCATCCAGGATTGGTTATGAAAATTAAATATAAAAAGACAGGTAGAATGCCTGGCACATTCGAATATATTCCTTTCAGACTGATAAAACCGTATAAGGACCACTTGAAGAAGAAATGTCAAAGCAACGTGTATATATACTCTGGAGAGCCACTATTTTTTAAAGTTTAAAATAATTATATATATATAATTATTTATAATGTGTACTGTTCTTAGATTGCCGAAATAAGGGAGTAGCTTTACACAAAATACCAGATCTGATCTATAAAATTGGGCCCATAAAACTAAGCAGACTTAACCTCACTCTACTGGTGTTTGAGAAAGTGTCTGTCTAAAGCATAATACCTACAAGTCAATCAAGTTCATATCAAAAAAAGATAACTAACCATAGAAACCTACCTGAATTACTGGGCCAAAAGTGTACGGACAAAACCAGGTCTAATTCAGAGTAGCAGCAGATCTTTATGTTTATGGACACTGCTTGGATTTCATGTTGAATTTGAGCAAATTCAGTTTAAAAAGTCATTAGATATTATCCTAAGTATTCATATTAGGTTGGGTCAAAACAATTAAGTTTTGAGAAGATTTCGAAAGCTTTCCTGAGCCAGTTCTATGGGACAAAGCATGAAAATCCCTGAGAAACATGTCAGCATTTGCCCTCAGTTCCAAAAGGAGGAAGCAAAGATGTGACCTAATCACATGATACCAAGCCACAGCCCATCTGTTCAGAGAACAGAGTATTATGTAAGCCACGAAAAGCACAGCAAAAGGCATGAGGTTTGTCAACATCTGCAGGGACTTCTGTAGTCAGAACAGATCTGTTTTCACATGAAAAGGCCATGCATAGGATAATGGCATTTTCAAAACTCACTTCATTAGACATTTTCGCGTCTCTGATGCAACACAACAGTACTATGAGAATGGTGCTGGTCTCAGATAACTGTTTTAACTAGGCCGAGAACTTTTCAACAAGGAGTGACCCTCCCCACAAGAATAAGATCTATCTCCTCTAAATTATTCCAGTTCCCCATTAATTTCAGCAATGAAGTAGATGTAAAATTCTAAAGCTAACCATGTGCTGCTAGACCTTTCTTTCAATCACACCACATTGCAATTATATCCAAAACCATTTTACCATATTCCAAACTACTATAATAAGCATGCTTTTCTCAATAAGACTATATCTTGTCCTTACTAGCCATATAAAAAAGATACGGACCTTGACCTTCAACTGAGGAATGTACAATCTGTAATTATTCCCCCTCTCCCCCACCTTTGGAACTCACTTTTCCTAAATTCTGTGAAATCCAAAATAACCTCACTTAGGTAAGTGGCTCTAACCCCCTTCCAGTCCTTCACATTTTAAAGTGCCAAGTAGGGCATAAGAACTGGCATCAGAAAAATCAAAGTTCCTGTCTCAGTTCTGCCCGAAGATATTTACCTAAACTCTCTCGAGTTATGTTTTTTCCACTGATAAAGTGAAGAGACTTAGACTTTCACTATTAGAATGACAAGCTCTAATGGACAGCTCATAATATCATTCTCCCTCACACATCCCACCTTTCTGTTTTGTTTCAGTCACATGTCAAGCATTTTTAGGATTGGGGAAAAAAGAATAGCAGTTAATATATTAAGATATTAATATATTAATAGTCTGGGTATGTTTTGTATTTCTCCTTGCCCACCTTCTTTCTGTTTTCTCCCATATAGGTTTCTCTACAGAAGTTGGTTCCTTGTCCCCACAGCAATGAATGAGAAATCAAACTCTAAAGCGGAACTTGCCAGCCAATCAATAAAAGCTTTGGTCCCTACCCTATAAGCCCTTGAACAGCTGGGGGACAGAATTTATAAAAAGAGAGCTTAACATTCATCAAATTTCCCTCTTTGCCCATCTGACTTCTAGTCACCCTTCAAAACCAGTTTAAGCCTTAGTCAAGTGTTCAGCCTATACTATTCATTTCCCCTTTTTGTATACTGATGCCTCTCTGCAAGGACGATATTAAAAATATTTAACAACTGGTATCACAATGATACCAAGCAATCAGAAAAGATGCCTGCCTAATTAAAACAAATAGCCCAGTAAGAACTGCTGGTTTAACATCAGTCCCAACCATCACTAACAACATAAAATAGCAACCTCAAACTGCAATGCAACATTTTCATCTGAATCTTCACAATCAAATCAATTAGGCAAAGTAAGTATCATCGGATTTTAGCATAACTAGAGGTGAAGTTGGAACTAATCACCAAATCTAATAAAAAACTGCTTTCTTCACCATTTCATGTAACTTTTACTGATTATATATACAGAAGCATCAAATAATATTATATAAACTATGTTTACATATAACAGTATAAATACTAAAATAAAGCTCATTCAAAAAGAATTCATGTAATCAGTAAGCATTTAAGTGAAACAGAATATAAAACATCATGCTAAGTAAGCTGAGAGGGTATGATAAAAGGCACTACCTAGCTCTCCAGGTACCTGTAACATGTTCAAGCAAGTGACAGTGTGAGACAGTGGAAACAACACAAACTGAACTAAACAGTTCAGGGAAACAAAGAGTGCAAGAACTAAACCCATCCAGGAAGTCAGAACCGGGAACTTGTCTCCTCAAACTCCCAGAAGGGGCAAATTAAATCCGCAGTGAAAAAGCTGAAAAGTCAGGTGTCAGTGGGAAAATGTAAACGGCTGGGATTGGGGTTTGCAGTAGTGTCTGGTTGGAGAATCAGAGATGCCCTGATCAGAAGCCTCAAGTGCTGCTCTAAGAACTGATACAAATAGGAAATCCTGTAAACCCTTCGTGGGGAGGGCTGAGGAAGATTAGCTAGGCAGTAATGCAGAGAAAAGCCTAGGGATGAAACAACAGAAAGCAACTAGATTTGAGGGATAACAGGAAGGACTAAATTGACGGCTGTGTACAAAGAAGGAGACACTCAAGGGGCACTGATATAAAAGTTGGGTTTTAGGCATGTTTTCAAAGAAAAAAGTTATGAAATGGCAGAAAAGAAGCAAACAGTATTCTCACATGGGATATAGATTAAAAAATAATGGTACTAAACACCATACTAAGGACAAGGAACCGACTTCTGTAGAGAAACCTGTATGGGAGAAAACAGAAGGTGGGCAAGGAGAAATACAAAACATACCCAGACTATAAGAAACAACTGTAAGTTCATAAAAAGTTAAATTGTCCGTTTTAAAAAAATTTGAACTTTGTAAAAAATGCATGGAAGGATGAACTGAAGCATCAATATAACAAAGGCAGGAAGACTAGCTGTAGTTTAGACTTACTAATAGCATCTGAATCAGCTTTGGATAGTATGCATGCCAATGCAGTCTGCAAATTCCTCCAGGGCATGCACTGAGCAACGGTTCTGTACAACAATTAAGTCCAAAACTGCTACTTGAATACAGGAACATTTCACATGCTAGGCTAAGTGAAAGAGAGCGAAATATGTCATTCGAGTAATTACTGGTGTGGAAATGTTAGCTAAACTTGCTGCGTAACTGTCCACACATTCACCCTGCCCGGTCCTTAGGTCGTTGTTTCCTGTAATGTAGGCCCAGTGTGAAGGAACTCCAGAAATGTACTAAGAGTTGAGAAGAAGCCAACCTGATTTTCCAACTGAGGGCAAAATCTAAGTCAACACTAAAGAGCAACTGCTCACTGGAAGAGTTAAAAAGAAAAATGGGTTATGCTAGATAGACAGTTTGTTATGCATATGAAGGTGTATAGGTTTGGGAAACACAGGACCTTGGGTACAAATCTCAACTCCAACTCTTAGTAACTGTGTCCTTGGCCTCTGAGTTTTCTCATCTCTAAAATGGACAAATGCCACTAAACTAGTTCTGATGGCTTAGTTATGAGGATTAGATAAAGCTATTTGATGTACTTGCAGTATCTACATCAGAGAAGGCTGTTGACGGCACCTTAGGTCTTGAATTTTTGTTTTGTTTTCTTTTTAAAACATGTAGTGCTCTTGACTTCAGAAATAGAAATGTACTTTCACTCTATTTTAATCGCTAACACTATGGCTCTATATTTTAATTTGGATGCTCACAGTTTTTCACTCCTTCCACAGGAGCAGGCGCTGGCTACGTACCACGACCCAGTTTAATATTTTGGAAATCCGAGCAAACTGGTGCTACACAGACGACAGATTCGCACTGTCACTCAAGAAAAAAAAACATCACTAGCGACGTTCCTTCGAGGAAATAAAAGCATTTGATCAAATCAGAGTGATTCCCATTGAAACATTCCAAATCTCGCAGAGTGAGCAAACGTTCAAGTTTCTACTACGAAAACAATCTGTAGCCTTGTGGTTGTTGGATTCACTTCAACACTTCCCAGACGCCCGAAAGAAACCCGCACATCTTCTCGCGCCTCCTTCTCCGCACACAAAGCTCCACTTCCAAAGCCACCCTAGGCTGGAAAAGCAGCTCTCTGGGCGGGATCGAGCAGGCTCCGAAGCCCAGGGTGGTCCTGCTGACTCGGGGTCTCAAGCACAGGTCGTCCCATCCCACCACGCGGGGAAGCCCTGGAGCCTCAGCGCTCACAACCCGCCCGGGAAGCCTCCTCCGACCCCAACCTCATCCGGTGCCCAGCAGCCCCTCGCAGCCTACCGGCTTGGGGAAACCGCCACACAGCGCCCAGGCGAGGGGGCTTGCGGGAGCACCCCCAGCTTCGCCAGGCCCCGCCAGGCTCACACCCTGCGGCGTCGCTGCGCCCACTCGCTCCGCAGAAGACAGCCCCCCACCTCGGACGGCTCCGCCCGATGCCACCTCTCCCCGGCAGTCGGAACCGGGGAGGCTGCGGGCTGCCGAGTACATCCACTCGCGATCGGACACACGCGCGTCCGCTGCCTGCCTACAGCTCGGGTGGTGGCGGCTGGGAAAGAAAAGCCCGGCCCGGCCGGGGCGCCGCCACCTGCGCCCCCGGCCCCGCGCCATGTTTGAGAAAGGGAAGGAGCGAGCCAGAGGCCAAGCCCGGCCCGCGCGCCCCGCCGCCGCCCGCCAGCCCCGCCGCTCACCCGTCGTCCCCGGGACCAGGGTCGCTGCCGCCGCCAGCAAGAGAAAGAGCAGCCCGGGACGCGGAGCAGCGACCGCCGCCTCCATAGTCCCGCCGTCACCGCCTGTGGCCCGGCCCGGCCCGGCCCGGCCGCCGTCTCGCCTCAGCAGTCTTCGCCTCGCCCCACCTTCCCCTCCGCCGCGGCGGCCTCGCTCCGGCCCTTTGTAACTGCTCCGGGGCGGCGCGGCGATTGGCCACCCAGCTCCCGCCGACCCCGCCTCCCGGCCGTCTGCAGACGCCGGAGTGGGACCCAGCCCGGAGCCCCGCCCGCGGGCCAGCTGGACAGCCAATCCGGAACCAGAGGCTCCAGGCCGCAAGCCACGCCTCCAGACTCCCTGGGGCCGTGCCGCCAGACCCCTGCCCCAGCCCGAGGTGCTCCAGACTCAGTGGAGGCTGCGTGGGGGCAGGGTCTAGCCAGCCCCTGCGGGGAGAAGCCTCCAGCCTCTGTGGGCGCCGGCTGGAGCTATGGGTGTGTCTATGTCTGAGTCGCTTTTGGAAAAAGGCTGAGGCCGCTCGAAGCTCTTTTCTTCTAGCCTCTTTCGGCACCTAAGATCTGGCACTCGCCGCAACCCTTCCCCGACCCCCAAACACAGCATTGCACCTCCAATCTTCAGTACTTTCGCCCAGCCCTGTAGTATCGTCTCGCTTGCTTCAATTTCCCCTCTTCAGAGCCACGCCTCAACTTTCAACATATACCCCAAGATCCTTCCTCAGTGCCCTTCATTTACGACAAGGTCTCCTCACCTTTAGTATTCACCTCCATATTCTGGCTTCCTCCCCACCCCACTTCCAAATTCCTGACCCAGAAAGTACCAAATTCTGGCCTAAGGTCGCAGTCTCGTCTCAGAGCCAGAGCTCAGACACACCCCCGAATAGCCTCCTCCCTCTTTCCGGAACTCAGCAAATACAGCAAACTACTCCAAAACGCTCTACTTCCCTCTTACCCTTTCCAGATTTCAGGTGGAAAAGGAAGACCACCCCTCATCCCCACCCCCAAAAGGAGGAGGATTCCCCTTCTTAGCCCGCAGCAGCCGGGCTGGAGGGAGGGAGAGCAGTCGTTACTTTGCTCTGCCTCTGACACTCCCGCACAGTAATTCCCAGGTGTCACTAGAAACCCAAATAAACTCGGCTACTTTTTTATTCTGAATTCCTAATTTACTGTGAGACGCTCCTCCCACCTTCCCTCTGGGACGCCAAAATGAGCTCCAGATTTATAATTCTGTCAGACTAATCCTCCCTTCAGATACAAATAATGCAGAGGAGGCTGTTACTTTAGAACCGAACAATTTTTCCACAGAACCTTTGGAGGAGGAAGTTTGATTTTCTGTGTGAATGAACTTGGAATTAAATAAACCTTGCCATCAAGACCCAGAAGCCCCAGCTTCTAGTACCCCTGTGTAAATGACTTTAGAAAAGCTGCCCTGCTTGGAGAACACTTCACCTGCCTGCGAAGCCTCACTCAGATATGAGAAAGTAGAAGACTGGGGTGTGGGAGCTGGGATCCTTTCCTGTTCCCTCCTCACTAGGACACTAAGTTGAGCAAGTCAGTTAGTCTTTCTGAGCCTCCATTTTTTCATCTATCAAACAGAAATAATAGCTGCCTCCCAGAGTTATTCAGAGGAGAGGGTAAGATTTAGGGATTCCTCTTCCCCTCCCTTGCAGGTACTACTTTTAGGCCCTCCCTCCAGACCTCTCACCTGCTCCACTGCTCTGTCTGTAGAAGGCCTTGTAAACAGGCACTGAGTCACCTAAGCCTGGATACAGCTACTGCTGAAACCCAGGTCACAGCCGGCTCACCCAGCCTGCTGGAGACCGCTGACAGCAAGCTCTCCCCTTTCTCCCTTCAGCAGACCCACCAAACTGGGGGAGACTGCTTCTGCCAGGCTCCAGAACCAATCTACTCTCTCAATCCCGGTTTCCTCAAAGGAGATATGTTGATAAATTGGGGCTTTTGACATCTGAGGCCTCTAGGCTGCTTTTTTTGCTGCTCTGTTCTCAATGTCTTACATAAGAGCTTTAGAGATAGTGAATGAATGAATAAATGAACGAAGGATTTATTTCGGACAGGTGACTGTTCTCATCATTAGGTTCTTGGTCTCTCACTGGAAAAATGATAGTACCTATTTAGCCCATTTATAAACAAAAGGAATTGAGTCACATGTCTTGGGACCTTCAGTGATGTAATGTCTCTGGAGCAATGTCTGAAGCATAGTAAATATTTAGTTAATCCCATTTCCTTTGCCCATCCCCTTCCAGAGATGTAAGATTCTAATCTGCATTCAAATTCATGTTAATCTTTGGCTTTTGCTCACAGTGTCTCAGTTAATCAGTGTCAGACCATCTTCTATGACACACTTCCAGCCTCTTAACTTTTTCCATGGGATCAAATGTGTTCAATAGGAAACTAAGGAACAGCAAGGAAAAACAGACTATTTTTAAATTTTATTTTCCTGATATTGGGGGGAAATTTCCATGAGGCACAGATTCATGAATAAGCTATATTAAAATGCAACAAAATTATGTTTAAAATTGTGGTTCTCAAACCTTAGAGTCTCCAAATTACCTGGGAAGCTTTTTAAAATGCAGACTCCTGAACCTCAGCCCTGGAGAGGATACTTCAGTTCATGTGATGGAGGCCTGGGAGTCTCAACCCCAGTTGAGCCTGCTACAGGTGACAACAGACACACACATCAAATGACACTTGTTTAGAAAGTGTGACCTTAAATTCAGTAAATAAAAATACACGCACTTAGTTCACCTTTTGAAAAAGGATGGGCAGGCACACCCTGTTGACTCAGGCATTAAGTCTGCAGCTCTGACATAGTGCAAAGAAGCCCAAGGACCCAGGTTTGAGACCCAGGGCCAGGGGTAGCAACTAACTAAATAAATAAATATGCTTCTTCTTCCTCTGTCTGCCTGTCTGCTTGCCTTCATTCCTGCCTTCTTCCTTCCTCTAAAGGAAAGAAGGGAGGGAGGGAAGGAGGGAGGAAAGGAAAAATGAAAAAAAATAATAAAAGGAGGAATTAAGGAAGAAAGACACTGGCAATAGCAAGAAAACTCTGGCTCTGGAGGCCTTGCAGACCCTCTGTGGACTTCTAGTTCTGCCACTTACAGGTTGTGGGATCTGAGGACACTACTGATATCTGAGATTTCACATCCCCTGTGTAAAATGGGATAATGACACTGACTTACATATAGTTATTGTAAGGGCTAAATGAACTACTGTATGTAAAAACTATCACACATCTTAATTTCCTTCAATCTCTAGAGGCTCTTAAAAAGACTTACAGATTGTTTTCTACAATGTGGTGGTGTAAAGGGGGTAACAGGGGACCAAGAGCCAGTCTCCAATAAGTCAGCTGCAGAGCCAGGACTGGAAATGATCACTCAGTGCCTTGTCCTCTATACAAAGCTACTTCTCAAACTTTATGCTGAGTCCACTGTCTGCATTCCCTTTTGGATTATTCCTTTAAGTAAGATGTTTTCTCCCAAATAGATAGCAGAGACTGTAAGTTGCCTAACCAATATCTAGTCCTATATTTGCTTTATAGCAGAATCCTCATTTCCTTTGGGAAAGCAGTCCTCCAATCTAAAAAATTTAATTTCCCTGTCTCCTAGCATGTAAGTGTAGTCATGTGACCATACCATTCCTATCGTTTATTTATGGATCTATTCTGCTGGGTGAAATATAAACAGAAAGCTATCAGGTAAAATTCATGAGAAAGATATTGTTTACCCTTAGAAAAGAGACAGATTCAACACATTCTCTCTTTTCTGTCTGCAACACATTTACAAGGCCTGGAGGGGTAGCCACTACCTTGTGACTGTAAGGATAACTGCTCATCACTAGGGGGAGTAGAGAGAAAGATGGAGACAAGCTGGGTTCTTGATAAAGTCCCTGTGCCAGCTCTAAAATACTTTCTCCCAGAAAGCTTGTTATATAAGAAAAACAATTCTCTTCTTTTTTAACCTTAGACTACTTATATAATAGTCATGTACCCATCCTACTGATTCTTAAAGATTTTACCTAGGTCTTATTTTTCTAAGCCATGAAATATTATTGGTTTATCCTATTACTGGCTATTAATAACTCTTGACACTCCTAATTGAATAACAAATCACCTCAAAATGTAGTGGCCTAGTGTAATATCCACGTGTTATTTCTCATGAGACTGTGGGTAGACTGGGCAGCTTTGCTGATCTCAGCTGAGCCCACATGTGAATCTGCTATCAGAGGGCAGCTGACTAGGTCTATAAAAGTTGACATCAACTCCTCCGTGTGGTTTTCCATCCTCTAGCAGGTTCACCTGGACTTGTTAACAAGACAGTTCAGGGTCCACGATAATAAGTGAAAGTTTAGACTGGCACAGCATGATTTCTACCACATCCCATTGATTTGGACCTGAATTGGATTGAACCTAAATTTAGGATAGGGAAATAGGCTCTATCCTTTGATCAAAGGAGCAATGAAATCACAATGCAAAGAGGTATGGATACCAAGAGAAGAATACGGCAATTTTGCAAACACTTCTTAACGTTTTTTCTGATCTCCATTCCTTTTTACTGCTAGGTTTTCCACCTCCAATCACTTTTATTCTGCATTAGTCTTTAGCATTAGTCAACAAGTGGCAAACGATCATAGTTTTTGTGTGACTGAAATGGCTAGTTAAATCCTTATTTTTGAATAATATTTTCACTTGCTATAAAATTCTAGGTTGATTATTTTCTTGGGCTGAATAATCAAACTAAAGATATTCCTCTATCTTTAAGCTCTATTCTATTTATGTGAAATTAGATATTACTCTACTTCTCCTTGGTAGGTAATCTGTATTTTCTCTGCCTTCATTTTTTAGTGGACTTTCATTTTGAGAAATAAAATTATTTATAAATACAAATTATAAATAATAAACTTAAATATATATTTTTTTAGTTCACAGCAAAGTTTTATGAAATTCCATAGAGTCCCCAGATATCTATCCATGTCCTCCATTTCCATGCACACCACCTCACCCACTAACGACCCCCACCCCCCGATTGGTACAGTTGTTAAATTAATGAACCTGCAAGGACACATCATTATTATCCAAAGTCCACACTTTACATTAGAGTTTACTCTTGGTGTTGTGTATTCTATGAGTTTTGACAAATGGATGGTTACATCTATCTACCAGTATAGTATCATACAGAGTAGTTTCACTGCCCTAAAGATCTTCTGTGTTTACCCTACTCATTCTTTCCTTGGCAACCACTGATGTTTATTGTCTCCATAGTTTTGACTTTTCCAGAATGTTATACAGTCAATATCAAGTCATTTAAGACTGACTTCTTTCACTTAGTAATATGCATTTGCACTTCCTTTTGGTCTTGTCATAGCTTAATAGTTCATTTCTGAATAATATTCTATTGTATAAATGTACTACAGTTTGTTTATCCATTCATCTGCAGAAGGACATCTTGGTTGCTTCCAAGTTTTGGCAATTAAAGATATAGTTTCTATAAACATCTGTATGCAAATTTTTTGTGGGCATAAGTTTTTAACTAATCTGGGTGAATGCTGATGAACACAACTGCTGAATCATATGAAAAGAGCATGTTTAGTCTTGTAGGAAACTGCCCAAGTGTCTTGCAAGCAGTCGTACCATTTTGCATTCTCATAGCAATGAATGAAAGTTCTGTCTGCACCATATTTGGCTGCTTTTATTTATTGAAATTTTCGTATCTGGAAGTTTCATTTGGTCATTTTTTAAAATATTTTGTTTCTCTTCTCATTATATTCACATTTTCTTTACATCCCAAAGCATATGAAGCCCAGTTGTAACAGCCATTTTAAATGTGTTTGCCAGATAATTCCATCACCCTTGTCATTTCTGCTCGGTTTTTGCTTATTGATATTCTAGGCTCATACTCTCCTGTTGATTTTTATGTCTAGCAATTTTTTTTGGATGCCAGACATTTTAAATTTTACAGTGTGGTATAGTTGATTTTGTTATATTCCTTTGAAGAATCTTGAAGTTTTTCTGGAAGTGAATTAGGTACTTCATTTTGAGGGTTATTTTAAGACTTCTTTAGGGCAAGTCCAAAGCAGTCATTTTGCTAAAACTAATTTTACTTCATGTGTAAGTTATGATCTTTCTGGGATATCTGGTAAGTGTTCTATATATTCTCTCTACATTGGCTAGAGAAAACAAATGCTTCCTGACCTAGTCTGAATTCTGAGGGTTATCTACTTTATAGTTTCTCAGTGATTTTTCTTTCATCTCAAGGTGATCTTACTGACCTTGTAGTGGTTCACTCTATGAGTGCATAGATTAGTATTCAGCCCAAGACTCAGACCTCCTATGCAAATCTCTAAACTCTCTGCATAGCTCCATGCTTCCAGAACTTTGCCTTGCGAATTCTAGAAGCTGCCTCACCCCTGAGCATTGATTTCTATCTCTCAACTCAGAAGAAATGTTGAGCATCTATGTTTAATATTCATTTGCATAGTATCTTAGCAAAGTGTCCAAATCTTTTGTCTAAGACTTTAATTAATGATTTATAGGAGTTATCTGTATAATCTGGATATGAGTCCTTTGGCAGATGTCTATATGGTAAATATTTTAGCTCTGTTATTTTATTAATGTTATTTTCAAAGAGCAATCCTTTTCATATTTTTTTTATATTTACTGTTAGTTCCTTTTGTGTTCTGTCTAGAAGAGATCTGCCCTGTCACAAAGATATTCACCTATATGCTTCTTGTAGTTACAATGTAGTTTTATCTTTTACATTAGGTTATCTTGAATTAACTCTTATGTAAATGTAAAGTATGAATAAAAGTTGAATTTTTTTCATACACACATACAGTTGATCCATCAAGATTTGTCGAAAAAAAAACTTATCTTTCCCCACTAAATTGCATTGGTGCCTTTGTCAAAAATCATTTGACTGTATATTTATGGGTTTATTTCTAGATTCTCTCTTCTTTTACATTGGTTTATTTATTTTTCTTAATGTCAACATCCCTGTCTTTATAACTCTTTATGGTATGTATTAAAATCATGTAGCATCAGCCCTCTAACTTTGTCCTTCTTTGGCACTGTTTTGCCTATTTTAAGACCTTTATAGTTCCAAGATGATAGTTTGTCAATATCTACAAAAGTCCTGCTGGAATTTTTAGGGAATTTCATTGAATCTATAAATCAATTTGGGAGAACTGACATCTTTATGTTCATCATTCTAACCCATGAGCATGAAATATTTCTCCATCTAGTCAGACTTCAATTTCTCTCAATAATGTTTTATAGTTTTTACTGGTATAAGTATTTTATAATATTTGCTAAACTTATTTCTAGGGCTATTCTGTTATAAATGGAATTGATTTTAAAATTTTATTTTCTATGTGCTTATTATTTCCATTAAGCTGCTGCTTTTTTTTTTTTTTAAGAGAAAGGTGCAGGCAGAAATGAAGGAGAGTAAGCAGGCAGACAGAAAGAGAGAGGAAGAAGCACTCTATTTATTTTATTTAGTTGTTCATCTTGATTGCTTCCCTCAGCCCCAGGTCTTGAACCAGGAACCCTGGAATGTATGTGGACTATGCCTCAAGTGAACTAAACCACTAGGCCACCAGGACATGCCTCCATTAAATTTTAATTTCAATTATTTTATTTTCCATGTGTCAAATTTCTATTTAGATCTCTTCCAAGTCTGCTTGGTTTTTATATTTAGTTCCTTATTTCCAACATATGTATTTCAACTTAGTCTTTAAAAAAAAAGAGCCAACATGCCAATCTAGTAACCATTATGATATTTATTATATATAATATAATATATTTTATTATATACCATACTATTTCCTGATTATATTTGCATATAGCTCCAGTATTTGAATACCTATGGGTCAATTTTTGCTGTCTATTGTCTTGTTCACAGCACTTATACTTGCGTATAAGTATAGGTACTTTTCATTAAAAAGCTGCTCCTTTTGAGGTTTTATTTGTGGAACTTCTTTAAGATCTGACATAAGGCAGTTCCTTTATCAAGGATTTGCATTTCTTCTTGACATCAATACACTATGCCTATCAGATCTAAATTAATTATTGACTTGAGTTCTCGGGTTTCTTTTAAAGTTGTTGTAGGTTAGAATGCACAGGTAAGAGGAAGCTGGATTTCAAACTAAACAAAGCACAACTTGGTTCCAGGTGATTAGTACAGATGTTGTTTTTCCTTTTTTGCTCATCACCTAGGTTCTTGCAATTCCCTGGCGGTTGATAGGATTTGTAGTCATTTCTGGTTCATTCGTTCACTGGATGTATTAGTTTGGATGTCTCGTCTTTATGGGGAGGAGCCCAGGGGGTTTGGAGGGTCCTGGTCTTTGTCCCCTACGATCCCATGGACTCTGTAAAGCCAAACAACAGAAGTTCAAGTCCATCTGGCTCAGTAAAAGCCCTCAAAGCTACAGCAGCTGCAATGCCCAAACTATCCTGGTGATTCTTTCTCTCAATCAGTATTTTGGCCTGAGACTCTCTTGTTTTCTTGCCAGCTCATAAATGCATTTAGAAAGATGTATGTCTCTTGCATTTTTAGGTGTTTTTTTTTTCCAATGAAAGATGGGAATATTGGGAATAAAATTCCTACTACCTAACCCTTCCATTAGGCAAATATCTTTAGCATCACTATCAGCTTTCCAGTTATAATAGAATACAGCCATAACTGTTGCAGGTTTAAAAGGGATTCAGACAAAGGGTATTGTGTCAATGCAATACAAGAGAAATTCAGTTTCTGCCACTCTCTCTCCTCCTCTCTAACACTGAAAAATATGTTCACAGGCTGTCTATCCCCACTCACTTTTGTCAAGCTGGTTTTCCCAAATGCTTGGGTTACTTTTTAGAAAACGTTTTGTGTTTTGTATTATTTTGTTTTCACTTAGACTTGTGTTATGATTGTCTGATTTTAAACATACTATGGAGAAGAATTTTGTCCTCTGCATAAATACTTGCTCTGCTTTGGAGAATGTATTTACTTATTAATTTTGGGTCAATTTTAGGAATGTCCCAGGGATACTGAAAAACAGATGTAGGCTCTTTTCTGTGTATATGAATTTATGAGGATGTGCATCTGTGTGTGTTTAATCCCATGAGTTAATCTTTGCTTATTTTTGACTGCTTGACCTGCAAAGACAGAGGACCATGACTCTCTGCTCACTGCTGTTCCTTTATTCCCAAGACACAGCCTCTGCCCTTCGCCACCCTCCTGACCTCATCAGAGAACTAAAAAGAAGGCCCCTCCCTGGCTTCTTTGCATTAGGGCTGGGGGCTGGTGAACTTGAGCCATCTTTCTCTGACCCTGAGGAGTCCCATCACCCTGAGGAGTTCCATCACTGCAGCCTGTGGCTATCTTTGCTTTGGTTCCCAGCACTTGTTCCGCCCTCAGACAGCTGGATACCACGCAGTCCCCACCTTCCTTTCTGTGCTCAGCCTCCAGTGGGATGTGACTAGGTTTCTGCCTTGCCCCCATGGCTGGACTGCTGCTGCTCCCCTATATTGCCCACAGTTCCCCATCTGGTCCAGCCACCCTTGAATCCTTCCCTGTTTCAAGACTGGAGTCTCTGACCCAAACTGAGCCCTGTGAATAGATGTTTGCTCCGTGCAGACTGACCTCCTCATGTGGTTGTCGTTTTATCAAGTGCCTATTATTGTTCTCTCTTTGTTGAAACATCTTGCTCCTTGTTAAAATCTCTGGAGCTGCCTGCCTGCCTGTCATCTGTCACTCTTCCTTGGGTGGCCACCTGCCCAACCAGACTCATTGCCTCACAGGTCCTGCCTCTGGGTGGTCTGCATTGTCTCAAGGGAATTCTGGCTTTCCCCTGGCCTGTCAGGAAGAGTCCCTGGTAGTCCCTTGTTAACAAGATAAACTGAGGATTTTCAGTAAGATGTTGGAGCCCTTTCCTTTGACTCAAATTGCCCTTTAATCACATTTTCTAAACACACACAAAGGAAAAAAGCCAGATGACAGGGAGCACATCCCAGGTGGCCTCTTTGCATGAGACTTGCACTAGTTCAATTTTACAACCACACACACACACACACACACACACACAGTCTCAAGCACAGATTCATGGTACACAAAAAACAGGGTTCACTTCTGTCTTCCAGTATCCATGGGTTATTACAAAACTGATCATAAATTTTTTGACCACAAGTATTTTTGGTCATAAACCTCAAAAAATGCCTCCAGAGCAGAAACAGTAGAGGATAAATCCTGTGTCTCTGGTACATTTAAATGTGGACATTCATAACAAGAGTTCAATTGAAAGCAAAATATTCAAAACACTGAAATAAATTTTCTAAAGTGATACAAGCATTTGGAGAAATCTGCTTGGGGTTGGGGGAGACGGCCTGTGAGCATACCCTTTTCTCACAGTCAGAGAAGTGGGGAAGCTGAATTCAGCCAGAAGCTGAATTGCTCTTGTACTGAATTGGCAATAGCTTTTGTTTGAGTTCTCTTCCATGCCTATAACAAATAACAATTTCTACTGCAAGGAAACAATGAGCGACTTTTAAGATGATCTGTGAAAGGGTGGAAGGGTGAGGACTGGGAGGTGGGGGCCAGGATAGGCCAGGGACCTTCGTCCAGTACTCCCAGCAGCTCAGGATCGAGGATAGGCCGAAAGGCAAGTGGGTTGCTCACTGCCCCCCATCCCATCTCCCAGCTGCCTCTAGCACCTTAGTCAGGCATGCAGCGGCCTCGCAAAATTCCTTCCTGTCTACCAACAGGGCAAAGCAAAGATCCTGGCTTTAATTATAGTGTCTTGGCCACAAGGAGGCTCTAAAAATTCTCTGGGCCAAAGAGGGATGTCAACTGTCTCATGATTGCTTTGCAGAGGAGATGGAGTTCCCGTTACATCCCCTAAACTGACAAATCCAGGAAGAAGGAGGGTTGACTTTTGCCAACTTGAAATGCTCTGCCCTGTGTTCCCAGTTCCACTTGAATTCTCACTTTGTAAGCCAATAACATCTAGGGAGTCACGATGGCCCCAACCCACCTGAGGGATCCCAGAGGCCTTGAAAAGTCAGCAGTTGTGCATCCCAGCATTTCCCTGGGGGCCAAATGACATGTTAAGCTTACGGTTATACCCCTTCTCCCACAAAGGGACTGACATTTGGTTTTATTGGTGGAGTAGACTGTTCTGCTCTCTGTGGTCCAGACTTCTAATCTGGTCTCTGTCACGAATTTCCTGTGTGGTCCTTCTCTGAACCTGTTTCCCTATTTGCAGAAAGAATGGAGGGAGTTTGGGGAAGAACAGAGAACTCCAGATCCCCGATGTCAGTGACCCAGGGAGGGGGAACATTGTTTCCTGAGGCCTCAGAAAGGTCTGGATTCTTTGTGTTATGAGAGAAAGGAACTGAACCCAAAAGAACTTTAGCAAGCAAGATAGTGATAAAATTGACCGTCAGAACAGAAAGACAGGGCAGATGATGACTTTAGCTTTCCTGTGCTTTCTCCATCTCCATGTCTCATCTCAGCCTTTTCTCTGTGTAGCACTTCTCTCCTTCAGACATCTTGGATGTATTAGAGGGCAGAGAGAATGAGACCTTCTCCTATCAGATGTTCTTAAACAAAACCCCGGGGGTTAGGGTTTCTCTCTCTCTCTCTTTTTTTATTCTTTTATTTATTTATTACAGAGACATCACTGGCCTTTTGAATCTGACCGTTCTTTGTTCATTGCTGGTGTTTGACACCGCTGGCCATGAAATGCCAGAAGCGCTCACCAGTTATTGTGGTAACAACAACAGTGCAGCCCCCACCACTTCCAAGCCCAGGGGTGTGGGTGTGGGGTGCAGTGCTGCTTATGTGATTCAATCACTGATGCCAGGACCTCGGGGCACCTTAGCCACTTGTGGCGGAGATCAGGATGGAAAGAGCTCCGAGCTTGGCAACCTCACCAGGTCCACGCAGCCCTGGTGGTGAGGGAGGCGTCGTTTTCTAAAGAAACTACACCTTGTTCCTAGAGCCGGAAGGGATGATGCGCCAAGACAGGAAGGTCAATTGCAGGCCTCTGCCTGCCTCCCTGCGGAGAAAAGCGAGTGCTCCCCTGGGGCAGGATGGCCAGCCTCCTCCCACCAGCTGCTCTCATGCCTCAGGCGCTCAGCACCCTGACTCTCAAAACTCTAACTGAATACTGATGCCCCTTAACCTGGCCCTGAGGCCCTCCTGGTCCCTCTTGTTTTGACCCTTCCAATGGTCTCTGGACTTTAACCTCCAAAAGTCCCAGCAGCACCACAGAGAGCAGGACAGGACTGGTCAGACACATGCAGTTTCCCAGGCCTGAACCCACCAGAACAGACCACATGGCATTTCCAGGAAAGAGCAGAGAGGCCCAGAGCCCCGCTCTCTTTACAGAGTTCTGAGAAAAAGGAAAGGTGGGGCTGTTTCTTAAAGAGACTCAGCGTCTTCGTGGCTCTACAGCTGCGCTTTGCTGAGCTGAGCAAGCTGAGCTGAGCTGATAAGGCATGTGGCGGCTGGAACCAGGTTCTGGGAATCATCTCACGTGAGTCACAAGCAAAGGTCAGGACACACTCTGGAGAGATTTCAGAGCACCTGATAGTTGGATGAGAGCACTGCTCAGGCAGGTGGACCAGGGCTATACTGCCCACTTTGCCCCTGGAATCATCAATCCAGCCCCCCAGAGTACAGTTCTCGACTCCTCCTGTAGGCCCCGAAATGATACTGGAACTCCTTCCTCGTTTCCAGTGAGATAATGGAAACAATCACTTGCTGAAGGAATTTAACCATGAAGCTAAGGAAAAGGAAAGAAGTAAATGCCATAAGTCACCAAGCTTATAGAACCTGTGGGTTTGAGTTTCTGGAAGGTTCTATTTAAGAGATCCATTTAAGAATGATTCCATATTATTTCTGAGATGGGTTCCTTCCCACCAATTCCAACAAAAAAGACCATTTCTCCTTCCTGGCCTTCTTGGGCAGGCTTGGGCAGAACCGGGCAGGTGCTGCTGGTGGGGCGAGACTACAGCATGACATCTTTCCCACTCGCTGTGTTGCTTTCCTCCCTCAAACATGGGAAGGTCACTTCTTCTCAGCCCTGCTCTGATTCTCTACCAGAAGCTCACAGGTTTGCAAGGGAAGGGGCAGTCTGCAATGAATTACTTATCTACCTTAGTATCGTTGTGACTCCCACACAGCTGAGCACATCAGCCCTCTCATCATGGGGTTCCATCAAAAGAAACCATAGTCTGACTCCCCCCAAAACACAAATTATCTAAGTTTTTGTTGAAAAGAAAAGATAACAATTATGGTGCCAGAAGGATTACATTTAAATATCTCAAAATGTGGCCTATGCCTCCATCCCCTTCCTTCCTTCCTTCCTTCCTTCCTTCCTTCCTTCCTTCCTTCCTTCCTTCCTTCCTTCCTTCCGACCCATTCTAACATACTTCCAGTTTCCCTTCTCCCTCCACTTGTCCACTTCTGTCGCACAAACCCTGGGGGCTGGTGAGGAAAGGAGACCTGTTCTTGGCAAGCAGCCAGAGAGGCCAAGAGGACATGCTTGCATCCCTTGAACCAGCATAAGGTACTAGAGGTCTTCATACTTTCCACTCCTCCCTGACCATGGTTTCTCCCTGCTGGCATCTACCTCAGGTCTCACTTTGACTCAGTTTACACCTCATCCCATACAGTCTCTGTGCTGGCTCAGCTCTGGCTTCCCATGGACACGGGGGACATAGACATGCTATTTCCCCAGGAATTCAGCCTCCTAAGTGCCCAAGCTCTTTCAATAGGTAACTATTCCTTGGAGGGCCTCAGGCTTGAGAGGGATCTGTGGTCATCTACAAACCTCTCTGTGAGGCAGCAAAACCATGACTTTTATAAGTAGGCTATTGATGATGTAACTTGGAAACTACCCTGTCTTATTTGCTTGTTTCTTGGTCTCTCCTTCTCCCTCCCTAGGAGTTATGGCTGGTGATGGAGCACGGTGGATGGTGATTACGAAAAGTCTTGCTGGGCTTCAGACCAAATTGAATTTCTTCTGACCATTTTATTTTTAAGGTTTCCAGGCTCATCAAAATATTCACTGGTTTCCTTGAGAGATAGACAGACCCCTGGATATATTGGGTCACATGTCCACCCTCTGTGGCCAGGAAATGACGCATTTGATATAGCTAGATAGATAGTCACTGGAAAAAAGATACTATACAGACATATACATATAACAGGTTTGTCGTGTGAATCAGTTGGTATATAATGCACTAGAAAATGTCTGACAAACTGTGAACACTGTAAAAATGGTGAGAGAATGTTATCACTTGGGGTATCTTTGCAACTGTCTATTTCTTCTGTGAAACTGCTATTCCACACGGTGCTCAAGTGGCAGTCTGAAGGAAGCAGGTTGTAAGTGACTGTGAATTATTCTCAATCTAACATATTTCGTGTCTAGCACACTGAGGGATAGAAACACAGAGACAGAGGCTATTACCGGTGATTGTCAGAACAAGGACTTGGAGCTGAGGGGCCCATGGGATGGTTAGGGGGATGGGGCGGTGGCGGGGGGATGCCAAGAGGAGTCTGTGATGTTCACATTCCCAGGGGCTCTTTTAGCCCAGTTAGAGATGCTGGCTGCCATTAGCCCACGGGACCCGGGAGGTGCTGCAGCCGCTGTGTTCCAGCCTCAGCTTGGACACAAATCCTTCCCCAGATCCCACTAACCTGTATAAAAGGCACAGGAGCACTGCAGCTCCTGACGCAGCCCCTCTTTCAGGACTGCCCGGCCCTGTTCTTGTAACCCCCGGCTAGATGAGACAGCAGCCAGCCAGCTCTGCCAGCTCCTGACTCCGGGTCCTGCTTTCTGGCTCCTTGCTGTCCCCAAGCGAGAATGGAGTCAGGTAGCTCATCAGTCAGAGTCTCAGCAGAGCAGATGGCACAGTCACATAAGGGACTCGAAGGCAGGTTGAACAAAGGGATTATTTTCAGACCACGAGGGAGAACGCTGAACCCCGAAAGGCTCATCAAGTCACCAACAGCAGTGCTGTTACCAGTCCAGGTGTGAACAGAAGAAGGACCTACTGCCTTCTGGAGAGTTCTATGAACGAGTCATTTAAGAGACCAGAGATTTTCTGGGGAGGGTGGGAGTCAGACAGCAGGGAGCTCGTTGAGGGGATACCAGGCAAACAAGTACACTGACCTGTCTCCCTCCTCCCACCTATCTCCAGTCAGTTGGCCAAACCTAACTGGAAGCCAAAGGCAGGGAAACCCAGTGCTGTCCCACAGGTGGATCAGGTTTCAGAGCACGAGCCAGGTAGGGATGGAAGAGCAACTGACATACCTGACTTTGCAGTGAAGGTGGTGGGCAGGTGGACAGTCAAGATGGGGAAATCCAAAGGGTACCATCATGACAAAAGTACAGTTGAGCAGTCAGTTCAGAAAGATCAGACCACAGGAATTCAGAGACAGGAAATGCTGTCAGGAGGTGAGGGCATGTCCTTGGTGGCTGAATTCAAATGTCCTGTGTTTAAACCAGAACAAATTTATATTCTTGCAGAGATATTTAGGCATGCAGGAGTCAAGTGCATTTAGCATCTTCCCCTGTTGTAGCAGATAGAGATTTCTCATCAATAGCTTCAAGGATATTTAGAAGCAAATTGATACAGGCAGTCCATTATTTATTAGCATCCTTGAATGACTTAATGGAAAGATCGTTGTGCAGCGATTCAGAGGACCTCAGTGTTAGATGTCTCCCTGCCTCGAACTTTGAGTCAATCTGTTCCCATCTCTGGGCAGTGGATTCTCTCTCTGTAGTGTGCGAGGGTTAGCTGTGATCTCTAAGATCCCGTCTAGTTCTGGCATGCTAAGATTTTAACAAAATCTATTTGATCAGAACAACCTGTAGACATTGTCTTGGCAATGATTTTTTTGGATATGCAACCAGAAGTCTAGAATACAAAAGCAAAAATAAGTGAGTGGGACAATAGAAGACTAAAAGGTTTCTGCAGAGCGAGAGAAACTGTCACCAAATGACAAGACAACAATAAGAAAATATTGGCAAGTTATGTATCTGACAAGAAATTGATATTCAAAATCAAAAGGAACTCAGACAACTCAATAGAGAAACACCAAATAACCCAATTTTTAACATGGGTAAAAGGACCTGAATAGACCAAGGAAGACATGCAAATGGATAACAGGTACAAGGAAAGGGGCCCCTGGTTACTAATCATCAAGGAAATGCAAATCAAAACCCCAAGGAGATTTTCCCTCACACCTGTGAGGATGACTGTTACCAAAAAGACAAAGGTTAACAAGTGTTGGCAAGGGTGTAGAGAAAAAAGAACCCTTATAGACTGTTGGTGAGAACATAAATTGAGGCACTCATTATGGAAACAATATGGAGGTTCCTCAAATAATTAAAAATAGAACTACCATATGACTCAACAATCTCCCTTCTGGGAATAAATCCAAAGACAATGAAATCAGTACCTTGAAGATAATTTGTGCTCCTATGTTCATTGTAGCATTATTCATAATAGTCAGGATATAGAAAAAACTGAAGTGTCTTTACTGGATGAATGAATGATGAAATACATACATGTATAATACATACACACATACATAAATAATAGAATAGTATTCAGCCTTTCAAAAGGACACTGCCATTGCAACAAAGAGATGAACCTGGAAGACATTATATTATATGCCATCAGCTGGACATAGAGAGACAACTTCATGATCTCAGGTAAGCAATCTAAAGACACATTAATAGGAACAGAGAGTAGAATTGTGGTTACCAAGGGCAGGAAGGTGGAGAAAATTGGCTAAAAGGTACAAAGTTGAAGTTATGTAGGATGAATAATTTCTAGAAATCTGATGTACAATATGGTGACTATAGTTAACAATTTTATATTATATGCTGGAACTTTGCTAGGAGTAGATTTCAGCTGTTCTTATCTCACACACACAAATAGTAACTATATGAGGAGGTGGCTACGTGAATTAACTTGACTGTAGTCAATATTTTACGCTATGTATATCAAAACATGCTGTATGCCTTAAACATACAATTTTTGTTTTAAAAAAGAACAAGTCATGACAGTTTAGCACAGCCAAATTGGCAGTCACTATGTGATTCCATTTTGTAAGCTACAAAATTGTTCCTTTGAAACCTCCCTTTAAAATTGCTCCATTTCTTTGATGCAGCAAAGAGGCAAGAGAAAATAATTGCTTTCCCGGGGACTTGTGCCCATGAAAACAAACCCAAGTGTACCGCTCCTAAAAAGAATCCATTCTGCCACACTTCCTATTTGTTTGGCTTTGGAGAATTGGGCAGAGCAGGATTCAGAGGCAAAATACGCTGCACGGAATCATCCCCTGAAACAGCTTCCTTGTCCCACTGCAGGCCAGGCGGCCAAGGTTGGACCCACTCATACGACTTCCCCATTCCTATTCATCCACAGAGGGAGAGGCTGCACTCACTTCCTGGTATAATTCCTATGCACAAAGCTCATTTCTTGTTTAAGTCAGAAAAGAAATAGCCAGCCTCAGAATGCACTTTCTTCATGTCCAGGTGCTGGCGTTAAATTTGACTCCCATCAGGGGATGTCTTGGGTTGGCCTGTCTACTCCTTTTCTTCTCTCGACAGAGACAGCCCCTCACCTTTTTCTTAGAAATCTGCCCCTCCCCTGCTCCAGCCACGTAGCTGACTCTGGCGGTCAAATCTTAAGGTAAGCACATTTTCACTGTATACGACTTAAAGCATTCTTGGAATTGTGCATAGGAGGGGGACGGAGGCATTCACATTCAAGGGGCAGAATGTAGTGGGTGTCTTTTCCTTTCATTTGTCACCATTACTTTTTCTTTCTTTTGGAGTATCCCTCTTTCTTTGAGAAATTGCTCTTATCACACCCATGAAGCTCTCTAAGAATGCAGAATTTGGGAAGGTGAACATGTTTTTGCTAATCTTTCAAATCTCATTTGTGGTTAGTAGAATATTCAGATTTTCTATTTATTTTTGCATCAGTTTTGATGGCAACGTTTTCTATCATCTTCCTTATGTCTATATTTCCTAGAACAATGCGGAGGGGGCAGGCTTGATTTGAAAACTGACTTGAAGGAGGGGGAGGCTGGACAGCTGAGTGGGACTGTCGGAGAAGTCTGGGTCAGCATCTTCAGCAGCCCGCTAGCCCAACTGCCATCCGTGGTTCCCAGTCACCTCCTCCAGACACGTGCCACTTGTCTTTCTCCATCCCATGCTGGGGCTTTCTCCCCAGGATGCTTTTGAGGCTGTTGCAGGGCCACTGGGCCGTGCGGACGGGTTAATACCCTGTGAGTAACCTCCTCCAAGACAGAATGCCATCTATGGACAAATGCTCCAATGGCCTGTCCAGCAGAAGGACACTTTGGGCTGGGTCTCTGAACACTTTTCAGCAGTCTTGGTAGAATTTGAACCCTCATTGCTGACAGCAGTGACCTCAATCAAGCGTCCAGAGATGGACTACTCTTCCTTCCCTGTCTCACCCTTTAGGTCCCCTCGTCCTGCTTCCTGGAATCACCTACAACTAGTTTTGTTTCAGGCTCTGCTGTGGGGGACCCCAAAACACGCATCACTACGGTCTGGGAAATGTTTGATGTGGATACAGTGCAGGCAGGATTCATGGTAGAACTTCTAGGTCAATCTCCCTCCTGCCCGTGGGATGCCTTGAAGTAGACTGCAATGCATCGATAAACAGAAAATGCTGTTTAAGAGCTGGGACAGTGGAGACCAGGCAATTTTGCTTAAGGCACCTTAAGTCAGGGGAACTCCAAGGGAGGAAGCATGCTTCCCTGAGCTCTGAGAAAATGGCAGCTGGGGTGACAGGACCATCAGAACGGGGTCATCAGGTCCCAGCCCTTCTCTTCAAGATAACCAGAACTCAGCAGAGATCTCAGCAACACCGGCTCCCCACTCATTGCCAATGGAGGAAAATTGATACTTGGAATGTGAGAGTGACCACAGGGGACATCTGTGTCTCTCTTAGCAGGTCCCCACAGGTAAACAATGAACAGAGCTGATTCACAGACAGATAAAAGTAACCTTGGAATATTTTAAGGTGGAATTATTGAAGAATATTTGAGGAAGAAAGGACTGGACTTTGTGATAGGAGATCACCTAGGCGATCATACTTATCATTAAAAGGCACTGGCAGCTGGTAAAGTCTGCAACGTATTTTGCAACCATAGTATCAAAATTATTTAGTCCAATATTTCTCAAAACTCATTCATTTGCCTACTATCTTAATAGTGTATCATGTGTGCTATTAAGTTACCTAATATTTTTCTTTAAATCAACATATATGTGTCTATTTTAATCTTTTATTTATTTTTGACCTTGTAGAAAATTTATTTTAGTGTACCTATTTTTAAAAAATTATTTTGATTTTTACACATTAAAATAAACTCATAAGTATAGGTTCACCATTCCTCATATATATATCCACACAGCCTGCCCTCCACCAAGTCACCAAATGTTCTTCACCACTGTCCAGTGGGGTCCCATTGTGTTCTATTTGAGGTTTTTTTTTCTAATTTTTAATGTTACAAATGAGAACTCCACTGCCAGTCTGAATCTCTTTCTGTATGAAAGTTTAGAGAATTTTTTATCATCCTTGAAATGCAGAAATTTTTTTACCAGATAAATCCTTGGGTGAATTTTTTAGCAACCATTCTGCTGATGACTCAGTGAACCACTTTGACGTGTAGCTAAAACTCTGTCAGCTAGGAAATTTTCTTTGTCAGCTGATACTTCACTTCTCTCTATTCTTCTTTCCTATTCTGTAGTTTCTGTTACATAAATATTGGAACAGTTTTCTAAGTCCCTCTCCCTGATTATTTATCTCAGGACGGCAACGTTTTTCTATATGATGAGAGGATGTTATTAATTCTTATGAATTTTACAAAATCAGTTTTTAAGAGTACACATATGTGCAGTTCTGTTTTATTTGGGGGTACATACAGTGATGTATTTGATTGTCAAGGATATTTTTCTTATTCTCCTAGCTTTCCACTTTGTTTTTCTTTCTGATGTTTCACTGAAATACATACACACCGGAACATTTTAAAGTTAACTCCTGTTTTCTAATAATATAGAAAAACAGACTGTTGCCTCGGTTGATTTGCTTTTTTGAGACTGCTTAATCTCCACAGCTGACCAACCGGTGCTTGACAGAATTCGTTGAAATTTGCAAATATGAAAGTCTCTATTGAAAAGGACCGCAGTTCTTCTGAGATCTGCAAGCAGTTGCTTAGGCCATAAATACCCAGTGTGTCTTCGCCTCCTGACCCAAGACAGGCTGGCTGTGGTTCTAAGATAACTAATCATACCAGGTTTGTTTCTTCCAGAAAGTTCAAGTTTCTGCCTGGATGATGTTCTTCTTCTTTTTCGCTAATAATCTTTCAGGACTTTACCCCCCGCCCCCAACCCCTCTTATTTTGATCATTCTAATAAGATTTGGGGAAGCTCAGTTTCTTAAGATAAAACTTGCATGCTCCCCCTTAGACTGAACCTGACACAGAAGGTTCTGCGGTGCCCAGCTGCTAGACCTCCAACTTCCAGTCGCTGTGTTTACATCTCTTGGCCTGACAGCTTTCTCTGTGTCCACACCCCCGAGCACGGCAGGTCAGAAGTCCTGGAACTGAATGCACCCCCATTCAGTGGCCGTTGGGGTTGGTGTATAAATCCCACGGTTCCCTTGTCCTTGAGGTGCCTGCTCTACACTGGTTCCCAGAGTTCCTAAGAGGAGAGCAAGATCTGGTCACCACAGTGGGGACAAGATGTCCCCTGCCCCACTCCCTTAAATGTGTGCTGGCATCACCTGCCCCCTTTCCCACCACACACACACACACACACACACACACACACACACACACACACACACACACACTCTACTTGCAAATGAATCCTCATCTTTGGAGGAACCCGAACCAAAACATTGATTGAGGCTGGCAGCTTTTAGAAAGCTCCCTCTTGCTGTAGAGAATGGACTGGAGGGCAGTTGCTGGAGGCCAGGGGACCAGCATCGCGGGGTAAGCTGCAGCTCTGCAGGGGGAGGTTGGAGAGGAGCCAGCCCCGCACTGAGCCTCCATGAAGACCAACAGATGCAACAAAGCAAGAAAGCCCCCAAGATATTTTTTAAATATTTTGACACAGAAATATGTGTATGCAAAAAAAATTTGTGTATACAAAAACGAACTCAAAGTACTCATCATGGAAGTCTCCACAATTTTGCAAAGAAACTTCCTAGCGTTTACTTTCTGGGTTTTTGTTGCCGCTGCTGCTATTGTTACATTGTCACTAAGGAAGCACTCGGTCAATATTTGTTGAATGAATGGTAAATAGTGACTCCTAGGCTCCAGGCTGGCTGGACTTGCCGAGAAGAGCAGGAGGCCAGGGAGCAAGTCTGGAAGGAGCCACGGGATAGGGAGTCCCTCTAAGAATATATCAGGTAACAGGGCACTCTGGGTCCTGCTTGGAACTCAGTGTGCTGGGCAGGCTTACGCCCTGTGGCACGTGCTCTTGTCAATCAGAAGAGCCCGGCCCAGCGCCGCACTGGAGCCTGGAGCTCCACTGCGCCGATGATAGCTTGTGGTGCTGGGTTATGGGCAGGATCAACAGAGAGGCAGGCAGCCAGGGTACTCAGGGGTTTGGGACAGTGTCCATTCACTGACATGTATAACTGCACCCTGTGTCCGCACAGGGAGCCACAACCCTGGGCTTGGAGACAGGCAGAGAACCCAGCACTTTGGAAGGTCTCACCCTCCAAGGCTAGAGGAGGGACCCCAGCTCTCCCTGGGAAGTATCTGAGGCAGGCCAAGCGCAGTGAGCACTTACTGGATGATTTCTCAGGGCCAGAACCCTCCCCAGTGCTTCCAGCTACCTGACTCCATGGAGAGTAGTTTCCATGACTGTTTCACTGATGAAGAAACTGATCTGCCGGGAAGGGTAGGGAACAATTTTCAGTGATGTGCTGAGGATTCCACGGTTAGTAGGTGGCAGAACCCAAAGTCAAACCGAAAGGCCTGTCTTGACTCTAGTGTCTGTGAGTCGTTGTTGAAGGCAGAAGGCTAAATGGGAATCAGCCAGAGATCAATGAGCTTTGAGGAGTCTTGCGGGTGACCTGGTGACCCAGAGCCTGAGAAGTAACCATAAAGAGACTTCTCCAGCTGCTGGGTAGGCAGGGATTGCACCCAAATGCTGGCTCCAACTGGTAAGGTCTCTGAGGACCTGAGGAAGGAGGACGTATACATGAGATATGAAAATCGTTCATGACATTAGAATGAACTTGGGGATTTGAAATGGGGAGCATCACATATCCACACCTCCACATCCAAACATGGTCCTTGGTACAAAGTCATTATTCAAGACATATTTCTGAATGAGTGAATGAATGAAGAAAAGACTTGCTTGACTTTCTCAGACATAGAATGTATCCCATCGCTCACCTTCTAAAATCTGCCCAAGGCATACCCCAGTTTCAGGGCCAAGTACAGATGCCTTACCTAAAACTCCAGGCCAATGTGATCCTGCCTGTCATCTCTACACCTCCACACTCAGTCCTTCCCTAGTGCTGTGTGAGGTAGGTTCTGGGGTTTGGTCTTCTCAACCTCCTGAGCCCCAGGTTCCTGGTCCTTGCAAACCCCCTGGATTTGGGGAGGAGGAATTTTCCTTCTCATAACTCATCTTGGATGGGGCTGCTGATCCCAATCATGGGCACACAAGCCTAGTGGGGCTGCTCAGAGTCCTTCTCAGGAATGAATATGATCTCAGAGGGAGAGGAAGTCTTTTATCTCCTCTCCGACCACTCGCTGGGATGGAGGTAATGCAAACCTGGAGGTGTCTGAAGGACTCCTCGAGTGGAGGGAAGAAAGCCATACGTAGCAAAAAAAGTAAGACAATAGAAAAGAGAGAGAGATGGGTGGGGGGAGGGACACAGGTGGCTAAGTGACCAGATTACGTGACTCTTTCGCATTCCCTATCCCTGGCTTAAGAATTTGATTTGTGTTTCTCTTATTGACTAATAGTCAGTGGTACTGGATTGCTGACAGTCCCTACATTCCATGCGTCTCCTGCTTGTTTTCCTTACAGGTCCAGGCATCATGGTGGCCACTATGTGCAGTCGAGAGCGTGCAGGACAATTGAGGGTGGGTCTTGTATCCACTCTCCTCACCTCCTGGCCTTTTCTTCAGGTACCGCATGTAGGCCAGCAGAGAGGACTCCTCACCCTCTGCTCCTTCGTGCCCTCCAGCCTGCCTCCTCATGGAGTCTGGCTCCTGATTGGAGCTGATATGGAACAGTCACTTCTGTCCTTCTGGCTCTGCCTCTGGATAGGAGACTTTGGATGGCACAGGTTTCAGACCGTGAGGGTGTACTGAGGGCAAGTACCCAGAGACTTCTAGCACTGCAGAGATTACCCACTGAGGCCTCATTCCCTTCTCTTATTCTAATGCCCCTGCTTCCCAGCCTTGAGTATATTCAGGACTAGCAGGCATAGGAGAGATTTAAGCCATTGTGTTTCAACTGTGTGACAGGATCCAGGTACTAAACACACCAGGTGTGTAGAGGAGGAAGCATGACAAATGGCAGGCAGGTTGAGGGAACTGGGGGTGTCACAGATGAAGCAGAGTCCACACTGCACCGGCAAGAGGGTGGGGCTGGTCCTAGCGTGATGAAGGCTTTCCTGAGGGGGTCAGGCGTGAACAACAGTGTGGCAGAGGGCCTAGGTGGTTCGCTTCAGTACCATGAGGACAGCAGTTTAGTGGTCTCTGCCAGGTGACAGGAAAGCTGATGTTCAGTGAAGGGTCTTCACAACCAGGGGCCAGGATTTTGGCCATCGTTCTCACAGTCTGGACGGGCCTGGGGTTGATCCAGGGCCTCCTTCAAGGAGTTAAGACCCGCTGTGGGTATTAACCTCAAAACCCCTTCCTAGGCTTAGCTGCAGGGGTCTCTCCATTTGTCTGTCCCTGAACTTCCACCTCACCCCTCCCCTCCTGTGACCCGCAGCTTTGGCAAGCTCTGAAACAGATAGCATTTTCTTTCTATGACCTCTGAAGTTCCCCTCCCCTTTGGGTTCCCTCTATCCACTCTTTGCACCTGTGGACAGGTCCCACCTCTGAGGTTTCCCAACCTGTAACTGTCCCCTTCCATGACTCATCAGAAAGAGTGTCATTGTTCCTCCTTTTAGGAAGCCCATAGGTGGAGCTTCTAGGATGTCTTTTCCTTTTTGTCCTCAATTTCCTTCCAACCTTGAGTATCAGGGTGAACCCTCTTGACCAAGTTTCTGGGCCAGCCCAGATGAAAGCGAGGGAATATCCTGTTTCTCCCTCAGGGTCAAGTCAAGAACCAGAGAATACAGACCTGGGGGGGAGGGGGGGGAGAGGGAGGGGGGTCCGGAGTGGGGAGTGTGTGGAGAACAGCCTTGCAAAGTGGCTCCTTCAAAAGATCCTGGGCTCTGTGGGGAGAGAGACCCTGAGAACCCGACCCCAGGCCCACCCCACTCACCAGCTGCATGTCCCAGAACAAGTGACTTCCTGAGCCTCCAATTGTGTTTTTCCTTTGTAGAATGGAGATTAAAAAAATTAGCTACCTGGGGCCACCCTAGTGGCCTAGGGGATAAGTCTGCTGCCTCCAGCTAGGGTAATCCACATACATCCCAAGGACCCAGCTTCGAGAATCAGGGCCCAGTGGGAACAATCAAGATGAACAACTAAATAAAATAAATGTTTCCTCCTCCCCTCTCTTTCTACCTGCCAGCCTATTTGCCTTCATTCCTGCCTGCACCTTTCCTTTAAAAAAACTAGGAACAAAACACACCTGGCAGAGTTATTAAGAATGTAGCCTGTCGTAAGTCTGATGTTTAATCATTGGGAGTGGATCTTCTGCTTGTCTTAGCCCAACCTCCTTGAGAGAAAAAGGCAGACTCCCCCCAAGTCATACATGGAGACATTCACAGGCCATCCTGTTTGCCATTCTGCTTCCCACTCCTTGCTTTCCCCTACCCAGTGGGATTCCACAGGTGGGGGCAGATATGAAAATCTCCCCATTCTCTGATCATCTCTGGAGGGGCACACAAACCTGGCCCAGGGCTCTTCTGCATCAGTAGTGGAGAATAAAGCAACTGGGGGTGGGGATGGGAGGGGGGGAATCAAGGAGAAGAAAGCGCCTGGAAAAGATGTTTTAATGTTCGACGTGGAAGAAAACCCAACGTTTACAGCATGAAGATATACGTCTCTCAGAAAATTTACCCTCATGCACCTGTTTGCTCAAATCACAGAATTCAAGAGTTACCAAATGGAAGGCAGAAATTGGGGCTGGCAGCATGGGCAAGGGAAAGGTAGTTGCGATGTGTTATTTCTTTTCTAGTTTCAGATACTTCAGAGTTTAAACTTTTCCAGTAAGTCAAAGTTATAGAAACAGATGCCCTACTAAAATATGATTGTGCAAAAAATATAAAACTCCTAAAGATGATGACAATTATATTTTCAGGAAAAAAAACATCGCAGTCTGTTAATACCAGAAAATACAGATAGCATCATTTGAGCAGCTCTGTTTCTCTGTATGAACAGCAGTTACAAAGGATGGATGGATATTAGAGAATAAAGTATTTGGTCTGCACATAACTTAGAAAGGGGTAACACTTCTGAACACTGACTCTAAGAAAACATGAAGGACATCTTACACTCAACAACAGTTGTTTAACAAGAGTTAAAAGGAGGAAATTACTTTCTGAAGGATGCAGCGGATGGAGGCCAAGGCCTTTGTTTTTAACTCACTCTTAACCTTGTTGGGATGTGTTCACACCACAGGAGGTTTCCTGCAGAATCTAGCACCGATATATGGATCAGACTTTATCTTTGATCTGAGTCCTTTCTGTCTTCAGATTTGAGTGTATTGAGGTATGTTTTCTTTGGTTGCTGTCATGATGAATGTAAAATAAAAACTGTAATATTTACAACATTTAGACATTTTAGATTTCAGTGTCAACTCTTCACATAAGAAAAATTGGAAAACTCTTAACAATCGTCAGAAGGCCATTACTTCCTAGCATCTGTCATGAAACTGTTTTCAATACACAGAACAATTAGCCTGTGAGCACAGCTATATGCTTTCTGGTCCAGAAGCTTCCCTGTGCTCAGTGGGGAGGCCAGTCCCATGACTGCCATGTCGGTGGTTCTCCATGCTTCACAGTACTTGTCCACAAGTCGAACTCCGTGGGTGTTGGAGCCATGCCACACGACCTTCTGGGGCCTAAGAAGGAATTTTGCCATGTTACTTTCTGAAATGACAGTTCTTTAGGGCACCCCTGGGTGAGCAAATTGATGTAAGCCTTGTGAACCAAGTCAAACCTCTTCACCGTCCATGATCTGACCCCACGTCACCTCCCTGTCTTCTCGGCTACTGTTTCCACCTTTCTAAGCACATTCAGTTCCAACCGTATCCAGCTTGTACTTCATGCTCTCTGCTTTGATGAATCTGAAACTTTGCTTGAGATTCCTTAGTATGGAGCGACCTCACTTTCATTTTCAGACCAGTGACTTCTTATCTTTCAAAGGCTAATAAAGGCCTCCTCTTACAAGAAGCCCTCCTGATTCTCACCCTCACATAAGGACGACTATTTCCTCTGTGCTGCTATCATCTGAGTCTCCCTTTTACAATGATAATATTTGGTTTAAAATTGCAGCTAGTCTGTGTCTATCTTTCTCTGTAGACTGAAAGCTCCACCAGGGGAGGGGTTATGTTGGTTTATTACTATGTGTCTCAGGCCTGGCATCAAGCATGACATAGACACTGAGGAGAGTTTGGCTGAATTGTTCTATTCTTAAGTGCATACATAATTTTCAAAGAATTAGAGTGCAACTCACAAAATAAGGTGAAAGCATTATCAAGAATAGTATTGTCACCACCATGAATTGCCTACAGCATGCAGGATGTTCTCACAGTGATTCTGTGGTGCAGATACGATTCTCTTGCCCATGTAGCCGGTGAGACAGCTGAGGCTCCCTGAGCGGAAGTCCTTCGCCCAAGCACTCATTTTAAGGTACAAACCTCCTGACACCAAGGCCAGGGCTCTCTCCGTGACCCTTAGCTGACTCACTGAGACTTCCTGCTCACAGCATCCCAGAGAGGCAGTGGATAATGGCATCCCATTGTTAGAAGGTCTCCCAAAACTCTAAGATAGCATGTGTTTTGAGGGCTTCCACCTCTACTCACCAAGAAGGATCTGTCATTACATCACATCCATCAAAGGAGTATATTGGAACATGTGTGTTGAATTGCCCTCCATCACCAGAAAAAATTGAGTCCCAGTTATTAAAAAGTACTTGACCCTGTGGAGACAAAAATGCCACAGTAGAATCATTACACCACTGGCCTTCAAATGAATTAGTGCTTGAATCATTCTTCAAGGCCTGGGTTCCACTTCATCCTGAAGCCCCCTATCCCAGAGTGTGGGCAGCGTGGGGACTCAGAAAAAGTTTGTGGCTTGATTTTTATACTCCTCCCTTGAACCCTTTTGGTTTTACTGTCTTATTTCTTAAAATGTCTCATATGATATGTATATAAAGCCTCCTCTTCATCAGAAGCATGCTGTAGGTCTTCATTATCATTTAAAATGATTTTATGTTGATATTGAGCCTCAAATTTGTGTCAGGTCTTGTGCTAACCTCCACTGAGGGTGATGGAGGTGATGGAGGTGAATCTCTGGCAGAATTCCTTCAATCACCTGTATTCTAAGAACACTAATCATCTGAGTGGGTGACTGTCGAGGAACAGAACCTTGTGAGAGAAGGTGGAAAGTGCTGGGTGTGGGGGGCAATGTGGAACTTGCTAACCTCAGGCTTCCCAATCAGAGCACTAGGATCTCAGGGACCAAAGCATCTGCACATGCCTTTGAGATCTAGTCAGATGTCAGGAGCCATAGAGCTCTCCCCTAGTAGCCTTAAGGGAATCAGTTATGTCCATAGTGGGACTGAGGGATCCTGTGAGGCTTTGGCAGCTAGATGCATAGAAAGTGCAAACCAAGATACAGGCCAAAGAGACCTGCTCTGGGACCATGCTTCCCAGCTGTCCTTGGTGCCAGTCAGCCGCTGCCTTACAGAAGGTATCCTTGGATGGAACAAGAGCCCCAATGTGGGAGTCAAGGAAGTGAATTCTAGTTTGAAGTGACTTGGAACCAACTGTTTTTTCCCTCTGAGCCTCAGTTTCCTCATCTGATAAATGGGAGCAATAGCTCATTTTTGTTGGACGTATCTTTTAAGATAATGGATATAAAATGCTTTGTAAACCAAATAAAAAGCTGTAAATGAGATTCTTATTATCCGCCCTGTCTGCTCCAAGAATACGCCATCCAAGCAGGAGGGCAAATATAAAGAAACTAAGGCCCAGAGAGGGAAAACGACCACCCAGAGTCACACAGCCAATCAGTGACAGGCAGGTTCCTCACAATACACATCTGCTGACATTACGAAGTGGCCACTGTCTCCAGTCCCTGTGGGGACCAGTGCATCGAGGCAACAACAGGACCATTGATCTCACCTTGAGATTCACTATTGGAAGGCTGTATCTCTCTGCCTTCCTCACAATGCTGGAGAGGTCTTGCAAGTGGGAAGATAAGAATGCTCGGTAGGTGGACAACAGTCCTGCAGCCCTAGCCTGCTGGAAGCACTGAAAATCGGCGCGAATGTCCCCAGAAAATGGTGTGTTCAGAGCCACCAAGTGCAGCTGGAAAAAGTGAGAGGAAAGACGATGCTGTTAAAGGGTTAAAAGTCAACTCCAATCCCATCACCATCTCCTGTTCCTAATAAGATCGCAGACTTCTTGGGATGGAGAGGGTGCCTACAGTCATCTTATTCAACCGCTACTTGACATTGGAATTGTAGTCCCAGACAGATGGTCTCCAGTGGAGGGGACCCCAAATAGTCTGTTTCAGCCTCAGGATACCTCGGAAATGGTGGAGGACTCTTCTATGAGAAAAACGAAACATAACCCTGGAGCAAATAAAGCGCTTCAGAAATCCGAGTCCAGTTCGCAGGCCAGTTGCTGGAGATGCTGGTCACGAACAAACCGCAGTGTCCAGACGGCTCCCCACAGCCCTTGTACATCCCTGGGCATCTTCCACATCTCATCACCCCTTTCCCTTCCATTTCGAGGAAGACAGACTCCAATCCTGCTCCCTCCCCCAGCTTCTTTTCACTCAGTCCTGGCTCTGGCTTTATCATCATGCTAGACAGAGGTCCTCAGGGTCATCTCTGCCCTGCCCCACTGAGAGGAGGCCTCCCTGCAGTGACTGATGTCCCTACCCAGTGCCTTCAGGGCAGGGATGGTGGGGCACTCACTCGCCATGACCCCGCCAGCCACCACACTTTCGGGCCCACCTACAAGCCCCGGCCCTCTGATGGCCCCACATCTGACTGTCCTGCTCCCATCCCATCTTCCTCCCTTTGGTGTATTGGAGACTGTGGCACCTGAGGGAAGAGGCCCTAAAGTTTCATCACCTTCTAGCCTGTGTGCTTCTGGGGGCGACACCAAAGGACATTCACAAGAGGCCTCAAAGGAAGGTGGCTTCGGACACCAGGGGACATCCAGGACAGTGCAGCAGGGAGTGCATGGCTTCCCCGCCTCCTTTCCACTCACCCACCCCACCGCTCCTTCTTTAAGAGGCTGCACAGAGAAAGTCTGGGGTGATGATAGTTTCTGAATGGCGGGGTTGGGTGTATCTGTGGGCTGAAGTCTGTATTCGCTCTTGGCTGGAAATTTTTTCTAATGAATATGTATCATTGTTATGCAGATGGTCATGTGATAACAATCAAAATGTTAAAATGGCTATTTTGTCGATGGTTACAGTTTCCATAAAATGTGAGTTGATTTACTATTTGCTTCTCCATTCTTTGTATTCATTGTCCATATTTGCTACAAAGAATATAAATTCCTCCAGAATCTATAAAACACTATTTAAAAAATTCTGTAGTGAATTTTTAAGCTTGTTAGTGACTGCCTTAATTCCTACCCATCATAGCTCAGCTTTCTGAAGAGTCCCCGGTACTTTCTTTTCCCTTGCCCCACCAGCCATCTAAACTCAGCTAGAATCTTGGTGGATTCCTCCAGCTACTGGAAGGTTTTTCCTCTACTTTTTAAATTTGTAGGACACCTTTTAACTATTTTTCGGGACCACTGGCAGCACTTGACAGTGTTGGCTTCTGCCTTGCTCGGCTTGCTTTCTTTCTTTCTTTCTCTCTAAGGGTGTGTCTGCTTCCGTCTCAGGTTTCTTCCATCACTTCCTGTTTTGGTTTACTCCTTATGGTCCCATCTCAACTCATGGCATAGATTCTCTGTTGAGGGCACTGCCACTCCCATCATGCCTGCCATTGGCGCTGTTGAAAACTCCCAAGGCTATATCTCCACACCAGAGCCACTTCAGGCTTTCAGACCTGCCTAGTCTATTCTTTCTTGGTAGGTTCCACAGATACCCTACAGGTACCCCCAACGCCCTGTGCCCCATTTGAGTCCCTACTTGTTGAGTGGCAGCACTGCTGGAACATGTCTTTCTGGGTGTGTCAAGCTCGAGCACTGTTCTTTGAAAGTGGTCTCGCAACATTTGCTAAAAAGAGCAGCCATGTAACCCCAGATAACCCATAGAGACTATCTCTCCCAAGGCCCTGAATTGAGTCAGGCAGTACTGGGCTCTGCAGATGTAAGATCACAAAGAGTTGGGGCCACGGCAACGCAACGCTGTGTGCAAGACAGCGTAACTTCAGTGTGTGTGTTCGTGTTGGGTGGAGTCGTCAGGGCAGGCAAGAAGAAAGACCCCTGCAGAAATTGGTCTGTAAATTGTGGAGCAGACCAATGGCAGGGACAAGGCCCCGTGTACTTCCTGAGTTCTATGTTTGCTGTAATTATCTGACCAGACTATTCACTGATGCTAGCAAAGGAGTAGAGTGTGAGTTTCCAATCCCAACAACACAATAATCCCTGCAAAGGAAACTATCACCACTCAGTGATTCAAGTAGAAACATGAATCCTTCCTGACCGCCTTCATTTTCACTGCCCCATATCCAATCAGTGACCAAATGAATCACTTCTTGCTCCTTAATTTCTCTCCAACCTGGTCATCTTTCTGCATGTTCATGGCTGTGATTTAGTTTAGAAAACAGTGACCATCTAATTGGTCTTTGAGCCCTGATTCTGCCCCCTCTAATCCATATGTACACTGTAACCAAGGAAATCTCTGAAATGTCAATCTGACATTTCTCGCTTACAACTCTTCAGTAGCCGCTATTGTCGCCAGAAAAGGAGTCTTTTGCTTGGCCTCTAGCCCCTTGATGACCAGTCTCTATCCTCAGCAGACTAAACATTAACGCTACTCTTTCAGCCAGACTGAGCTACTTGGAATTACAGAAATGTATAGCACTTCTCTTTCCTCCCTCTGCTCCACATGCCCTTTGACTGGGATCCCCAGTCTCTTCCTCCCACCTGGCTCACACCTACTCTCATTGTCCTTTAGGTCTGGGTTTAGAGGTTACCTGTTCTAAAGAAGGTAGACTTCTGTGACCTCCCTCACATCCCCGGCACCTCTATAGCCCTCCTCAGACAACAGATCACACTACATTATAATGATCTATGTTTTGCTTGCCTCTTTCACTACTTTACACACATCCTCAGGGTAGAAACTGTGAACCAAGCATGGGGTCCAGCACATAGTACACACATTCAGGATTTGCAGAGGAAACGCAGGACTTGTACTTACGGCAGGTCTCTCATAGCTGACACTTGAAACAGACATCAGTGGAGGCTGAAACTGATACGGCTGTTATGTAAAAAAGGACAACAAACAGTTCTGAATATGCAGCCAAGCTGTTCTTCAGAGCACATTAAGGGGCAAGCACAATGTGAAGAAGATTCTTTGATTCATCGTGGTCTTTTGCTACTCTTCTCTGCGAAGTTTCATGCTCAAGTAAACAGATGTTACTCAGAAAGGGAAGGGATATTTTCAAGTCTTTTAGAAAGAGCGCTGGAATGTTAACACCTGCCTTAAAAGGTTACTCTCGGTCTAAAACACGGAAATGCAAATTGCTGATGTTCTTATCAGGTAAAGACGTCACAAAGTGTTTAATATTAAAGGATTGTTTATGCTAACCAGTGATTTCACAGGTGAATAAACTAAGGCCAAGAGAGGGGAAATCTTTGCCCAGGAGGATTCTGCTCTGACATGGGAACAGGGGCTCTCCAGCCTCTGGTCCAGTTCACTCTCCACTCTAGTGTGAGAACATCTGCTGGCACTTGCTAATTTCTGGACTTCCATCAGACAGCCACCCATGCAGAACTAGCTTACTGTATAAAATTTGAAGACATTGTGCTGGGGACCCAGGGGGACTCAGTTAATGCCGATGATTAGAGGAGAGGGAGGCAAGAGAGGTGAGCTACTCACATTGCCGGAGAGTGCAGGGGGTGGAGGGCTGTCAGCAGGAATGGGGATCAGTTCTCCCAGCTTTAAGGAAAACAGTACATGAGAATGAATTGTTAAGTAGAAATTATTCACCAATTTTCCAAGCAGCATCATGGCAGTCACAGGAGAAGATGATGAGTATTCAAGTATATTTGGAGGCAGTTTGCTAAAGGAAGTTTAAAAATTACCTGTAGTTTTCTCCAGCCATCTCTGACACGGATGAAGAACTCAGTGCTATCCCTCAGGTAGATGAATGTCCCTTCTATAACCAAATGAGCTTTCTGCAGCATGTCACCCATGGTGCTAAATGCTGTAACCTGTCAGAGCATTTGAAATTCCAAACACAGCAGGTGGTCAGTGGTAGTTTGAAAAATTGGCCTCTTTGTTGAGTCAAATAGGAGTCGTCTCAGATTCAATGAAAAGGCTTATTGTGCCAGAAAGAGATATAGAACTTCATTGAAAACCAAAGGACATCCTTTTTTGATAAAATAAAAATATGCATTACCCTGGAAAATAGATCTCAATGATAATAAATGAATTAGAATGAAGATAATATTCTGTGAGAGCAGAGGTATCCAAAAACTGGAAACAGAATAGCCATTTTTGAGGTTGGGTATTGGCAAAATCACTCACAAGTTTTCCCATTTCCATCTTTTTGAGTCTCTCAGGGGCAATGACGTTATTTAATGTGTTACCACATGTCACTCCTTAGAGAGTTTCATATTTGTTTTCCTGTGGATTTAGCAATGAAAGCAAGAGAGAA
This sequence comes from Solenodon paradoxus, assembly GCA_004363575.1. Taxonomy (NCBI): domain Eukaryota; kingdom Metazoa; phylum Chordata; class Mammalia; order Eulipotyphla; family Solenodontidae; genus Solenodon; species Solenodon paradoxus. Next base: position 208,740 of record RJWH01000818.1, read on the forward strand.
ATTCTACTTCAGTTTTGAATTTTTTTTTCTTTTTGGCCTAGCTGGATAGTTACAATATTAAATACACAACAGAAAATGGAGATCTGTAATTTCTCTGTCTAGAAAATTGCCAAAGATTAGACAGCCATCTTGGCATATCCAGGAATTGTCATAAAAGCTGCAAAAATCTATTGAAAGCATCAAGGCTCAGAGTATCGGTCAGCAGAGCTTTTATTTTTCATTTCAACTGAGACAGATGATAAAAATTTAATTTTCACCTAACCTTGCAGGTAATGACTTTATGTATCAAGATAGCTTAGAAACACCCCCAAAGACACCAAATATCAAAATTCTATCATTGTCTGGTTGGTTCTTTCAGTTGGCAGCCCAATTTTCCAACTAAAATTCAGCAAAGGTAACAAGAATTCCTAAGACTCCTGCCACTGTGTGCGTCTTTGCCCATTTTCTGTCCATCACACTAACTTTGAGTGCCACACCCTGCTCCAGTTATGCACAGGGGAATAAACACATGTGAGACACCCTTTGGCAGAATAGAGAAGGCTGAGTTTCCCAAGGTAGAGCTGCTCCACAACAGGCCTGATGCAATATTTGCACTCCTGTGTTTATGTTTTCTGTTGTAACATGATGAGTTGTTATTACAGTTGAGTCAGTTAAGGATTAGAGGGGCAGAATTTCAACCGTAAATGATCCTGTACTCTATATTTTTACTCATTATGTCATCGAGATAGATAATAAATACTGTTGGTGGAACTGCCCCAATTCCATGATCCTGGAGGCTTAATCTTAATGTAAAAGGTGTGCCAGCCTCTAAGCTCTGTAGCTGACGTTCTAAGTCACACCATCAAGAGCAGAAGAATGATGCACATTGAGACTCATACTGACCAGGTTTCTGGATCCGGAAGACCCTGGCTGTCCAGGAGGGCCGGGCGGGCCTGGAAGGGCCACCGCTAAGACAAAGCAGAGAAGAGAAGTCACAAAAAAATGCCTCATGTGTCAGCCAGTCAGTGGGGAGTGGGTTGGGGCAGGGGCGCCGTGACAAGCCCAGAGCCCAGCCTCTGACTCAGCCACACTGAACGAACGCTGCAGGGGAGAGCTGGGTTGCTTGAGGTGCTGTTTCACGCCAAGTGTGGGGCGCTGCAGTTTTACAAGTGAATGAATTCCTGTTGTCTCTGTTTTCTGTAAAAGTCAATTTGCGTTGGATTTTCTGTGACTCGCACGCCCCAAATTTCCCGGCTCTTTCACTTTCCTTCACTTATGAGACAAGCTGCAATGACTACAGAAGAGAAGGAAGTACTCAAGATAAGAAAGAGATTCAGAAGAAGGAAGCGAAGTTCTAGACAACAGAGGAGGAGAAAGTAAAAGAGTTACTAGAACTCTGATCTTGGGACTGGGGGACATGGACCCCATGCCTGATTCTTCAGTTCCTGTGATGCTGGAGAAACAGCAAGCATTCTGTACCCCAGCTTCCCCATCTGGGAAATGTGAGCAGGCCTTTTTTCTTGCTGGGCAATAGTGATACCTGAGACAAACACAAACTAGGAATGAGCTTTGCAAATGGCACAGTATTCAAATAGGGGCTCTCGGCTTTTGAAGAATCACGGTGACCTTATAAATCAGATCAAGGTTTTCATCCTCTTCTCTAGAAAAATGCAGAGAGAGAGAGAGAGAGAGAGAGAGAGAGGCTTCTACATAAAGTATTAGTGGGATGACAGATTCCTCCATCTCTAGGAGTCCATGGTTCCCCAGAAAAGCCCCTATGTTAGGCAAACAAAGTGTTAATTCAGTGATTCCTTTGTTCTTCTACCTCTCTAAAGCCCTGTCCTCTCTGACCCCAAATCTGCAAATCTCTTGGCAGAGTTAAACATGTCTTCACGAGTTCCAGTGAAACTGCCGCGTGAGCCTTTTCAGGTCATTTCAGGTCAGCAAGTCTGCAGCTCCAACATAGAACTCAAAATCATGATGGTGGTGAGCACGTAGCGGGGACGGTCAGAGGACTCAGTTTTGGAGTCACATCCCGTCTCGTACTAGCACTTGTGACCTTGAGCAAATCTCTTAACTACTCTGAGCATTAGTGTCCTCATCCATGAAACCAGTGTTCAGTGATGTCCATTCATCTCCCTCCCAGGGTTGCTGTGAAGATTAAGTGGGGTAATGGCTAGGAGAGTTTTGTAAACTGAATTGCTGGGACATTATGTCCTTATTCAAAGGATGAAAGAGTCCTCGGTCCCAGTAAGGGCTGCTATAGGCAACAGAGTCTCTGTACCTTGTTCTCACCCTATAATCTTCCTGCACCTCCTCCAGTCCCTACTCATCCCTCAAGGATGCGTGAGCACCTGTGTTTTAATCTACTCAGCACCTTCTTTCTGTGCAGGATAAGTATTGTCATCTCTTGGGGTCTTCCCCATCTCCTCTAGAAGGAGCTGCCATGGTCCTAATCCCATGCCATAATCCCACCTCCTTGGTCACAGGTGACTAGTCCAGGATAGGGCATCTGGCCCAAGAGAGACCAATCAGAATCCTTCTTGGGACTTGCCCTCATCCCAGGACTTTTGAAACTGAAACTTAGACAGAAGGCAAGATTGCTAGCTGATGATAGAATCTGCAGGTTGTCTGTCACCATCTCAGAGGATGTGGTCTGGGTGAAGAAGCATAAAGCTGACATACAGAGAGAAGCTGAGACAATCCTCAGAGAGTATTTTTATGTCTGCTCCTAGATATGCCAACATGGCTGTCTAATCCTTGGCAATTCTCAGAGAAATTACAGACCTTCATTTTTTGTCATGTATTTGATGTTGTAACGACCCAGCTGAGCAAAAACGGTTCAAGAAGCAGCCTGGCAGAGAACACTCACAGGGGCAGATTCCCTGGCGCTGGGTGTTCCTGAGGCCCAGCTGCATGTCTGCCTCTCCCACAAATGGATGGCCTACCCCTTCTTCACCTCCAATAAATTTCCCATTTGCCCAAGCTAGTTTGAGTTACATTTTTGTCACCTGCAGCCAAAGATCTAAGACTAAGTCAAAACCCAGTCCCCAAGTCACCTCTTATCCACATGTTCGTAACGTGGCTTCCAGCACCTGGCTCATGACAAACAAACAACAGAAACAACGCATCCACGCTGTCGCTATTTCTTACCATGGGCTCCGCAGCTGCAAAGGTTACATGAGCCGTTGGTGCCATTTAGTAGTGTGTGACCTTGGAAAGTTTCCTAAATGACTTTGGGTCTCACTCTTCTCAACTGAAAAATGGGAATGCCAACACTTTCTTTGAAGGGCTTTGTGAGAACTCAATTTGAAAAATAAAAGGTAGTAGAACAACTAACAAGGTGCCTGGGTCTAGGTAAATGTTGAATAAACAGAGATTTTCCTATTTTTTCACCCACTTTTCATTTGTGGAACTGCGGCCCCAAGTGGTGAAGAGACTTTTACATGTGACTCAGTGCTGATCCTCGTCATTAAAGCCCAGATATTGATGAAGAAGCCAAGAAGTTTCCACCCACACATGAAAATACAGCCGCTGTCATTCATCTTCAGAGAAACCAAATCAAAATCACAACACGAATCGCTTTACAAGCACTCAGATGGCTAAACTAAAAACTACACACACACACACATTACAGTAAGAAGCGTGGGGTAAGGGGAAAAGACAGTGGAAGCTTTGTACACTGATGGTGGGAATGCAAAATGCTGCAGCTACTTGGGACAAAAAGTTTGGTGATTCCTCAAAAAGGTCAACAAGGAGTTACCAGATATATGACCATCACTTGCACTGCTAGGTATACAGCAGAGGGAACTGAAAACATGTCCACGTAAACACTCACACTGCATGTTTATAGCACCATTACTCACAAAAGCCCAAAATGGAAATGACCCAAATGTCTATCAACTAATGGCTGAATAACAAAATGTGCTATATCCACGCCATGGAATATGAGCCATCGAAAAGGAATGACATCCTTAAACACGCCACACCATGGAGGAATCTTGAGAATATTATGCTCGGTGAAAGAAGCCAGACACCAGAAGTCAGAGTGTGTGATTTCATCTATATGAACATCCAGAAGAGGAAAATTCATGGAGACAGAAAGATCACTGTTTGCCAGGGTCTGGGGAGGGAGGGTGAGGACTGAACCATAAGTGGGAAGGGTACCTTTTGGAGGTGATAAAATGTTCTGGATGGTGCTGATGGAAACACACATGTGACTATATTAAAAACCATTGAACTGTACGATTTCCGTGGGTGGATGTTATGCTACGTGAATTATATTTCAATTAAAATGGAAAGTCTTCATCCAGGAAACAGTTCTCTGACAGGAGCGTGGCTCTGACCTCCACCCAGATGTGGTGACCTTGAGCACAACAGAAGGGCAGCATAAATGAGGGGCCCAATCACAGTACTAACCTGCTCCCAGGATTGCTGGAGGTCCCGGGGGCCCTGGGGGTCCTGGGGGTCCAGGGGAACCAGGTCTTCCGAAGCCAGGGGGCCCAGGTAGGCCAGGAGCACCTGGGGGTCCTTGGGGCCCAGTGACGGTCTCCCCTTTCTGGCCCTATGCAGGCAAGTGCACGGCAACGAGAGAAAGCAATGGTGATCGCTGCAGGCCTGTTCTTTTTTATGAGGATGTTTATAAAAGGTCAGGAAACACAAGTTTTTCTTGTCCTTATCTTCAGTCCAGGGCACATTCAGGGTGGTGTAAGATGGGCTTAAGGACACTGTATGGAGAGTTCCTGAGTCAGGAGGGCCCACCTTCTGCATATCACCGAGACCCATATTGGGGACACAGCTTACTCAAGCTTTCAAAGCAAATGAGTCATGCTGTTGAAATTAGAACTTGTGGCTTTGCTAGGTCTACCTTGCTCGTGAACTCTGGGTCCAGAGTTTACTCATGGTTCCTGAGGGCCAATGGTCTGGCCATGACCTGGCACAACTCATTTTTTTCTTTATAAACTGGAGAAACTTCTGCGCTCACGAAGACAAAGCCTATCTAGGAGTGCCTTATTTGATAACATTTCAGAAGATTCCAGTTGCCTCTCTAAAAACATCTCCCTCATTTTCCATGCTGCCTCCATTAGCTGACATATTCAGCATTAGTAACTTTTTGTGTTGAGCAGATTTTCTACCACTGACATGGGCAAGGCAGCATAGTAAGCAGGCTGGGAGTTACCTGAATGCCTGTATGACCTTGGCCAGCTCCCTTTCCTTTGTGGGCCTCAGTGGAACAAGAGTGGAATGAGCTGGTCAGCACCCAAGTCCAGCCTCCAGCTTGTAGTAGTTGACTAACCAAACTATTCAACTGACTAGTCCTACTGGGGGGCTTCAAGCCGTGACTCAGGGAGGAAAATGGCGTGGAGGGGTCACTACTTACAATCAGGCCTGGACTTCCCGGCAGGCCTGGATGCCCAGATACAAAGAAGTCACCGTTAGAGTCTCCCTTTTCTCCTTTGATGCCCCTGTCTCCATTTTCCCCCTGGAAGCAGAGGACAATGGGAGAGCATTCAGTAAGAGTAGGATGACACAGTCTTTGCCATACGCCCAAGAATTAGAAACATAGGCTCAATGCTAAGTAGAGAAGAACTCACCTTTAAGCTGTTCAGAAAATGTCTCAGGTAGACTGAATCAACTGGAGGGCCTGAAACAGCAATGTGCAATCCTAATCTCAGAAATTTAAAATTAAGAGGCTGCTAATTTACGACCATGACTGTTTCCCCCCACAGGACTGTGACTCATTCATTTAGCTAACAGAGTCCTGGGCACAGAGACAGAAGCGGGTACTGGTTTGGAGCCCACAAGCCAGCAGGCCCGCTTTGGCCTCATTTTGCATGTGTGTCATGAACCACAGGAACTGGTCTCTGACAATGTTCTACCTTGGACACGCGACACCTGGAAATAAGTCTCTCCAGAGCTCAGCAAAGCTTGCAGTAAGGGTGGTACTATAACCAGCCTTGCTTTCTGGTCGAGTTGGATGTCGTAGGAACAAAAATCAAAGGCAAGATCTAGAAGAAGAGTTAGAATACCTGGTGGTCCCTGGGCCCCCTGATCGCCTTTTTCTCCTTTAGAACCGGGAAGTCCCCAGGATCCTTTCTCTCCTTTAACACCTGTCACCAAACATACACACGTTAAAAAAAAAATCTCTATAAAATACTTTTGAGACACACGTTCAAATGGAGCCCCAGTAGCAAAGTTCACTCAACCGACAAAGACCTACTGAGGGTATAAAATCTTTTGTTAAATGAGGAGATGGGCAGAGGTAGGGACAGCAGACACAGTTCCTGCTCGTGAAAAGCTCAGTCTCACTGGGGGGATGGACGCCGCGAGCACTTTAAGGGAGGTGGAGGCAGGATGGACAGTCCTACCCGGCCATCCATCTAACAGCAGTGGCTGCCATCACTGTGACGTTACATATTGAGGGAGCTCAATCGACCCTCTCCTGGATGCTTCATGCAGGTACCCTGAGTCCAGCACCAAGCCCTGCTCCAGTCCCAGTGCAGCTCAGCGAGCGCAGCAGGCTGCTGTAAAGAGAGGAAAGATTCCCAGGACAGTGCCCAACTGACAGTTGGAAGAATGTGGGCCAAGTGGCACCGCACCAGCCAGCAGGGCTCAAGGGAAGTGCTGCTTTCAGGGAACTGGGGTTCCCGCCACCCCTTCCCTGACACATTACATGGAAGAGAGGCATCAAGGGGGCCTTTAGGGAGCTCAGCATCTGGGAAGCGATCGCCTCTCCTTGATGGGTGGTGACATGTTCTTGGAACACCTCGTCCCAAGAACTGAGAGAACCAAGAGTTTTTGAGTAGGATGGGGGTGTACAATGAGGATAAGGTTTTGGGCTCAGGCTTTCCAACACGAGAGCAGGAAATAGAGCATCAGCTGACAACTGGGGGCTAGCAAGAGCTCACTGATCTAGGGGAGCTGCCGGAACAGGGGCCCGGACTGTGGAGCATAGGGCCTCCCCAGGCCTGCAGTGAGACACACAACATGGAGAAGAGCGCAGTGGGCTCACGTGGCTGCTGAGCAGGGAGGAGGAAGCAGGAGTCGCCACCTAGAAAGCAGGACAGGTTTTCTAGGAGCATCACATTCAGAAAGGTCTGGTCCTTCACATTGCTCCGAGAGGGTCCCCTCAGGGAAGAGGAACAACAGGGGATCTGAGGAAGTACAGCCAGTCCCACCCCCTCTGCCCCTTGTACCAGGGCCACTTTGTAATCCAAAGTGCCAGGAAAGCCCTGGGGGCAGATATCAGGGGGTGCCCTCCACCTGTTAGAGCAGGGGTGGCCACCGAGCTAGAGGTCCACATCAGAAACAAACTTGCCCTCTCTCAAGTGCAAGTGTTCAGATTCTTCCATCAAGAGGCACAAACGACACAACAACAAGGTGTGTGGGACAGGGACCACAGTGTCCCTGCCATAGGCCTATCCCCGCCCTGATGTGCCACAGTCCGGAAGCTGTGTCCGACAGGACATTCTCCGCCTACTAACACTCCGAGCCAGGCTTCTCACACCTTACTGCGCGCATACCCGGGGGAGCATGTTCAAACGCAGCTTCTGACTCAGCAGGTGCACAGTGGGGCCCAATAGTGTGCATCTCTAACAGGAGGTGCTGATGCTGCCTGTGGAACAATGCTGAGAAGCCAATGTTTCCTGGGCAGTCACAGTCCTCTCTCGTCCTAGCCCCTGGTAGGTGGCATGGCAGTTGTCTTTTAAATCGTTTCACCTACAGAGTCTAGGGGCCTGGCTGGCAGGAACAGTGTGGGCTTCACCTGTGTCAGCCCAAGGCAAGGAGACCGCACAAGGAGAGGGTGCCAGGTTTATGAGTAAACTCACACCTGAAGGAACAGATGGAGTGCTTCCTACTCACTCAGAGGCTCAGTCAAGACGTGCAAAACAGAGAGATGTGCAAACTAACCAAGCAGAGGTGCCCACTCCCACAGCCTGGATCAGCGACCACCCCTCCCACCACAGATGGCCAGATCTTCCCGACCACTTGTCTAGCACCCGGCAAGCAGAAGCTACCTTCTTCAGAAGCTACAAGAGTTTAGAAATGTCCCAAAGAAATACAAAGTGAAGAAGGGAGTGAGTACCATGAAAAGTAATGAGTTCTGAATTCCCAGGATGAGTGGTCCCAACCTGGAGAGAGAGAAGGACAAGGTCATACAGTGCACACTGGGTCCTGGAGCATACTTGTTTGTACACATGGCCACTGTTCCCTGTTCCAGGGGTGTGTGGCAGGAGGGGCAATGTCATGGAGTCAGGCCTTCCTTGGGTTCTGGACCCTAAAAAAATCCCTGAGCTCCCTAGGAGCTCTCAACTCCCAGGCATCCTAGGCCTGTCATTTGGGGGGCCCATCATGTAGCTGGGCTGGAGTCAACAGAGACCTAATATTCAAACAGCTCTGCAAAGGGGAGGATCCAAACTTTCAGACAACAAATCGTAGCGGTGCTGGTTTGGCCAACTAGGAGCATTCTTGCATCCCTTCTTATCAGTTATTGATTCATGAGAGAGGTCAAGCGTTCGAGCAAGGGGTGCACCGGTCATGAAGCTGGACCAGCCATTAGCTTTGCTACTGTGTGCAATGAAAGATGAGCACAGTGCGCAGGAGCTGATGGCAGGGGTCGTTATCAGTGTCTTCATCAGGTGGGGGCGGTTCTTCTAGACTCCCCAGCAAGCGCCAGGGGCCTGGAGTCCAAGCTGTTCTAGATGCTATTTCTTCCAGTTCATTCCCGATTCCTGCATTTCTTTATTAAAACAGAGCCACCTGTGACCTTACTCTTAATAGTCCATCTTCATCTTTTCCCCAGTTGATACGTGGACTCAAAATGACCTGTCTGGCCCCAGGATCCTTCTGTAGTTTTAGTTAGAGTCCACAAGCTGCTCCCTGGTCACCAGGAGAAGACTGGAGAGGGGTGTGTCATGCCTGGGAAACAATTCTAAGCGAAAGAGGAAGGCGGCAGCGCCCGGCTGACACCCTGACTGCTGATGCAGCGCCTCCCCTCCAGGCCTGAGCTGTGAACTGCTTTGGTGGTGGAACTGGCTGAAATTAGAGGTGGGCAGGAGGGTTGCGAAATGCTGGATGTGAGAAGCATTTCTTTTTCAAAGCATCTAGTGTGAGCGTCATCAAGAAACATCCAGGCCATCGCTACTACAGGGGGTCCCAGCCGGCTCAGGGTAATTGCAGTAGCATTTTTGAAGCACATTTATGTTTGTCAAGAGCTGCTCAATGGTTATGCCGTGTAAAACCTGAAGTCCCATTACCTGGGAGGGGCTCACTAATGAGTTAGGGACATTGATTCACAGTGGGACCTGGAGCTGGCTGTTTGCCTCTCTGTGCTGCATTTCTCCTTCCAGATGACAAGCAGGTGGCTGCAGCGATCTCTTGGGGACAGCCCTCCACCACTGATATTTTATGTTTCCCCCCTCAGGCCATCAGACCTGGGTTGCTGTTATCCATGTAATGATCTGGGAACAGAAGTTCCCTTGACCACTTTACTCAAGTGGAATTTCTGCTCTGCCTTCCAGGTCAAAGCTCCTAGGCCCAGGGCTGCAGACTTTAGTGACTCAGAGTTTAGGCATGCTCAGATGTCTAGGCAAATGCTCAAACATTTTAAAGTCTCAGAGCCAAACCTCATCACTTCCCCCGCTCACCGCTCCCCACAAAGGAATCAACTGTGAACTTTCTTCCAGGAATTGAAATGGTAATTCGCAATTCCCCAAGAGCAGAGGCCACGCCTATCTGGTCCCCCTGGGGTCCCCAGAGCATAGCGAAGTGCTTGGCACCCAGCAAGTACTCAATAAACACTTGTTGCATGAAAGATTAGATACAGTGCTATAACCACTGGCTGAGCACTGGGCTTCCCCACAGAAGCAAGAACCTCAGGGTCAGTGCCAGGGTCTGGCTGTGCCACATTTATGTGAGACTCCTCAGGGTCACAGTGTTTGTACCCAATGCCCAGTGGTCAGGAGACCTGACTTTCGGTTCCATCACAGCCAGGGCTGTGATCTTGGACAAACCAATAAGTGTCTCTGAGTCAGGGTTTGTTTCCTCATTATAAAGGGGGAGAGGGAGTCCCTGATTCAGCATGCGCGCTGCTCAGGGTATAACCACTGGGAAGGACAACACAGAAGCAGAGTTCAGCTCACCACTCTCCATGCAAAGAGCACGGGTTGGAATTGCTCCTGCCTCTTTTTGTACAGGGGTCTATCCCCCACTTTATACTGCTGTAAACATGCAGCTGATGCAGTGACGGTACCCGAAGATAATGCTTTTTGATTGCATTAAACAAAACAGTGCCAGCAGCCTCAGACAATCCAGTTTGCTCCACTGCCAAGGTCTGCTATATAGGTGACAGAGAGATGAGAGGGGACACTGATGGAGAGAAGGGACCCCCAACAAAGACGATCTCCTCTGACTTGCTCTCTGTGCCCAAGTCAGTTTAAGGCAGTGGTGGGCGGTGCTGCTTACCGGTGGTTTGCAGTGTGGCCGCGCTGGGATTGGGAAGACAGCCTGTGAGGAGTGAGAACAAGAGAGGTCACCTCCCAACTCCGGGGGCCCAGACTCTGCTCCCCAATGACAATCTCTCCCTCCCCGCCCTCCAACTTACTCCTTTGATGTTAACCACAGCTCCAGGTGGCCCAGGGGGGCCTGGAGGACCAGGCAAACCTGGTGGTCCCTAAAGGAAGAAAAGAAAGTCTGTGGCTTAGTTCAGGTTCCAGGTGTGCAGAGGCAGCTGTAGGACACTTTCCGCAGGGTTTGAAGATCCACCAGGAAAAGGAAAAATCCTCCAATGCCAACTAACTTCTCCCACCCACTGGTCAGTCCCTTCCACAGGCATGTCTGCTCTGTGACCTCCCTGTGTCTTCACAACAACCCCTGGGGAGACCACAGAGCAAGCAGTATCCCCAGTTACAATTGGAGATAAGGCCCAGAGAATGGGAGTAACCTGCTCCAGGTCACACAGCAACTGATGACTGAGCTGAGGCTGGAACCCAGATTCTGCCTCCCAGAGGAGTGCTCGGTCATGCTAAACCCACCATCTCTCAGTCTGTGCACCCTTAGCATGGTGGGTGTCAGGATGGGGGGCACCCAAGAGAGAGCCTTAGATATGCAAAAATAAATGGAAAACAGATGGCAGAGTCATTTGTAAAGCCAAGTCACCCTGGCCCCAACACTACTATATGTCTTTTCCACAAGCCTGGAGGCCAGGCAGGACCCCACAGCAGAAGGGGTGAGTCTCTGAGGGGTCAGGCCCACACGGAAGGCACACTGCCCACTCTGTGTGAAGGTACCGGGGCTCCAGCAGGCTTGGTGTGTGTGACTTAGTCCTCAGAGCAGGAAAATTGTATTTCTGAACATTCAAAGCACACAGAAGCAGCTACAGACTTAGAGTTATGCTTGCAACTTAGCTTGGTGCTTATTAACAAGGTAACTCTGGGTGCTTCACAACTTCCTTTTTCTCAAGACTGAGATCATGTCCTTGAAAGCACTTGGTAGAGTGCCTAGTATATAGTAGGTGCTCTATAGATGTTGGCATCCTTATTCTAGACCCTGGAGCCTACTGGTGTCCAGTGTCTGCCGTCATGTGAGGCCCTGTCTGAGTGTAGATGGACCTCCGCTATTCACCCCCATCTTTCCTGAGTTCTGAGGGAGGTGGGAAACCTCTGGGTGTATTAGGAGGGAAGGATATTATTCAAGCGTCAGAAGACCTGAGGCTTGAAACCAAACTTCCTGAGCATGCTCAGATGGTTTTCCCCCACCTCCCTCTGGGGTTTAGGCTCCACTAAGGTGGTAGCAGGAGCCCGCCAACAAGTGAGCTGGAGGACAGAGTGTGGCTGGGATCTTTGGAAGTGATCAAGGAGGAAGAAGAGAAACATTCCAGAACATTCTGTCCACAAATCCCCTTGACTGGACCTGGTGCTCTCTCTCACCCTCCTTCTGCCATGGGCTCTGGACTGTTCCCCGGGAGGTGCGGGGTTGGACAGGGCTGGGGCACTCACCAGCATCATGATCCCACGGTCTCCTTTGGCACCCTTGAAGCCATTCAGTCCTGGGCGCCCCTGAAACCCACAGGAGGTGCCTTAGCATACCCGCTGCCCACAGGCCCGCCTGGCCCACACGCCCTTCCCTCACACCCAGTCTAGGACATGGACACCTACAGGTCGTCCTGGGAAGCCAAATTCTCCTTTGTGTCCTGGTGGTCCTTTGGGCCCCTAGAGGCAAAATAAGTCGCAGATTAGAAAAGAATAGAAACTCAAGGGTCAGGGAGAGGGCGGCCCCGCCTGCTTGGGTGAAGAACCGGCAAGAGGAAGGAGGACAAGGAGCAATGATGCAGCATCACCGGCCTGGCACCTTGTCTCCTGGACTCAGCTGGGAATCACTTGTTCGACCTTTCCACCACGCCCCCTGCAGATTCTAGCCCTCCCCAGAATCTGCACTCAACCCCTCTCAGTCTGTCAGGGTCAGCAAAGGAACCTGAGGTCATTAGCTTAGGTGCTGGAGCAGCTCACGGTATGGACCTTGGTCCTAGGTCTTGTCCCAGAGCTCTCCATGTCCCCCACAGGATCAAAGCAGCCCTGGCCTGCCCTGCCCTTCACACCAGTCCAAACCCTTCCCTAAGCACCAGCATCACCACTTAGTACTCTATTTCTCCAGAGATGTCCCTGACGGTTTACCCCTATTCCAGTGCTTTCTGGATCCACAGGCTTCTAGAATCACGGCTCCGTTCTAAACTCCTGCAGGAATCCTGATGCCTTCAGGCATTTAGGATGCATGCACGGCACGACCTCTTCCCAGAACGTGTTCGACATCCCGTCTACACCTTCCCATTCCATTAACTAGTCCACCTTGTCTCCCAGGGCATTGACTCATTTAAGACTCAGGTCTTCCAACTCCCTTTTTCCTGCTCCATGAACATATATAGCCATGCCCTGGAAAGTGGCAAATCAAGACTGAGTTGAAACAGGCTCTCTATATAAAGTACCCCACCCACATTGCTTAGGGAAAGAAAAGCAAAGATAGAGTAGTTAACAGGCACAGGTCATCTGTGGAGTGGTCTAGTGCAGAGCTTCTCATGGAAGTCACCTGGGGTCTTGTCAAATTGCAGATCCGGTAGGTCCAGGGTGGGGCCTATATTGGTCCATGGGCTACATCGTGACTAATAAGGCTCCAGTGAAAATGTAAAAAAGAATTGTAAGCCATACTCATATTCATCATAAGGGCCACAACTAATTCAAATGCACCTTTATGCAAAGGATAAGACTGCAAACCTGAACGCCTGTGCTTGGGAAGCTGTGCCCAGCTGAGTTTTAGCAGGGACCGTCATGGCCATCTGCAGTGGCCGGCAACCACCATTGCTAATTATTGGCATTTCCCACCATATTGGATGCTAGGAAGTGGTTAACCAGTGTTAACACAGACTCTCTTAGTCTGTCTTAGCCCTCAGCTCCCCCTCTCCAGGGCATCCATTTCAATAGGCCAAAGGCCTCAGAGATTCTTGGAAGGATGCACCTTGAAGGTTAGGGGTCATTCATCAAGGGTGTGTGCTTGCTAGAGAGATGTATGGCTTTTTCCCCAGGCCTGGGACCAGATTTCAGTCCAGCAAGCCCTATGTGCGATTCTCCAGTTCAAACTGTTTCAAAAGGAGCAGTGGCAGGTATCAAATGCAGGGTGTGGTAGGGGAAATGTGGATGTGGAGTCTGACATATCAGGTTCAAACCCTAGTGGTGTCACTTACAAGCTGCGTGGCGGTGGGCAAATTCCTTAACCTGTCTGACCTCCTTTTCCTGGTCCAAAAAATGTGGGCTCTGCCATTCATTACTCAGGACAGGGAGGATGAAGCGAGTTCGGGTGAAGGATCAGAACAGTCCAGGACCCAGAGTGGATATTCGACACCTGAATTTTCTTTCTTCTTCGGGGAACAATAAATGGCAGGGAATTTGAGGGTTTCTCCTGGAGAAAACTGATAGCTCCAAAGCTATTCAGCAGCCCAGATAGATTCAGATTTCTAGGGAAGAAAGGCTACTCCAGTACCCTCAACTTACAGATGTGAAACAGGAGCTCAGAGAGAGAAGATCTGCTCACAGTCTCACAGCAGATGAGCAGAAGTTCCAGGACCAGGCCCCCAAAAGCCCAGAGAAATTTTGCGAGGGTTCTTTGAGGGGTTTCCAGAGCAATGGCAACCTGGCTGGTAAGCACTGTGGTCTAACTGTGAGTAGCCATCCCCTTCCAGCTCCCCTCTCCTCAGATTGATCCCCTTTTCTCCCCCAAACACACAACTTGGGGCCAATGGAATGTGCTACAGCTGTTGTCTAACATTTTCCAGGATCTCTTCCTCCTCCCCAACCTCCTCCTGTCAACTGGCACATGCCATTGTAACCTTGAGACCCCAGGAGGCCCAAGACCCTGCTTAGAGGAGATGCCCAGCTAAGGACAACCACAGCGGGATCGGTAAGAGTGAGAAATGAGCCGCCATCTGAGATTTCAATTCAAATGCGATTGGGAAACCCTAATACACATGTACTGCTTGCCATAGCGTTTATCCTCACTATTGGGACAACTCAATCTAATTGAGCCAAGTATGATAAATGCTTCCCATTCCAGCCGAGACCCAGCTGGGACACACTCTGGCTTACCATTGGTCCCGGGGCACCGTGCACACCAGGTTCACCCTGAAACAGGCAGAGACAGACTTGTCACTCAGAGGAACACGAAGGAAGAAACAAAGATGGGACACCCAAACAGATGTGTGCCCTTAAGGTCTGGGGACGTAAATTACCTTTTTCCCTCTCAGTTTTTCCAGAGGAAGCTCCCCTGTCAGAATGGCTCCCGGTTCTCCCTTTTCACCCTGCAATTCAGAGAACCTTGTGATCAAGTCAGGCCTCCATTTCAGCATCTTGTCCAGAGGCTCACTCAGCCTCTCAGAACTTCTGCCATGATTTCTCTTGCCTTCATCCTCCCCGCCACCCCGCTGTTTCCCACGTGACTTCTCGCAGAGTGTCACAAGAGCCTCCAGAGTGACTGGGTGTTCTCGGGGTGATTCTCTCCTGCATCGTCAGAGCTCCTGTCCGAATGCACAGGCTGGAGCTCTGCATGCTGTCCAGAGCTCCCACTGCCTCCAGGCAGACAGACTCACAGCCCCATCAACATCTCCGCCACCTCTTCTGCACTGCCCCCGCCTCCTCTGGAAACCTCTGATTCTTAATGTTCTTGGTGGCTTGTTTTCCTAACAACTTGACTAGAGACCTGATCCCATCAAGAACCCTTATTCTCATGAGAACATCTGAAGTGAGAAAGAGTTGAAGAAATGAACACTAGAGGCCTCTCTCCA
Organism: Solenodon paradoxus; assembly: GCA_004363575.1. NCBI lineage: Eukaryota > Metazoa > Chordata > Mammalia > Eulipotyphla > Solenodontidae > Solenodon > Solenodon paradoxus. The sequence goes on from RJWH01000818.1 coordinate 224,044, forward strand.
CGCAAGCATGTGTCACCACGTGGAACTTTGTCTCCAGACCTCAGGCTCCTGTGCAAACATTTACTGGATCGGGCAGGGCTAGCTCAGATGTTAGAAAAGAGAGAAATGGATATAGACTGGTGGCAGGGACACAGGGTCCTTCCCTGAATCCTGGTCTCAGCAGAGCCATCCCAGGGGGTCTCTAGGATGTGTCCAGAAATAAGGCCAGGTAGAGGAACCTTCTATGCCATCTGACCTTTGGCCCCTATCTTCCCATAATGGCTGGGACCACCCTGAAGCCGCCTTTCAATAGGGCCCACGGCATCGTTGCCCCAGCAAGCAGAGTGGCCTCTTCTCTCTACCCACCCACCACGCGCACACCTGGTATTCGGATCTTACCACTCCATTGGTGAGGAAAGTCAGTCCTGAGCACGCCAGCGGCAAGAAGAAGCAAGCACAAAAGCATTAGAGGCCGAGCAAGAGAAAGTGTGTTAGCTGTGATGGCCAGAGCAGAGCTGCCTGGGTGCCCACCCCAGCTGTCAAGGTGGTGGGGAAAGGGACAGGGATGGCACGCAGGTCCCTCTGCATGCACTCTGCTTCACCACAGAGTAAGCAGTGTGAAAGCAAGAGCCGCTCTGACTTGACCAGGCCTCCTCCCAAGCTAGAGCAGCCCGGGCCCCACCTGCTCTCTGATTATTCATGGCAGCAAAACATCCCAAGAAATCACCCCATGAGGCACAAACTTAGACCTCTGTCAAGTACGCTGGACCCTGCCCACCCCTGGAGTGAGGTCCGACAGACACTGGAGCCTCTCTGCTCCTTAGGGCCAGTGTGGAATGGTGCGGGGGCAAGGTGGGACAGCTGGAAGTCTAATGCTTCCTCTTCTCAGTTGCATCCACTCCCCTGGAAGGACCAAGCAGTCTCAGGGCTTGCACAGTTTCCCACTGGCTTTGTGAAGCCCTCCAACAGAGCTTCTCATACACTGCGTTGATTGGATTCTAAGCCACACTCTTTTCTGACCATTTTACTAACCCTGAAAATTGGATGCGGCTTATATTCCAAGGTGGCTTTATAAATAAATCTTATTATTTTTGATTTTTGCTTTTTTTCACGAAAACCACTTGAGAAATAGGGGCATGGCTTAGAATCGATGGCCACTTAGAATCGAATAAATACGGTATCACTTCTGTACCCCTCGTGCTGGCACATCTTAGGGGTTCAGTGGATGGAATACGAGTGAGTATATAAATGGCTGGACGAATACAGGAATCTAATCCAAAGTCTCTGCAATCTGTTTATAGGTGTCACTCTCCCCCTTTTCTAGAAAAACCAACTGGGAAGTGAATTCTAAGAGGCAAGTAGGGAAAGGCATAGAGATTGGTTAGTTCGGGGTCCTGGAGTTCTTAGGAAGTAACTCTGCCAGCTAAATATTTATCCCAAAGATGCTGGTCCAAGGCTGCCAGCCAACTGCCCCCACTGAGAATGTCTAAATATTAGCATTCATTGTCACCATTAATTATATACTGTTTCATCCAGCAGGTGAGAAGCACCATTAGTGTGTCAGGCCCCATGCTAGGTGCTGCTGCTTTGGGAAAGAAACTAGCAGGAGGCTGACCTCAGCGTGCACACTCTGACACGGGTGCTGGACAGTGGGACAGGCAAAGCAGGGCCACGTGACAACAGCTGAGTGAAGCTCCCTTTCCAAAGGCAAATGCAAATCAATGCCCCCACCCGCAACCCACTTTCACCCTGCAGGAAGCTGATGATGAGCAAAGCTGACAGCTGGGGTGTGACTGCTAACCTGCCGGAATGTCTCTCTGGTGTGATAAAAATGTTCTGGAATTAGGTAGTAATGGGGATTGCAAAACCTTATGATGACACCAAAAAAAACCCTGCTGCATTTCATGATAGAGATGAATTTTATGGTCTCTGCATTATTTCTCAAATTTTAAAAAACAGTTGTTACTTTCAGCTCACTTGAAAGAGTTAGCAAGTTCTGGAATATGACCCCATCCAGAGACCTCAGGGCGCTTACCCTCTCTCCTTTTAGTCCTGGAAATCCAGGTATGCCGGTGTCACCTTTCGGTCCCTGAGGGCCCTGGGAGGAATCATCAAAGAAGAGTCGTGTGTTGTTTGTTAAGATTAAAACATTTAACCAAGAAAGGCTATCCACCACGTGGCCCCCACCCTGCCCTGCCCAACAGAAGAGAGGCACTCTTCCCCTGGTAGGTGGAAGTCACAATTAGCCAGAATTTATTTTATTATTATTTTTTTTTAATTTTAAGTGGTCTAGAAGTTGTGGTCTGGTATAAATAAGACATCACCCGGGGGGAGGGGGCTGAGAGGCCCCAGGCCTGTTTCGTGTTTTGCGTAGGCAGGAATGAAGGAGAGTAAACAGGCGGGGAGAAAGAGGAGGAAGCAGCCTTATTTTTATTGAGCTGCTCATCATGGTTGTTTCTCCCCAGTCCCCCACTCCCTGGTCTTGAACCCTGGTCCTTAGCATGTACAGGAACTATACCCAACCGCCAGGCACCTCCAAGCCTTTTCAAACTTCGGTTTAATTCAGTGGGTTTTAGTGAAACAGCCTGGACTTGCTGCCCCTGCTCAACCCACAGGCCCTCCCTGCCCATAATTCACCGTCTGTGATTCCTACCCCATGTCTGGCTCCTACCATCTCTGGGGTGGGAAGCACATATCCTAAGCTGACATCCAAACCCAAGCCAGCCAGCCTCAGCCTCCTGCCCCAGCTCGCACCACCAGGATCAGCTTTCCCCTTAACCCTCTGCCTTCCCTGGGTCGCTGTGCTTCTGCCCAGGCTGTTCCCCATGTAGGAATATCCTTCCTGTCCCTGCAGGGCCAGACTCTGCACACCCAGTCAGAGGTGACCGCTTCTCAACCCCAACAGAGCCTTACTATCTGACACAATGACTCATGTAGCAGATGTCTGCTCCCAAATGGTATGTGAACATTTACTTGCTACTTCACTTTTTCAAGTCCCCGTTTCCTTTCTGGGTTAAAGGGTGACTTACCCGTTAGGATGGAGGCTTTCAGAAATATGCTCTTATTTTTTTTAGCAGTGAAATGCCCCATGCCCCTTCTTTTTTTCTCTCCAAATACAGTCTTAAATAATACGTGAAGTATCAAATGGAGCATTCTTATGGGAGGCTGATGGCCTGAATCCTTCCTATTTGGCTCCCTCCTTAGAGATACTGGAGGCCCTGCTCTGCTCTATTCTCTGCTCTATTCTCAAATGTCTACACATATGTTTAGTGCCCTCAGAGTGTATGCTCCTTTTAGAAAATGCACGAAGTTCAGAAAAGTATAAAAACTAAAGAAATCACTCTAAGTCCACCGGTGAGAACAATTTCTATCGCATGCTTGATGCATCTCTTTTCTTTATCCTGGAGGCAGTACAAGTCACCTGCAGGACTGGGTCTTTCCCACCTACAGCATCTTGGAGAAATTGTGTGGCTCCTGTTCTGCAGCTAGGCCTTGGGCTTCAGCGCAGACATTCCGACAAAACTGGTCACTTTCTACACAGAAACGCATCTTCACCTTCCATGGTGGGAGCCCATGGTGCAGGGCGCACAGACTATTCGGTATTGGACTTGGAGTCTGTGACCCGCTCCACTCCTCCTCCCTGGCCACCATCCTATCACTTTAGACACTTTATCAACTTGGATTGTATCTGCTTAAAATGCCTGGCTTATCACGCACGTCCCTAGGAAGCGAATCACAGGCTTTGGATGTCTTGGGGATGGAGGGAGGAGCAGGAGCCAGCTCCACACGCCCTTCATAGTATGTCAAGGAAAACCAGAGAAGGGCGCATCGCTGCTACTCTGCGCAGGCTAGAGCCACAGCAGAAGAGAAAATAATGGCCTGCAGACTCCAAGGAGAGAGACTGCTCTCGGGATTGCACCAGACGGATGTTGCAGGAAAAAGATGGCGCTACAGCCTGGTAGTGCCTTGGGAGGGAACCACATTCCAGCTGGAAAGGACAGGCTGAAGGCAGCCACTTGGCACACAGGAAGACAGCGACTGGTACTTACTGGAAATCCCGGCAGCCCGGGCACGCCGTCCTGCCCCTGTGACACACCAAAGACAAAGCAGTGGGGTTAATGGGGACAGCATTTCCAGAGCCAGCAGAAATGCCCAGCTTACAGCTCCCTCCCTTCCAGCACTTTCCCAAGGCCTGTGCTCCTCCGCACATAGCAAGCTCACACTCCACTTTGCAGAGGAGGCTAGGAGGCCTCAGACGTAAAGAATCATGTGGTCACAGATCTAGGTAGTGACAGAGCCAGAAACCACACACGAGGGCCCAGAGCCCCAGCCCCCTGAGCCAGAGCTCCCTCACTTGAAGGGACCCTTGTCCTCCAGGAAATGGTGATGTCTGAACCCCCAGGGGCAGGAGTGCAGTGCTCAGACCAGGGTCCAGAGGATGAGCTGAAGGAAAGAAGCCCAGTGGATGTGGCCCAAGAAACTGTCAGATGACCCACCTACAGACGTCACTCACAAGGAGAAACCAATGCCAGATGTTTGCAGAAATCGTGGGCGGGGGCAGCGACTTTTCCCCAGGATGTGGAGGGTGGAGTTCAGGCCAACTGTACAGGGGCCTGCAGGGGTGGGTGGCCCCAAGGGACATCTGGGCTGCACAGTGGCAGACGAGCCAACCTTCCTCTCCACTTGTCATCCCCTCTTATCACCCCAAAGGCTAGTGTGGCATCATCACAGGAGGCTCAGAGGTGTGTGGCAGAGATGGGGCTGGAACACAAGACTCCTGAGGCCTGAGCCCTTCCCGGTCTCCGCCGCTGCCGGCAGCACAGGAAGGTGAGTGGGGCACTGATGCACAGGCTACAGGAGGAAGCTGCCTTCCTCTTAGGTCCTGTCGTGCCACTGATGCACTTTCAGAAATCAGGTGGCTTCTCTGGCATCCCCAGTCTCTGAAACGGGGCAAAAACCCACCCAAGTAAACTCCATTCCCATCTGTGGACCAGTTTCCCCATGAACACAGGATAGGTCTCCAGGGCCTCTTCCCATTGGGTGAAATGAGGGCGTGTACATTAAATCAGCCCGGGCGGCGTGGAGACACCAGTCGGTGTTACGTATGATTTTGATTTCCATTACACGTGTTTCCAGGGCACAGGACTGGAAGCTTCTACTGAATTGGACAACACTCCCAGCATGATCAAATGAATGTGCCACCAGTTTTTCAGAAAAGCCAAGTCCTCTGTCCATCCTATTGTGACATATTCTAGCTCTGTGCTTCAAGAGAAAACCCACTTCAGACAGCCGTGGATACACACCGGAGGCCCCATCAGCTCAGGAATGTCTGAGAGGTTCATGAATCCATGGGTAACGTTGATCAAAGACTGCAAAGAGAAAATCCGGACCGTGAGATGGAAGTGACGCATGTTCCACTGGCTTCTGGCTTTACTGGAAGTCACCTGGCATGGCCCAGCGCCTGCAGACTGAGGACCCTAACCTCCTTGCCAACACGGCCATCCCTCCACACCGCACAGACAGCCCTGAGCTGCCTTACTGTCTCCTCTTTCAATTAGTCATAAAATTATACAGTGCTTGAATGCCTTCCTTCTTTTAGAAACATACACACACACACTTATTTCCCTACAGAGCGCAGTGCTGTTGGTGTGCAGATGTGTGTGCCCCTGTGGCTATTTTACAGAAATGGTGTAAGCCTGTATGTGTGTATTAATCTTCAGCTTTATTTTTTCACTGAACCACATAATTTGGTGATCTTTCCATATGAAATTCTCAGGTATGGCTGTTACAGTTTTAAGAAATTGCCAAAGAGCTCTAAGGTGGCCACGCCATTTAACTTCCATTAGAAGCACATGAGATGAGCTCTTTCCCCATACCCTTACCCACAGTTGATCATTTTAATCATATTTTTTGTTTTACTCAAGTCATCCTTTTTCCAATTATTTGGGATTTTCCATTTTTCCATCATTCTACCAGTAAGACATCATTTTTCTCAGAGGGGCCACGATTTTTCACACAAGTGATGCCCTACTAATAAGTGAGCTTACAATCCAGTCTTCTCCCCACATTCCCATCACTCTCCACCCAGCCCCGGACTTATCAGTTCCCCAGGCCTTGGATGCAGCCATGTTTTTCTATTCTGCAGCTTTAGCTCCAAGAGTTCCTGCCACCAGAACTCCAGAAATCCTGTCCTACATGCTGAGCTGGTAAAAATCCCTCTCAATTTTCAAGTCCTTATCAAAGACAATTCCTCCAGAAAGTCTTCCTTGATTTCTCAGCTCCTAAACTTCCTTTTTTCCTGGTCTACCATTGATATGTTTTATTTCTCAGTGACAACGGTTAACAGCTATTCTCCTTATTGTACTGGGGGGCGGGGGCAGGAAAGCGGGGGTGATTTCTCATTTATCTGCATGTGCACAGTGCCCGGCATGGAACCTGATGCAAGGTATACATCTGGGGATGCTTATATAGAGAATGAAATGACAGCTGACATTTCACTCAGCTCACAGGGACTGATCTTATCCCATTCCAGGTGTGAGGGACACAGCTGAAGAGGAGCCCGAGGCACTCGTGCCCAGGAGACGTGCCAACAGGCCACTGTGGAGAGTGGGGCGCTCCATGTGGAGCCCTGGTGACTCCCAGCCTCACAGGAGGCCACTGACCTGCAGGGACTAAATGAGGACGTCAACACCGCTCAGCCCTGCCTTCCCTGTTGATGAGGGTCAGAGAAGCAGGTCCCCTCCCTCCAGACGTTTCCTTTGTCATGAAGAACTCATCTAGTGTGACCTGGGTTTCTCTTGGCCCCTTTCTCCCCTCCCGCTGATGTGCAGTGACACACTTGGGGAAGTTTGGGGGGCACAAATGGTCACGGTCAACTCAACAACCGCCTTTTTTCTCTTGGGTCGGCCTCCGTCCCAGGAGCACATCCAGCCAATGGCAGTTGACACCATCAGTTACCAGGAACATTTAGGTCCACCTCTGGGCCAAGTCCTTCCCACTGCCCTCTATACGTAATGCAGGTGGTCTGGAGCCTGCCGCTTTTTCAGGACCTACATGGGAAAGGCCAGCGGTGCACATTTGGGTCTTCTCCACACCCCAACAACTTTCGTGCTCTTCGGCGACTTTTTGAGTTGGCCCCAAATGCTGCCCACCAGAAGAGAGTGTTCTGGAAGCACCGTGTTGGAGAAGAGTGGTCCCAGGGCAGCAAGAGATAGGTGGACGTGCTGGCAAATGGAAATGGCAAGTGGGCCAGAACACCAGGCACTGGCCACATGTCCCTGCAGCCGTGCCGAAGGCCCGCCCTGAGTTACGAACAACCTCTCTCCTCTTTAGAAAAGGCCGAAATTATGCAGTCGAGCCCTGCCTGGGATGATACTCACACTGGATAAGACTTCCACGCGTCCTGGAGGTCCCCTGGGCCCCGGGGGTCCCACAGTGCTGGCTCCATCCAACCCTCTGTCACCCTGAATAGAATAGTGAGAGTAAACATTGATTGTGCATGGATAATGCTCCTGCAGCCAGCGTGGAGCATGTTCCCCACCCCTCAGATCTGCGACCTCACCTTGGGTCCCTGTTCTCCTTTTTCTCCTTTGGGACCCTGTTAAATAGAAACAAAGATGTTTTTCCCTGTTCTGTCTGCTCACTCACCAGCTAGCCTTCCATCTTGCCATCTCTCCCAAAGCTCTCGCTGATAACAGGGACAAAAGATAAGGGGCAAATCCCGCTTCCAGAGTCAGAAGGAAGAACACTCCATAGAGGGTAGAGGTCTTCTCCCAGTAGGGGTTGTGTTTCCCATCCCTGAGGCTCCCTGCCCTTGGGCATGGGGCGGTGGTCCTCTTCACTTATGATGGGGCTGTGTCACCCCTTCAGCGAGGCTCTGCTTCTCAGATTAGAGGGCCCAGCGCTGAGTCCCCACTTGACAAAGATACTCAGAGAAGATGTCATAGCTGAAGATGGGCCACCACCCCCTGGGTCTGGATGCAGCAGGGAGGGACATAAGTCAGGAGCATAAGGTGTTGACATGGAGCAAAGCGTGAATATTGGAGGAAGGCAAAGCAGCAGAGAGGCCTGAAGGGAAGGAACTGGAGAGAGAGAGAGAAATGGAGGACCTTTTCCCATATGACGCGTTGTACAAATTTTCTGTTGTTCTTTCAAAGAAACAAGCTGTAAAGAGCATCTAGTGTCCCCTACAGCTGCTTCTAGTCCCCTAGGGGCTGGAGGCAACAGAGGGTAAGTCATTGAAAGTGACAGAGCCAGGCTAGCACCCAATGCCTCCTCACTCCAGTGCGACAGCATCATAGTCCCCAGGATGAAGTTGTCTGATGTCAACCTACACTGGAAGATGTGGGTCCCAAGATTCTGGGTTCATTCAACAGCCTGATGCTCCCAGAGCCTTCAATATCCTGGGGAAAGAAGAAGAAAGAGATGGCAAAGCTGATTCCTGGCACGTATCTGTGCCAGGTGCAGTGTTAGGAGCTGGGGCTCAGCGGGGACAGCACAGTCTCTGCCGTCGGACCGGCAATCATTTAGCTGCTCTCTCCGGCAGCCCTTGAGGAAGCTTATTTTCTAACCACATAAAGTGGGGGGCCCTCACCTCAAATTCAAGCCCCATCGTACATCCTGGGCCTGGGGGTCCAGGGGGACCTGGGGGTCCTATAACACCAGGAGTGCCAACTTCTCCATCCTTTCCTGGAAGTCCAGGTGTGCCTCTGCGGCCGGGGTCACCCTGTAAGGAAGAGGACAGATGAACCTCCAGCCTGGGTTTCACTTGTGAGGTGACACGGAGTCAAGAAAAATCATCCCTTGAACTTAATTAGGCTGATGAATTCTCTGCTTGGTACCATTTAACAGCACAGAAGCAGCTGGCTTGCTAATTGACAGTTCACCGGGGGACAGCAGGTGCGCCCAGGAAGCACGTTTGCGTGAGAGGGTGAGGCGGGAGAAAGCTCTGCCCACCGACCAGCCCCTGTGAGAGTGCTCTCTGCCCCACGACACTGGGCTCTCAATACTCCAACCCAGTGATCGTCAACCCAGAGAAAGGGAGGAAGGGGAAGAAAATGTTTTACTTTACCTTTTCACCAACAGAGCCGTCAGACCCTCTAGCGCCCTGGGAGGAAAGAAAGGGGTCAATGAATATATATGGCTGAGGTATACTCAGCAGAAAATGCAGAATTATGGACTCTTAGGTCTAAGATATTGAAATGGAGCTCTTCCTGTCTCTGTTTCGACTGATGCTTCAAAGCTGAGCATGTGGCAGTAGTTGTCAGCTTGCTAGACAAGCCACGCTGAACGTCTGGGGGATGTATTTTCTAGCCAGTAGCTCATGAGCTACCTCAGGAGTGAAAGGAGAAGATGAGCATTAACCCGGGGGGAGACAGCTGAGGAGGCCTTCCCTTGGAGAGCTCCCTGTGCAGGAGGTGATGTGGAAGTAAAGGAATGCTGCCCCCAATATGAGCCAAGGAAGGGGCTTCAACAATGTGACATATGTCCCCTTGACTTTGGGAGACATGGAGTAGGGAGACTGACTCTCTTCTGGAAAAATCTAGAGGCTGGAGTGGCCCCAGGGGCTGGAATAAGGGGTCAATCAGGTTGCACGTCCCCCTCATTGCAGGCCACAATCCAGGTTTCCTGGGGCCACAGAGGTGAATCCCACAGAAAGGACCCCGCTGTGCGCTCCAAGCAGAAGACCACCACGGGCTGCTGCTGCGAAGGTCTCCAGGAGACACATTGTATTTCAGGGCACTGTGCTGGCCCCCAGCTGCAGCATCTCTGAGGAAACCCTCGAGAGAGGGAGTCAGTTCAGACAGGGCCACAAAGAGGCTCTGACACCTGATGCTGATGCCCCTGTCATCTAAGATTATGTCCTTCACCCCAGTCTCCTCTTTCTCTGGGTGACATTCCTTGTACTATAGCAAATCCATGGAAACAACACAGGGGCAGTTCCCAAAGTCCTTCTCAACAATAAGATGGTGAGTCAACTTGAGCCTGAAAGAGTGAGGACTATCAAAGGGAAAACATGAGAAGCCGAAGGCAGAGATTTAATAGCAGAGAGAAACCACATGGAGAAAAGCAGCATTAAAGCAGTTGTGGAAGCCAGGAGCAGGGGGCAGCAGAGCTCTGACTCTACAGGGCAGTTGGCAGATGTATGAATAGCAAACTAGCTGGCAAAACCTGAAGGAGACCTCGGCGGGGGATCTCAGCTTAGCAACCTGCATCTAGGACACACCCCTAGATACTCATGCCTTTTTTCTCCAGGTAACCTGGATGTGTCCTAGGCCCCTCACCCTCATGTATACATAGAATCCATCCTGCCTGCGTATGAGAGGCAGGCAGCTTCAGTCCTGCACACAGACACATGTGTATTCTCTTCATGTAACCTACTTAGCCCCACGGGGCACCTAAACTAGTGATTTCTGCTTTTCATAAAGTTGCTGTGTGTTCCTGGCCAATGACTCCACGAATTCTTCTGGGTAAGCCCAGTGTCTCATCAGCATGTCTCAGCTTCCTTCCCACTACATTAATAGGAGATAGGCTGAAAATCTGAGGACAGCTACTGAGCCCTGTCCATCTTCCCTCAGCCTCCTGCTCCCACTTTTGTGACAAGAACAAGTTGTTTACCAGAGCCAAGACATGGGCTGAGTCCTGGGAGGAGTCCTGAGTCCTGGGTGGTCCAGGGTACCCCAAACTTCACATGATCAGTTGTTTAGGTGCCCTGCCTGCTGGCACCCCTACTCCTCTCATTCCCTTCCTGAAACCTACCAGTCTCACAAGGAGCCAGCGACTGCCCAACCCCAGCAATCTGTACTGAGGCAGAAAACAAACTAAGGAGGGGTTCCAATTTCAAAAGTAAACAAACAAGAAATCCCACACACCTCCAGAAAGGCAGCTCTATGGAAGTGAGGCAGCAATGTCAACAATGAATGCACTCCAGAGGACATGGAGCGAAGAACATAATCTGATCCTGAAGTAAACTTAAATATCCCTTAAATATACAAGGGATATCACAGCCATGAAACAAGGATGAAATAGAAGAGTCGTTACAGAAAATAGAGTGATCGCACATATAACATTACATGTTATATATTATAGATAACTGTTGAAAGGAAGAACTCTACAGAATATCAGAACTCTTCTGACATCAGAAGAGACACAACCAAAGAGAATGACAAAAAACAAAACACAAAAACAGATCATAGAACTCTCTCAGAAAGCAAATAAGGGGACAAACCCTAGTATGACAAAACTGAGATAAAGAGGCAAGAGTCACAACATCTATTCAATTGAAGTGGCAGAAGAGAAGAAAGAGAAAGTAGCACTGGAAGATTAGCTGAAATTTTTTGAAAAATACAAGTCTCTAGATTAAAAAGCTCACCCCCTCAAAGTCCCACAGAGCATTAAGAAGAGTAATTTTTAAAAACGATCCACATCTAGTTATGTTATAGGGAAATTTCGTATCACTAAGTATAAAGAAAAATAAACATATACCAAAACCTGTAAAGAGACGTCAGATGACCTTCAATAAACAGAATCAGAGTGATACCTGACTTGGAGCGAGCAGCGCTGGATGGGAGAAGACAAAGGAGATACTCAAAATGACTTAGACCATAGGATTCTCTATACAGCCATATGGGAGTAAAGCAAAGACATTTAAAAATATTCAAAGTCTCCAAAAATTTGCCATCTACAGAACCTCTCTGAAAATATGACTAGAAAATATACTCCAATAAGAGCAATGAAGAGGAAACAGAACAGATGAAACAATGAAATATGTATGCAGATGTTACTTTATCATTAAAAACTAAACTTTTTTAAAAGGAAAGGTACAGGCAGGCCTGAAGGCAGCAGTAGGCAAACAGGCAGAAAGAGAGGAGAAAAAAGTACTCTATTTATTCTTCATTTAATTCTTCATATGGTTGCTCCGAAGACTCAAACCCAGGAATATATGGCCTTCATTCTCTGGAGGCGATTGACCCAACTGTTATTCCACCAGGGAATGCCCCAAAAATAATTTTAAAAGAATCAGAGAGGAGATGCCCTGTCCTTCCACTTGACAGCCTGGAGGCCCTTCCACCATGTCCTATGGCTCTGCCCGGACACACATTAGGAAACCAGTGAGCTAAATAGTTTTGCAGGTTCCTTCTAAGTCTGATCCTTTGAGAATCTAGTCCAGGAGGAGCCTAAACAAAGCTCTCGGAATAGAGGAGAAAGAGGCTGTTGAGACTGAAGAACAATGCGGTTTGCAAAGGAGGAAAAGAATGACAGCTGCTCAATCTAGGCATACACTGAAGAGCTGGATGGCAGAATCTGCAAAAAGTCAAAAGGGATGTTTTAAAGGTCTGTCTCCAGCATCCTTTTCAGCAGCATTCTGTAGCTGGAAAAGCAGGCCACTCCTTGCCTATTTCTTCATGAGCTAAAGACCTCAAAGTCAGCTGCTCCTCTTAATTTGGGGGAAATAAATTAGGGAATACTTTTATCAATGAACTAAATATGGAATAATCTACTTGATAAATTCTTAATGAGCATCCACATTTTGATGATATCCCACATTTTAAAATAATGTTTACATACAATTATTTTCCCCAACCAAATATACCAGAGGCCTGATTCTTCCATGGGAGAGTGACCTTCAATAAGTGCCTGGACAGCTCCTGCACTGCTCTAAGTGCCCTGCAAGTGAGTAGACAGGTGGCTTCCTCGTCGCATGACAGAAGACCGTCGCACAAGTGTCCGCACCTGGGGACGTCACTGCCCAGGCAGGCAGTGAGCCTCAGATCACTGCAGATTGCAAACTGAAGGCCAGATATTGTAGAGGTGAGCCCGGGGTCAAACGCACCATCACATCTCATCTTGTGTTACATCCCCGAGGCTGTTCATTTTCTTTATCATGTTTTGTTATTTTACATCCAGACTGTGCTCCCAGATTTATTTTTCTTTTAAAAGTAAACGTTGGTGTACCCTAATGGAGTAGTGATTAGACCAGCTGCCTCCAAAGGAATGTGGTCCACATACATCCCAAGGTTCATGTCCCAGGTCTGGAGGTGGGGCGGGGCGCGGGGGGGTGGGGGCGCAGGTCGGGGGGGACAACCAATATGAACAACTAAATAAAAATAAAGTAAAGATGCTTCTTCCTTTTCTCTCTCTCTTCCTGTCTGCCTGCCTACTTGCCTTCATTCCTGCCTATACTTTTCCTTTTTTAAAAAAGCATCAGAACAATTTAAAAAAAGAAAAAAATAAATGTCATGTGCAAGGCTTCCTTTCAACCCTCTAGCTGCAAATTTCCAAGTACTTTTAGAGTCTCCTTTTCCTTGATCAGAAAACATCACATGCACACAGGACAACAAATTAGGACCCACAGAAAATGTCAGGGGAAACGCATGTGGTGCATCTGCAATGACGGTCCTGGGAGAGCCTGTCACTCTCGCAGGGCTGATGAAGCTCAGGGAGTGGCAGCGCGTGCCTGCATGGGTAACTGTGGGCACACGTGGGCAGGGGTGTTTTAAGCGCCCGACAGCGTAGAAGTGTGTGGGGGCTGGTGGAGGGAAGCTGGTAAGAACAGGAAAGCTGAAAGTCTGTGATGCTTCCTGCAGAATTGAATTTCTATGAAACAGCACATGGAAGATGAGTTCTACACGGCTTCACAACTGTTTCTTCTTTTTTCTGAGAAATGAGTTTTCAGGAAAGTCGACTTGCTGTTTCAATCAAATAAACACAGTTGAGAACTGATTGGAAATTCAGCAGGTGAAGATGGTGGTGTTTAGGGAGGTGGCATTTTCCATGATGCCAGCCAGGCAGCAGACACAGAAGACACACTCCCCACCTCAGCTGGAAGGGAGTCGCCCTTTTTTTTTTTAATTTATTTTTTTTTAATTTCACTCACCACTGACTGTACCACTGGAAGGAGGGTCATCTTATCTTTATTGTTCTTTATTGTCCCCTTTTGGACATGGCTTCGCTTATCACCAGGTCGGGAAGCTGCAGGGGTACAAACCCCATCCCCACAGCACCGGTACAGGGCTCCCAGACAGCATATGACAGGTTCACAGACAGAGGGAGAGGATGGTGAAGACCTGGGAGACTCTGGGAATGAAAGGTGGGATGGCACCTGAAGAAAGTGTCATTCTTCATCAACCTCTCCCAGAGGCCACTGCTCGTTCTAAGAATAGAGACAGGTCTGCGGCTCTAGTTGGTCTGGGAGGTGGGGAACAAGCAGGTAAACTGATAGCTATAGTGTCACTGGCTAAGGGGTGTCCCAGCAGAGTCAATACTGCACTGTACATACACACAATGGACTACTTACTACTCAGCTGTTAGAGAGATGAAATCCTGCCATTTGCAACATGGATGGAACTAGAAGGAATGATGTTAAGTGAAGTAAGTCGGAAAGAGAAAGACAAATACTGGATGACCTCACTCATGTGGAATATAAAGAAACAGAGCAAAGGAACAGACTAAACAAAAACTAACCCTTGGACACTGACAACAGAACTGAGGTTACCAGAGGGGAAGCGGATGGAGGGTGGGAGCAGAGGGCAGAGGGGGTCCAATGGACGAGGATGGAGACTATGAGAAATGTGGTGTGGATGTGATGTATTACCATAGATTTGATGAAGAGAGAATCTGCCCATCTCAAATGTATGCTTCTTTTAAAATCAGTTACTTCAATAAATAGAAAGTCAGAAACAAAGAATGAAGCCTGTGTTGATGGAAAGTGGAGGAAGGAGATGTGCTCACATGTCGGGAGAACTGAGTCTTGGTGAATGAGAAAGGGAAAGGCCACCAGAGAACAGAGAGGAGCCAGGCACACAGGCAGGCGCTGGGGAAGAAGAGCATGCCGGGAGCACTCCCGCTGGCTGGCTGGCCCAGAGGCTGTGTAAGGAACTAGAAAGGCTGCTGGGGAAGGGCCTGAGGCTGCACAAAGTTGGGGTGCTGTCCTACATGCCATGCTGAGCCACTGATACTTCCTCAGTGCAGAGGACAGTGACGGATGACAGGTTGCTGGAGGAAACTGGACTGTGGAGGTTGGTGGGGGCCTGACTGCGTGCAGTGAATGGATGGGGTCCAGTGTGGGTGTGGAAAGATGAATGTCAGATCAGGGTGCAGAGTGGTGAAGACGTCAGATTGGCCAGTCTTGCCAAAAGCTGGATCTCAGCAGGAAAGAGAAAGAATAGAAGTGTTAGAGAAGACTCTGATTTTAAGTCCTGGTGACTGGGTAGATGGCAGTGCCATTCAGTGAAGCGAGGGACACACAGGAGTGGCAGGGGAGATGCTGAGTTCAGGACTGGGTGGAAAGAGTCCGGTGCTGTCTCCCCGCAGGGAGGACCAGGAGGGGATGAGGAAGGGTCATTGGTCTGCAAGAGGCAAGGTCAGGCTTAGAGATCAGAGAGATCTGGTGACCCAATGTGCTGTGACGGCCCACCTTGCTCATACCTTTTCCCCTTTCATCCCAGGAAGGCCAGAGGCTCCATCAGGTCCAGGTTGTCCCTCAGGGCCCTGGGGAGCATCAGTGACAATCAGCCCATGATACTACCAAGAAGAATCCAACACAAACCCCTGCTGGGAAAGGACGCCAGAGCTGGGAAGACCATCTGAGTGAGACCAGTGGGGTCAGGGTCTTAGCGTCAGGTCTGAGGTGGAACATCAGGCCCGGACCCCAGGTTGGCCACAGCTGGCCATGTACCTGTGGGTGAGGGTCCTTTGAGGTCTAGGCCACCTTCTCTCTTCTGTGAGGAGGACAGGGGCAGGGTTGGCTAGACGGCCTTTGAGGGGCTCCCACCCCAAACCCAGCACAGATGCACTAGGATTCCAAGATTCTAGATGAGTCTGCATTTCTTATACTGATCAAGATAAAGGAGCATCATAATGTGTGTGATGATATTTTTCTGGCGCTGATGCTTCTTATGAGTCTTAGCAATGACTCACATGGTCAAGATTTTCTTTACAGACATTAACTAACTTCTCTCTCCCCTTTGTTAGCCTTAGCGTTGGGGTCTGCGATCTGTACACCTGGGTAGAGGACGCTCATGGTCACAGAGAGGGGAGAAGATGTGGGTGGCTCACCGGGGGCCCAGGTTCTCCAGCAGCTCCGTCCTCTCCAGGAGACCCAGGGGGGCCCATGAAAACATCAGTTCCTGGTTTTCCTGGAATCCCAGGGGAGCCTGGTGGGCCTGGGGGGCCTGGGGGACCCTAAAAAATAGATACTGTTAGGAAACAGCAGAGGAGAGGCTAAATATATACCGAGCATCTATGTTTCATTTCTTCTAGCCATTACTTACAACCACCATACAAGTAGGAACTGGTGTTCCCACTGAGCAGATGGGGAAACTGAGGGTCAGAGATGAGGTGACTTACTCAAGAGCTCTCAAACACACCACTAATTACTAGAAGAGCTGGAATTCAAATCCAGGTCTTTCTGAGCCCATTGTATCATGTTTTCTCACCAAATGTTTGTAAAATCCAATCGGCCTTCTCAAAAGTTGTATGACGAATTCAGTTTTCTAACGAGCAGAGCAGTCACTCTAAACACTTTGATGAAATGTACTCTCTTTAGCCTCTGGCTGATTGGTTGCTCCTGCCAGCCTGGGAGGATCCATGTGGTCCCCACTCCTCTCATCTAGTGGGTCTGAGTCCTTATCCTTGGCATGAGGGGTGGGTCGAGGGGCAGCCAAGTGCAGCCCTTTAGTTGGGGATTCAGCACAGGGATCAGAGGAAGGGCTGGGGACAAGACTGGGGTGGGGGCAGAGGTGCCAACTACAACAGGAGAACAGAGACACTCCCCAAGGACCATTCAGAGAAGGACCAGCCTGGGGCAGGAGGCCCAGGTGCAGGAGGGGCCCAGGTGTAGAAGGTCTGGAAAGTGTGAAATGCTACCAAAGAAGAGGACAGAGGGTCCCTGTCGTGGGGAAGGGGTGAGAGCAAGGGCCACAGTGTAGGGAGGAGGTCATAGGCCTACTTGCTGTGAGACAGCCTGATGGAGAAGGTTGCCAGGGCGAGGGGGAAAGTGCAGGTGGACGTCCCGAATAGAAACGTAAGCTATATTCACTGAAGACAAAGTAAAACCAGGCAAGTATATTTAAATGCAGGAAAGAGATAAGAAACTCCCATAAGCCCACGGCCAACCTTAACAATGATCAACGAAGATCAATGTGTTTCACCTGCCTCCCTCCCCAGACCCTCCCTCTTGGGTACCCAGAAGGCAAGTCCCAGATACCAGGCCCTTAACCTCACACTCACCCTTAACAGCTCCTCCCTGCCCATCAGGTCACCAGAGCCTGAGCCCATGTCCAAGCCCCAGCCCAGGCCGGAGCCCTCAGCCTCTGCTCCCATCTGGAGAGAGAAGAAAAATCCACAAATTGGTTGCAAAAAACTGCCATTCTCCTAGAACAATCATGGCACGGACAGTTTTTCTATATTCTGAAAACCTGTAACTTCCCCCAGCTTTCCTCCTGCTCCTCTCTGTAGCTCCCCTCCTCCTCCACTGCCTCCCAGCTGGGCCACCATCCTCAAACTTATAAACTCACATCTGCTCTACCTCCTTTCCTGCCTTTCCAATCCCTCTCATCCTTCAAGGCCCAGTTCCATGACCAGCTCCTCCCTGAAGCCCCCTACCCCATTACAGGCAGAATTCTGGTCACCATACATCCTGGTTTAACCAGGAGTGTCTCACTTTAGCAACATTTGTCCCGGGAACCAGTCCAGTTTTGAAATTTTGTCCCAATTTCAATCTGTTTTTTTAAAGTCAATTTAGGTAAATGCATACCCAACATACTGGCTCGAAATTGCCAGACAGGAGTGCAGGTTTACCCCATGGGGGGCATTACACCCACTTCTGCATCTTAACACTTAACACCCCCCAAGTCCCCTCTACCCTCCCACCCTCTCCTGGTGATACTCGAATAGGTCCCAATTTCAACTCTAAAGATTACGGTAAGTCTAGGCAGAAGCTATCTCTCCTTCTGTGTCTCCACTGGCCTCTGCTGAGTCTTGATTTGCCACCAGGATGGCCTGACTTCAAGACTTTGTGATGTGTGTACGCATCGGCCCTGCTAGACTAGGATTCTTCTAGGCTTGGCTGAATCCCAAACACTTCTGCGTGCCTATGTCCTGGAAAGCACTTAATGCATACTTGTTCGATGCCCTCCAATTCCTCCAAAGAACACAAGGGAACTTCCAAAACACCTTTCTGGAACTCATTGGCAGACAGGAGCCAGCTGGGCCAGTTCATCCCTGAGTGAGTGTAGAGGAGCTGGGCTTGGGAAGGTCCCAGCGGTGTGCACATGGGGGTGGGAGACAGGAGGTAAAGAAATGGGTGTGGAAGACCTGTCAGGAGGTTGCTGTCATTGTCCAAAGCACGAGGAGTCACTCATAGCTAGACTGGGGAACCGGGGGCCAACTTGGGGAGGCACTCCAGGGGAGGAGCAAGCTGGGGCCTGGAGATGAATCCCATTTGGGATGTGGTTAGTTTGAGGGCCCTGTGGCCACTCAGAGCACAGGATGCAAGTGGATGTAAATAGACACAACGTCTGAGCTCACTGTGGGTTCTGGCAGTGGCAGGAAGCCTGCTGTCCAACTAGGGGTGTTTCAGGGGCCGACGGGAGGACTTGGCTGGTGGCTGTGCTGCCACGTCACTGGTCCCTGCCCACTGTGTGTGGGAGGAGAGGGACAGGAAGCTCACCGTGGGTCCTGCAGTCCCAGCAGTTTCCATGAGGTCAGGAGACCCCTCCCCAGGAGCACCCTAAAGAGAAGGAGATGGTCAGGGGTATGAAGACAAGCCCTCCCGCTGTCTGCTCTTCCTCTGTGGAAACTGGTCATCTTGTTTTTTTAACCTCTGGAGCTATTAGTCACGGTTGTCTTACATGTGTCATTGATTATACTACAAGTACTTTTGTATCTTGTTCTTTCCATTTACAATAAGCATTTCCCATCGGAAGCATTGTAACGGCTGTGTAATATTCCATCACATGGCCAAATCCATTTACCACTTTCAGACTCAGACTGATCGGACTGATGAAAGCAGAATTCAGAGAGGATAACATTACCACCGAAGGAGTGGCCCGTCCAAACACAAGCTACTTCAACAGCACAATGTGTCAATCTCTTACCTTTCTATTCATGTTCAAGATCCTTTTTAGAGGTCAGAAAACACATTCTAAAACTACGAAGCAGTAGTTCCTTTTAATTTTACACAGCAGAAGAATATCACTTGGTAGAACACAGAAACTGCTGGTCTTTGAGATCAGGCTCTGCAGAGCGATGGCCTGACCTTCAGGAGCCTGGTTTCTGCACGACATTGGTGGGGTATCTGGGTGTGAGAACAGCTGCGGACAGGTGTTTCATATCCGCTCTCTTCTCACCCAGATTCCCCCCAGGATGGGCCATGCAACCCCTCCTGGGTCTGCAAGATCATTCTCTGTACCTATTTCATTACTGTCTTCTAGGTAAGCACCGCTAGGTAAAGCTGTGCAAGTATTAACTCTCTTCATCCTCACCAGAGACCGCGAGGTCAGTAGTGGGATGGCCATTTTATGCACAAGGAAACAGAGAGAAGAAATATGTCTCCAATAGGTGGCAGAATCACTGCTTTGGGTGACCCTAAAGCACATCTGGCAGGGGTGCTCTGCCGACTGTCCTTGTCTGCTAAGGAATCAGGCACCAATTTCAATCCATCACATCATTCTGGCATGACACGTGGGGCGGCCTCGCTTCACTATGTGCCAGGATAAAACACCACGTATCCATCTGTCCTTTTCTCTCTCTCCCTCTCTCCTCACAGCTTAAAAAAAAAAAAAATCTCATTATAAAATTCCCCCCATGATGGAAACCCCACAATGTACTGGGAAACCACAGTTGAACCACTTTGAGGCAAAACCACTAACAGCAAGGGAGGGTATTTCCTCCCAGGGTTTTTGCTGGTGGTTATTTTTCAATAGCAAAGACCACACCATACACTCAAGTTGAAACCAGTTTTGTTTTTATTTCACATTTTCCCCCATCACTAAATATGCCTAATAAGTTCACTTTTAATAGCTGCAGAATATTGCATTACTTGAATATATTTTAATCCAGTCAACCTACTATTGTTGGCTTGTTAAGCCATGTCCATTTCTTTTTCTATTATGGACAATATTGAGATTAGCATTTTTATATACAAAGCCTATTGGTTAACAAGGCTTTTCTTTACACATCAGCCTATCTCCTTCAGGATAGAGTGCCAGAACAGAAATTTCTGGGTGGATAACATGCAGTTTTATGGTTGTTAATAGGTCAACAAAGAATATTCCAGAAGTAGCAAATCCATCACATTCCCACAAGCACGGCTGGTCTCACTAAGCACCAACTTCTCAAAGCAGAAAATGCGAAGGCCCTAAGGACAATGGCCCCAGTTACTTCCAGAAATTAATGGCACAAATAAGCAAGAAGAGGGGAGACAATTGACTAAAAGAGACGTAAGAGTCACATCAGTAACATGCAATGTGTAGACCTTGTTTAATTCAGACTCAAACTTTAAAAAGGCATTTTTAAAAAACAAAAAGGATAGTAGGTAATGTGAAAGAACCATTGTTCATTTTGTTTGATGGGTTGTGGCTAAGGGAAAAGAAGTCCCCACTCAACCTACTAGCCATACACACTGAAGGATTTATGAGTTTAATGATAAGATAGATGGTTAGGGTTTGTTTTAAAATTCTCCAGCTCCACCCAGTAGAGTGATGGTGACAGGAGGTGGAACATCAATGACCTATTGTTGATAATTGATCATACTGAATAAAGGGTATGTGGAGTGTTATTAAACTATAAACAAGTTACCTCATGATTTTCTGAAGAATTTTCATAAGAAGTTTTAGAAAAAAGAGAAGTGGCTGCATGTGAGGACGTCCAGTCAGGACGGCCACACACCATGAAGCATCACGGTGCGGAGATGTGCTCTCCGTGGGGTGAGGGGCAGAAGAGCAGGGGACTTGGTTTAGGAAGTCACTGTGTGGGAGCTGGGGACCAAGGCCATCACCATCAGCCCAGTGGATTCCATGTGAGTCGCCCCGTTGTCTCCTGGGAGCCTAGGACCCTGTACCAGGGACTTGTCAATTGGTCCAGCAGTGAACTTAGACATCTAGATCTGATTGAGCTCCCCAGGTGTCTCTGAGATGCAGACAGGTTAAAACACCACAGCTCCTGTTCACCTGCCTCCTTTTAGAGATGAAAACAGGAGACTCACATCTCATCAGGGGCATGGGAGAGAACCTCTGTCTCCTGGCTCCCGGTCTGGGGCCTTTCCACCACACCACACGCCCAGGGGAACTCATGTGTATGAGCCCTGCAGCCCGCAGGCCTAGGGTCAAATCCTGGCTCTGCCACTTAGAGGTAAACAGCAGCAGGTGGGTTTCCTTACCTCCCCAAGTCTCACTTTCCTCGCCTGTAAAATCGTGACCATTCACCTCGAACCAGGGAGTGGCAGACGAGTAGGATCAGGTCAACTCAGAACAGTGTTTATACATGCTAGTGCCAAAGATTTATTTCCTGCAGCCTGATTGTGAGTTCCTTGGGCACAGGAATGAGGTCCTATTTATCTCTTTCTCCCACCATCTGGACTGAGGGGCCTGCATTACTGTACTTGAGTCAAAGAGCACTGCAGTAAATGAATGGACAACTCTAAGTAAAGAAGAGTTAGCAGAGTCCGATGACCACCAGGCCACCAGAAGAGGCCTGTGAGCGATGGCATGCAGGACCCCGGGGGACTCTGGGTGTCCCCTCCTGCAGCCAGCCCTGGAGCTCTGTGAAGGTGCTGGCACCTGTGCTGGAGGCGAGGCTTGAAAGCGCGTGCACCCAGGCTGCTCACGAGCGGGATGTTCTCCATTAGAGGTATTGACAGCTGAAGAGCAATTCTGTTCTCAGACTCGAGCGAGTTCATGCTGAGTGCAAGCTCAGGGCTTTGGGTCCTAAAAGACGAAGCTACAGCCCTGAAGGTGACAGAGCTTTCCAAGTGTTCCCTGAGCAGCATTCTGACTACCTCACAGGCACCCACCTGTACAGCCAAGGGAAGCGAGGGCCAGGGAACGAACGAATTTGTGTGAGGTCACATGGGTGCAGCCAGAATGAGAGAGCCTCATGCTGAAAGAGACTTGAAGGGCACCCCCACCATCTTTGATGTCCCTATTCCCTCTGCGCTCCCTGCCAAGTTTTACAGCTTTGCCACCTCCAGGATGGGGCTCCCAAGACATGTGAGATGGGTCTCTGCAGCACCGGGCACAGGCCTGTTCGAAAGTTCTCATTTAATTAAAGTGGGCAATTCGGGGGCATGAAGCCAGGCTCCCCAGATTTTTACTCCTTGCTTATTTTCCTCTACAAACTGCAGCTTCGATGTGTGCCCCCAGGTTGGAGGGCCCTCGGATGCTCCAGTCCAGCACTTTGCACACCAGAAGGAAAACCTGCCTCTTCCCATCTCGACACCACTTACCAGAGTGGCAGTTCTTTCAGGAGCCACAGTGGGTATGGGGAGCGGGGGACCCTCCGGGGGTGCCCCAGCTGTGGTAAGGGGCTCCTCTGGTGTGGTTGTTGTTGCTAAATCTTCCTCGTCACCTGAACCCTGAAAACAAAATCGCCGCGAGGAGTCAGCTCACCTGGCCCAACACGCACTGTGCATATGCAGCCTGTGAGTTTTGGTGACTTTCCCGGAGCACTATGTCAATGTCAAAGCACATTCTTCCCTGCAGTTGTCATCGCCCCAAGCCATTCACAGAAGCACAGAAACACCATGACCTTCTGAAGGGCGCCCTCCAGTGATGAGGCGCCCCCTACCTCCAGAACCCCCTCCAACTTCAGGCCACTCATCTCCAAGATAGTCTGCTTGGACAAAGCTAGGATGCTGCAGTGCTGGGACAGAAACCCGACTCCCAAGGCCTCTGTCATGCTTGTCCACTGCCCTCTGCCCCCCGCAGTTGGAATCTACCCAGAGAAGCACTCAACACAGCCTCTGGGTGGGCTGGTGACTGCTCCTGTATCAGAACACTGACCCCTCTCCTGCTGTGGGCTGGAGAGGGTGCTGGGAGACACTTACAGAAATGACCACCTGCTCAGAGGCCACCGTGGGTGTGAGAGAAGTCAAGTCATCTGTGGGGACTCTGCTGGCCTCCCCCAAAGTGGGGAGGGGCGCTTCAGCTGCAGCGGCTGTTGTCAAACCTTCTTCGTTGTTTGGACCCTGAAACAAAGTTGACATGAGGGAGGGTGCCAGTTTGCCCTCACCCCTGGGTGGGGGGAGTGTGACCACAGTGGAAGCTGTGAGACCCTCAGATAACTGGCATCACCCAGCTCCCCTGTCCTTGCTCAGCTAAGATAGACCAGGCCTTCCTCTCTGACTCCAGGACCTCGGCGTCAGGATCAGGTCTCAGGCAGTCCCAGCCCCCAGCGTCGTTTCCAGGACACTGTGGAAGTGCTGGCCTTAGAATGTATGTCTTCATTGCCTAGGAGCTCACCACCTTCTACTTCAGGATGGCGCTGCTGGTTAAGCTCTAGTTTCTCTGAAGTTAAGACTTGGATGACTAAGACCTGATCTCCAGGTTTCTCATTCAGGGATAAGTGCTTTGCTTTTAAAGGAGAAGGAGATGGAGGCGGGCAATGAAGGAAGAGGGATGAGGGATGAGGAGAAAGAGGAGCAGGTGGCAGTGGCCACTTTAAGGAAAACAGTTCATTCAGCTCTAATGCTCTAGAGGTAGCATCAGCAAGCCAGGGTAAACTTCCCTGCTGTGGAGTCTCACTGGCTGGAGGTTAGAGCAGAGGTGAAAGGCTGGAAGCAAATGTGTGGGCTGATCTCCAAGGCTAGGATGGCTGATCTAGGACGGCCTCTCTCCTTCATTCACTCAGCAAATACCCACCATGCACCCAGTTCTTGCAGGGATGCTGCTCTCTCCATGAAGAAGATGAGTTTACCATCTGACAAACTATTTACTCAGTTTGATTCATTCCAACTGGGATGCATCTTCCAGGAGACACTCGGGGGACCATGCCTGTGTCAGATGAGGAGACTACATGAAGAAGTCACTTCTCTGGTGGAGTGGTGCCTGAGCTGAACTCTGAAGGGCATGCAAGATTAAAGGGAAGAAGGGAGCAGAGGTTTCCAGGCCAAGGGGAGTGGGCATGGGGAGATCCTGAGGTAAGAAGGAAAGAGGAGCAGTCAAAAAACTCAGAGGGGACAGTGACCCCAGAGGCCGCCATCACGGCCCGTCAGCCAGGCCCTGCAAAGCCCTGGAGCCATGAAGAGGGTAGGGGTCTGCAGGCGAAGAGCTGCCCCCAACAGCAGGAGTCAGGGGGAGTGTGGAGGAGCCCAGCAGGGTGTGGAGGCCTTGCCAGCTCCTGGACTGGGGACGCACAGGCACAGTGCAGGGCCTGGCACTAGAGATGGGTAAAAGCAGGCGGGCCAAGGTGTGTTTAGGTAGAAAAGTCTGGAAGACTTGGTGACTGACAGGCTGTGGGAAGTAAGGAAGAGGGAAGAGAATCCTGAATCAGGCACCTGGGCTGTGTTGCTCCTAAGCTCTGAGGTGAGAACACGGAAGGAATGGAAATGAAGTATCTAGGTTTGAACGTGCTGAGTTCGAAGAACTACTAGGGCATTCATCACATGGCATTACAGGGACAGACTTTCCAGTGCCCTGGAACGCTTGCCTTCAGGAGCTGAGAAGGCCTGGCCGTGCCCTGGGATGCTGCGGGGCCCGCCTGCCTGCACTCGGCCCGCACTGCCCCCAGCAGCCGTGCTCACACCCAGAACAGCTGTCCTCACCTCTCCACTCAGACCAAAGCTCTCCTCGCCTGAACGCTGACCCCTGTAGGCGGAGGCTCGAACCTCCGCGACCTCTACGCTGCAGCAGGCATTTGGTCAGAGGTGCCCTCGCCCTCCACCGAGAGGCCAGAGTCTGCCCCCCACCACGGCCCCATCTTCCGCACTTCATACTCCTCACCAGAGAGACCCCTTCCCTGGGGTTCCCTGTGGACGTGGAGAAGGTCAGTGCCCCAGGGGGCACCCTGCTGGCCTCTGCTTCCCCGGCAGTGCTGATGGGCACTTCAGCCTCCCATGCTGTGGTCTCTGCCGAACCTTCTTCAGTATCCACACCCTGAATAGGAGGCATCACAAGGAACCGTGTCAGTGGCCCGCTGCTCTGTGGCTTCAGGGGGCAGGTGGCCAGCCCCTCCTGCAACTGTGTCCTGTCACTCCCTCACCTTCCATGTGCTTGCACCTCGCCTTACACCCCTGCTCCTCATGTGGCACCCACACAGAAACCTGGGCCTCGGTGCCATCCAAGACATGACTTCCTTCACAGCATCCCACCCTCCCCACCAACCTCAGACAAGACACAGGCCAGCAGTCCCTTCCACCCAGGTTCAAGTCGTGGTACTGTGCACGGCCACCAGCCCTCGCCAGGCCCGCCTCAGCTCCAGGCATGCTTCTCCATGCTTTCCCTTTCAGCATCAGGGTGATCCTTCCTATCCCACTCTGACTATGTCACTTCTTATGTGACACCCACCAGAGACTCCCATTTCTCTGACACACTCGGCTCCTCTCTGGCCGTCTGTGGTCTCAGAGGCCTCTCCAGCCATGGTGCCCACGCCCCTCTTGCTCACCCCTGACATCACAGGCCTGCTGCACTTTAGGTCATGTGTGTGCATGGGGCTGCCTGCAGGCCTTTGCTTGGACTGGCTTTCCTCTGGGGACACCCCTCTTCAGGCTCCTTCTAAGCATCCCCTGGCCTCCCCTTCTGTGTCCTTTCCCCAAGAAGCCTTCCTGGCCCCTGAGTCTGGGTCTTGGGCCCCCATAGCACGTGCACTTCCTACTATACCTCTCACCACACTGTCCCCAGGAGCCGAGCCTGTCCTGTGCACCCAGTGTCCCACGCTCACTGTTCCACAGACACCTGTGGAACCAGTCGACAGATACCACACCCTCCAAATCAGTGTCCCCGAGATGTACCCCACACAGCGGTCACTCTACATTTTGCAGATAGTGAGGCAGACCAGTGACAGCCCCTGCCCTAGACACTCATCGTCCCCCCAAAAGAGAGGAGGAGAGCATGCATGTGCAGCTACTTACTAGTGTGACCCCTGCCCCTGGCGTCTCGGTGGGCATGGAGAGGGTCAGTGCCCTGGGGGGCACACTGCCCGTCTCGGCCTCCCCAGTGGTGCTGGCAGGCACTTCAGCCTCCTCTGCTGCAACTGTTGTTGCCAAACCTAATTCAGAATGTGGACCCTGGAAACAAAGGCATTGTAAGAGACCGAGTCACTGGGCCCACAGCCTGGGTCGGCCTGCCTGTGACTGGAGAGGACAGATCACTCGTGTCTCTTTAGCAACTTACATCTCTGCAGCTTCTTTCCCTCAAAGCACCTTCTCACTATGATGTCCCTCTATGCCATGACAGTCCCAGATCACAGAATCCCAGGGCCAGGAGAACCTGCAGGGCACCTGCGTCTCCTGTTTGGTTTCAAGCACCAGTTTGCACACGCCAGTGACTGGGGTTTTCGCCTGCGTCAGTTCGCTCCAGTTCTAGATACTGGTCTAGACGCATCTGCCTCCCTGTGACCTCCCCTGTGTGCTCACCCAGACGCCATAAGAACAACCTGACGTCTTTGTCCCTGCCAGAGCTTCAGTGTTGTGTCCCTCCTCAGCCTTTTCCAGACTGGACGCTCCTATTTCCTCTGCGCTGTGACTCATAGTCATAGGAAACGCAGAGCAAGAATCTCTGCAGGTTACATAGCAAATGCTTCACCTAGTTTCACAAAGGCGGGCGTGTTTGTTTGTTTTTGCAAGAAGCAGTCTCTGGGTGCCCAAAACTCCAGGCTGATCAAAGTTTTTAGATTTCCATGCTGCTGAATTTCTCAGAGCCGAGAATGAGAGGATACAGACTGGGACAGAACCCAGGCTTATATGACCACAGAACCCACTTTTCACATAAGACATGAAGTCCTTGCAGAATTATAGTCCAAGAAAAAACAGAGAAAGATGATATCACAGGAATTTTAAATGGTCTCTTTGAGGCATGCCCTGGTGGCCTAGCAGATAAAGCCGTCAGAATGTCATTCGCATACATCCCAAGGTCCCAGGTTCGAGACCCAGGGCTGGGGAAACAAACAAGATGAACAACTGAATAAAATAAAGTGCTTCCTCCTCATCTCTCCTGCTTACTTGCCTACTTGCCTTCATTCCTGCCTGTACCTTTCCTTTAAAAAAAAAAATCTCTTTCAGGCATGGCAACAGTGAAAACCCTAAAGGACAAGTGCTCTTCCAGGGGCCCCGGGACCCACCATATTCTGAAAGTTGGAGTCAGACACTGAGTGCTGAGTGTGAAATGAAATCTGCTCCACCAGCAGGAGCCCCTCAGCTGCCTGTGTGCTGTTTTTGAAAAGGGAGGATTCATTTGGGGATGAGTGACTAGAGTCACATTTTTGGAGAGACTTTTCGGTGTGCAGTGGCCTGTCCTCTTCTGTCTCCCCACTCCAAACCACATGATGAGCTGCTATGTAGTCCTTGGAATTTGGGAACAAAGGGACTGGTGTCTCATGTCTTCTAGGGAAATGCAAAAGGCGAAAGACCCAGAGTGGAGGGAGACAGATGGCTAGAGGGAGCATCTGGCCTGCAGTGTTTTCATGGAGATGGACACAATTTGACCCCTTCAAAGAGATCTAGAAAAGTCAACTGGAAAAGGACTCCATCCAAAGGGCCATTAATAGGATCAGGGATAGCAGGGTGGAAGCCCAGGTGAAAATTTGAAGGCCACAATGGAACCGCAGCCCTAGATCCCCTGCAGGGGGATTTCTAAGGAATCAAAAAAATCTCTGGTGGGGTACAAGAAAGTTCCAGCAGTCAGTCTTTCACACAAAAAACAGATCACAATTTGCCCAGGACATACAATAGTGTCCTTATCCGAGAGCTACTGGGTGAGTGGGGTGGTGGGAAGGAGGATAAAAGTAAGAAAATAGAAAAACTTTAACGATGTCGTTTCCCTTTGCCGACTGGGTTCTGGTCTGTGCAGAAAGCAGAGAAGCTGTGTTTGTATTGAATTTTTGACATTATGCTAGACTTGACTTTTCAAATACCTGGGGAAATAGACTAGAACCTGACAGAGAGAGCTCTGAGAAGTATCTGAGGTTTCGGGGAGAGAATGTGTTGACATTGGAAGTTTTCGCAGAGGTTGCGGGGAGAAAAATACATGTGCTTAAGTGGACGCCCTTCTGTGCCCAGTGTTTAGAAATTGGTTTTGCAGGAGTAACAGCCAATGACCAAACAATGGAGGGGACACACCTTCAGTAAATCATACTCTGTCTCCAAGGGACTGAAAGGCTGAGGAGGCTATGCATCTTCACAGCTGAGCAGGAGGGGGTGAGGAGGGGAATTCACCACCCTGCAGGGGTGAGGGACAGCTCACAATGCTTCTCCTCCTCCTGTCCTGGTGCAACACTGGAGAGCTTCTGGGGGCCTAAGACTACCGCCTCCTCCGTGCCAGCAGAAGAGAGGCAGACTATGAAAACCTCTGTAATTCTCAATGGTGACGGATACAAGTCACCATCATTTCTGAAATAAGCAAATAAACTTTACTGACTTATCCAGTGAAATGTACCACTCACTCACCTCTTCAATGACATGAAGGAAAGCCCCATCCCCCGAGCCAATTTCTGCAATGGAGGCGCTGTCCACAGTTGGAACCCCCTCCAGTGTGTCATTCAGGATGTCACCCGATCCTACAGGAAACAGGCATTCTGTAATGAATAACTGCATTTTGCACCCTTGAAAAACAAGGAGGAATCTCCTCATCTATTGACTTGGGAAGATGTCCATTATAGAGGATTAAGGGGAAAAAAACAAGTTGCAGAGAAAGAGACATTAAAAGATAGTATTACATGGTGGAGTATTACATAGTGGCTTCTGGCACCAGCTGCCTGACTGGAACCCTGCTTTGACACTTACTAGGAATGTGACCTGTGACCTGTTATTGAAACCATACCTCAGGGCCTAATCTATAAATAGGGCATGATAATTCCAGTCTCCTATGCTTGTTTTGAGATTAGATAAATTAATTCAGGACAAGCTTTGAGGACAGCTCCTGGCGTTATAGTAAGCAAACAATAAATGTCCATTATCAGCGTGGTTCTGCATTTGCAAAAGGGGGAGCATGTATTTATGCACATTCAAGTCTTTATCTCCTATATATGTGTGTTACATAGCAACTGTCATAGCATATATATTCTTTATGCTTGACTAAACTACAATGGCTAATATTTGCCTACAGAGGCTAAAAGAGGAAATGACTAATTTTTTGGTTCATACAATTCTGCATTGATTGAGCTTTTACTGCCATAAGCACATGTTTCTTTTGCAATTCAAGCAAAACAAATAGAGTCTGAAAGCAAGGAAAAAAATACATTGACCAGAATTCATGGCTGCTCTGTGCGGGGAGGGGCGGGGGGGCGGGGGGGCGCGTGCCGCGGGCTCAGTGTGCGCCATAGGCTCCTCACCGAAGCCCCCTGCTAGGGCATCTGGCCTCCCTACACGGACCTTCCAACCACCTTGCAGCAGGAGGGCAGAACCAGGATAGGAATCCCATGCTTTCAGTCCCCGCATGACTACCCCACAGCGTGCGTCCTGCTCTGCTCTCCACGGAGTACCTTACTATTGCAGTGGAGGAACAAGGTCCCACAGCGAGTGACTGGGAAGAGCCCTAAAGTCAGGTCGGCCTGTCTCTGTGCTAAGCCCTTTCCACACGTGCTGTGCTCCCACATGTCCCATGGGAAGGACAGTGTCGGAAGGGGGCACTGCGCACATGTTCACAGGCACTCAGACCCCGCCAACTGGCCGGGAATGATCAGCCCCTCATCATTCTCTTGCGTGCTCCCTGCTCTGACCACCAGGGGGTGCTGTGCAAGCAGCCATGGGGACTCCAGTTTCCAACTCTTTAGAGGATGGAGGTGGGGGTGCCCTGAGTCTTCAGCCAAGCTGTTGTCAGGAAAGCTTGAAATAAAAACTTTAGGGGTGTTTTAACTAGGCAGGGATGGGGCTCAGGGTTCAGGTCCCTTTCTCCTCACTATCTGGGTTGTCTACCCAATAAAAAGAAAGGGAATGCTTCAGCC
The DNA here is from genome assembly GCA_004363575.1 of Solenodon paradoxus. Taxonomy (NCBI): domain Eukaryota; kingdom Metazoa; phylum Chordata; class Mammalia; order Eulipotyphla; family Solenodontidae; genus Solenodon; species Solenodon paradoxus. The sequence goes on from RJWH01000818.1 coordinate 254,116, forward strand.
ATCTCCATTTTTCCCATTTAGCCTGTCTGTCAGATAATGATTTGGCTGATCCAAGGAGCACCAGCTGTGCCTGGATCTGGGTGCCCGTCTCCATCTGGCTCCCACCTCCTTTGCACTCACCCCTCAGTTAGGGGAGGTCCAGACCTGGGCCCTGCAGCCTTACCCACTCCTTGCTCCTCCGCAGAGAAACCATTCCCACCCAGGGGAGCGGCACCATGCATGATTCACAAGCCACATCCACACCAACCCTCTCTCCACTGGGAGGCAGGGGTTCTGAGCACTCACTCCCAGGGGAGAGCTGAAGAATCTGAAGCTTGGAGATGGTAAGTAAGCAATTTGCCCCAGGCCACCAGCAAATAGGTAGCTGATGGGGTTTCCTTCCAAACTATCTGCTCTCACCCACAGTCTTTCCACAGCAACACCCAGATGCTATTGTCTTGTGACATTATTAAATTAGCATCCACTTTTCTATTCAATACAGTAAAACTCCTCTCACCCACAGACTTCCCAAGCTGAGTTCATTTAATGATGGCAGAAGTCAAAACAATGATATATATGATTGCAGAAGGCTTGTAAAATACAGAAGTAACAAAAAAGAAAATAACAGTCACCCATAATCCTACCACCCAGAAAACTGCTCATAGCATTGTGTGGTGCCTCATTCTCACACACACGGAGTTCTGCAAAGCTCTCTAGAAATAGACATTCATAAGATACACAGCATAAGTTAGGGTCATGGCCCAGATAGGTTTTGAGTCTGCTTTCCATGCGGATGCACCAGGAGAGTGTCCCTGAGTCAGGAAGTCTTCTGTATCACCAATTTTAGGACTGTACTTATGAATAAAAGACAAGTTGCCCAAATGACCCACACTATGGGTGGTCTGAGTTGATTTTTGACCTTGAAGCTAAATCTCAGTGCTCTAGTGTTTGGCTGAAACTTCTGCCAGAAATAGCAGCTCCTCTAACGGGGCAGAAAGTGCAGACTATTTCAGACCTTGAGCAGATTCCTGGGGGGCAACATGGGACCTTGACCCTTTATCCGGCTCCTCTCCCCCATGCTGGAGGAGCAGCAGGAAGGGAGAGAGCCCTGGATGGGGAGCCAGCACTCCCTCCGGGTCTGCTGAGACCCTCCAAAGTCTCAGTCCTCTCTGGCCATCAGTTTCCCGTGTGTCACATGAGAGATCGATGACCTGATGCTCTGGGGTTCCTGGTGAGGCCAAAAAGGGTCTCTAGAGTCAGGCTGGGTGCCGGCTCAGTCCCACCATCCCAAGCTTGTGACGGCGGGCAGTCGCTTATGCCTCTGAGTGTCCATTTCCACCTGTAAAATACCAACTAATCATAGTGACTAGGAGATGAGTTTTCGGACTGGAGATAAAGTATGTAAATTCTTGAAACACAGCAGAGATTTAAGAAGCAGCCACAATTATGACCAGCTTTTCTGTTAAATCCCAGACTCTTCTAAAGAGATGAGGTTGTGGGGTTAAAAGTCTAGGTATTTTGGAGCGCCCTGGTGGAGTCATAGTTTGGTTAGCCACCTCTGGCCAGTGCAATCCACATTCATCTCAAGGATCCCAGCTTGTGTCCTAGGGCCAAGGTAGCAGCCAAGATGAATAACTAAATAAAAGAAATAAAGTGCTACTTCGTCCTCTCTCTTCCTGCCTGCCTGCCTCCGCTCACCTTCATCCCTGGCTGCACCCTTTCTTAAAAAAAAACAAACAAACAAACGCGTAGGTATCCAAGATCAAAAGCCAACTCTGCATGTAGGGGCCTTGGAGCCTCAGCTGGGTAACATAACTTCTCTGTGACTCAACTTCCCCATCTTGTCTAAGTATGATTCCTTCTGCAAGGGGTTGAGGGGAAGGTTAGATGAGATGCTCTACGCCCCATACACCACCAGGCTGGACGCACAGCCGCCACTCGGTCAACCACTGCAAGTAAAGGGGCAGAGGGCACCTGCCTGGCTCAGCGCTGCTGTGCAGGACGACACTCAAGTTGCTGGTTTCCGGTGTCCCTGCAGGTACAGGCTCTCCAGAGAGCTCCATGTCCTCAGAGGGAAGGGAGGGCGTAGGAGGAATGCTTATGGGTTCAACTTTTGCTTCTTTAGGCTGAAAGGGAAGAAGGAGACCCAAAAGGATTTACATGGCAGGAAAGCAGAAAAAAAAAACAAAAACAAAAACAAAAAAAACGGCAGTAATATCATTGGAGAAAATGAGATAACCATAAAGTCCTGAATAAACCCACAAAAAAGCCTAGACCCGCCTACCATGTATCTGGGCAACTGAACTGCCCAGGACCTGAAAAAGGTGAAGACTAGAGGCAATCAAATCCGTTCAGTTCATGGTAAGATCTGCTTATCTCCGTGAAGCTCCCTGAGTACAGAGACCACATGTGATCCCTGCATCCCTGCATCCTGGCCAGCACGGGGACAATGCTCAGTACAGATCTGCCAAAGGAGAAAGGGAGGAAGGAAGGAAGGATGGGAGGGAGGGAAGGAGGGAGGGAGGGAGGGAGAAAGGAAGGAAGGAAGGAAGGAAGGAAGGGATGATTGAACAAACAGGCTGCTCTGTGTAATGCTGTGTAAATCCAATCCTAGATCATGAATACCTATGAGAATAAAAGAAGGGTCTGGTTTCCTTTCTGGGAAATCTCAGTTTCTATGGAGCGTTTCCAAATCCACTCAATGTCTTAACCAACTTAACCAACGAGGGAAAAATAAACAAAAACTCCAACAGCTAGAAACAGAGCAGTGCAGAGATCTAGGCTGAAATCCTGGCAGAGGAGGGCGTTTTTAAGGTCAGGACATCACTTCCAGACCCAGGATCAGGGAGCAGCCCCTGAGGCCAGGGCTTGTGGATGTTCACAGTCTCATCCCTTTCTGAGGTTAAGGGCCTGGGGGCGAATGGATGGATCCTGACTAATGTTAGAGCTGACAAGACACAAGAAAGATGCTGAGATTTCAGGGTTTAATTTGTTTTTGTGGCATGACTTACTGATCCTGAGTAATCATGTCAGAATGTCAGGCGCCTTTAAATGTCAGACTCCAGTGCATGGACAATGAATCTCTGCTCCATGTGAATAAGAAGGGTTCTTAAGAGCCCCTAACTTAGGATTTAATGTTTCCATCTTACACTCAAATTAGGTCAAATCTCCACTGACTGGCTAATGTTGGGCAAGTCCTGGGACCGCATTGAACTCAACTCCCTCTGTAACAGAGGCAGCAGTAATGACGCAGAGGCTGGAGGCTGCAGGGCAGGCCCATAGTGCGACCCACAAAAGGCAGCTAGGGCTCCAAATTTTGAGAAAAAAACACCACCACATAGTGATTTGCTCTAGGTGTTGCTATTAAAGGTATTAAAGGTTTGATCTTCCTGCTCATCTGCAATTTCCATTTTTTTCAGTAGTAAATATGGACTATTTGTACCAAAATAAAGACAGAGCTCACTGTGCTGTAAAGTCTCTGGCTGGAGGTTTTGAGGAACTGGGTCTTGGAGAATGAGCAGAGTATCAGAGAACAGGCGAGAAAGGACTCAGCATTGTTAGGATCTGAGGTTGGCCAGGATTGGAGGAGCCAGGGGAGGCAGACAGAGGGAGGCGCTGGTTCACTGGTGAGGAGTCTGGGCTTGGACTCCCTGGAATAGCCGCCTCCTTGGATTATTAGGCTGCGGGGTGGTACATCCTCGGGAGAGTTCTCCTAGGCTACCGGGGGAGTTGAGGTTCAGGCTGGTGACTAGGGGGAGCACTAAAGATATCCAGACAGCAGGGCTGTTGCACGGCCAGGGAGCAGGCTGGGCCTGAAGACCAACTAGGACTCCAAGTTTCACCCCTGGCATGCCTCTCCTGTCTCTCCCTTCAAGGAGGAGTCAGGGTAAGTCACTGCCACAGCTGCCTGACGGTGACCAGAAACCATGTCTCTAGCCTGGAGCCAGGTTGCTGGGGGCTAGAAGCAAAACCGCTTTACAAGGAACTTGGGTTTGGGGACAAGGTAGGTGGGGTAGGTGAGGGCGTGGGAAACAGAACTGCAAGATAAGGGTGGGCTGAGCTCTGTCACTCTAGATGGCAAAGTTTGATTTCTGTGAAATCACTGATGAAAACCTGTCAGACAAAAAGCTCTTTTGGCAAACTCCCACCAAGGCGGCCACAAACCCCAGAGCATGAATTGGAGGAGCTGACCCTAAGGAGTTAAGCTCAGGTATCCTGACTCTGAGGTGGCTGATGGTTTTTAGGGGTCAATGTGGATGGAAACAGGGTGGCCTATGACAAAATAAGAATGCTGAGGCTTAAGACTTTTTGATGAAAAGCATAATGATTTGCTGAGCCCACACTCTCATTCACACGATCAGGTTTGTTCTGATTTCCTAAGGCCCCGCTATGCGCCAGGTCCCTGAGTGACGCCCCAGGAATCGAGACAAGAATAATAAAACAGCAAGTCTGCCCTCAAACTGTTGGGTATGGAGGACAGCCAGACCCAGGCCCAGACACAACCAACAGTGACTGAGTGCGTCATATGAGAGCAGGGGTGAGAACCACAGGCAGGGAGAGGCTTGGAGCAGCCTCCGAGGGGGGCTGTGGACTGGGTCCCAAAGGATAGGTGGGACCCGGCCAGGCAGTCAGGGAAACAGGGCCAATCCTCCAGGCAAACAGACCCCTTAGGCCAAGGCTGCGACAGAGTGTTTAGGTGCAAGTGCTTAGTGTGTTTAGGAAAATGGTGACTTAGGGAGACAGTGACCACTTGGGTGTGGCTGGAGGGGAGCTCCGGTTGAGGGTCAGAACTGCCTGCTGAGTTTCTTGTAAGGTAGATCTTGGACCTCACTCCACACCTGCTGAACCTGAATGTCCAGATATGCAGGGAGGCAAGCTTTCTTTAAAGATTCCTCATAAACACACACACGCGCACACACACGCACACGCATACATGCACTCACACGCGACTTTGATGCACAGCCAAGACCAAGAACCAACCAAAGGGATAGTAACTCAAGCTCAGCATAAGATAGAACTTTCCATTTCTGAAAAGTTCTGTCAGGGGAAGCTGACTTGGCAGGGGAAAAAACAGAGTAGCAGGGACTCTTACACTAAATGGGGAAGGAGGTGAGAAAGGGCTGACTTTGAGTGCCCCTGACCAGACAGTCCACAGTACAGTGCCCTGGTAATGGCTTGTATCTTGGAGGGTGGCAGGTTGGAAAGGGTGAAACAGGGAGGGAAGTGAAATTAAGGCCAAGAGAGAAGGCAGACAGAGAGGGAGGGGAATGTCTGAGCTGAAGAAAAGGGAAATCCCCTTGTCCTGGAGAGCTGGCCACAGAGGGGCCTCCTCCTTCCAGGAGGTTGGGGAAGGCAGCTGTCCCCAGATGGGGGTGATGGAAATGACAACACCTGGACAGAGCCTTGGCCCTGGAGTCAAAAGATCTGGCTCTGCCACGTCCAGGCTGGCAGCCTCAAGCAAAGCTGGCCATGCCCGATGCCTCAGTGCCTCCTCTGGAGAACGAATGGAAAACATTGCCCCACACAGGAGGCTCAAGGAAGTGAGAGCTGTGTGGGAGCAATGCCGGGCATGAGCAGAAGGGTCTCTGCTATGGAACAGACAAGCTAGCATAGGGACCGCGGTTATGAACCCTGTCCAGAGCCGCAGCCCAGGGGACAGCTCTTAAGGACTGGGGGCAAGCCACAGGGTTTGGCATGCCCAGCAGCCCAGCCACCAGGCATCCAGGAAGCAGGTGCTGGGAGAGTCCCCACCCCACACCTCACCCAAGGACACTCTTGCACAGCCCCTCCCTAGATGCACAATACCTGTCAGTCAGCAGCGGCCAGCAGCATGCTAAGCATGGCCCCCCAATTTTGCTGCACAACCACCGCCCTCTACAAGCAGGTGTGATCCGTTTTAACAGAAGCAGAACTGAACTCAGGGAGGGTGTTACCAGCTCAAGCTCTGCAAGAATTAGGTGCGAGTTGAACTCACACTTGGAACTCTGATCAGTGCCAGTCCTCTGAAAGCACGGAGCAGAGTGGGGCTACAGGGTCTAGGAAAGAGAGTGTGGGGGGCACCCACAGGCCGCCCAGTTCATCCATCACTTTGTCACTTCTCCAGACACTGTGCTGCTCCGGGCTCCAGCACGCCCACAGCTGCCAGGCACTGCAGCACCCCGGCCAGGAGAGGAGGTGGGGCTGGGGTCCCCACTCCACCACAGGTACCTGGCACCATCACCATGCCCTCCTAGCGTCTGCTGCCATCTTCCTTGCAGGATCCTGCAAGGATGAGATCATCTACACAAAGCGCCAGGTGGATGTGGAGTACACTGACTATACGTGCTGTTTTAAATGGGACAGTACCGTTTTTTCACATTTGCTACCATCTGGCATTTTAATATAAGTATCAGTTCTGTCCGTTTTTAATAAACCAGGGTCACCTTTAACATGGGGCAGTTGAGTTGCCCTGGGCCCAGTCTCTTGAGGGGCCCAAAGGCAGCGGCCCTTTTGGCTCACATTAAAGACAGCCCTTGCTGGTACTGACTGCGGTGGGCCATGGCTGCTACTGCTGTTCCTGTCCCCTGTGAGGAAAGAGGATTCTCCCTACCCCGCATGAGTGCCATTTCTCCAAAGGGAGCCTCGCCTCGCAGTGTGGACTATTTGCAGGTAAGTATCCTGGGGTTATCTCTGGCACTGTGGGGGTTATTGGACATTGTTTAAAGAAACATGTGTTTTAGATAGGACATTTAGGGGTGATAGATTTGGTCTTCATCTAATTCCTTGGACCGGCCCTGGTCATTTGTATGAAGTCCTGCCAGACTAAATGCTGCTACAATGTGATCGCCAATGGGTATAGCGCAGTACTTCTCTGTTACAACCCTGTCCCACTGGGCCCACCTTGTATCCCATTTTGGTCTCAAGGAAATATGTGGTCAGCCTACGGTGCAGAAATGCCAGCTTTTCTTGCCTGCCTCATGCTCTACCCTGTCCAAAGCTGCCCAGCTCCAATGCCCCCTCCACCAGAAAGTCCTCCATGAACAGCCTGTCTCCATGATCATGACCTTGCTCTCAGGCTGACCCCTTTTCTTGTCTCTCTCAGGGCCACCCAGTCATTGGTATGTCTGCCTGACCTGTCTTGCTGCTAGGTGTGAACTGGGGCACTGAGGGGCAGAACTGAGCAACCTGCCAGAACGCCCTAGGGACTGCCACTATGAGCCCTGGTGTCCTGTCCCTGAACTTGTCGACAGGGTGGTCAAGGGCTGAAGGGCACAGAAGTCTCCACACTGCCCACAGTGGCCCCTTGAGCCCTGTGTGTCCTCCATCCCAGCTGCCCAAGGGTCACGTGTTGTCCCAGGTACAGACATCTGTAATGCTGTCCAGGCCAGTCGCACAGGGTCAAGGCCTGAGCCCTGGATTTGGCATGTAGGGGCCTGTGTTCTTGCCTCAGTTCTGCCCAGGCACCCAGGGCATGTCTTCCTCTCTCAGGGCCACGGTTTGTCCATCTATGCCAAGTGCAGTTTTTTGTACTCCTTTATACAGAAAGAGGGGAACATTAAGCCCCTCCAGCACCCACAGACTGGTCTTACTCTGCCCCACACACACCTCTGTCACCAGCAGTCTTCAGTTTATACCCTCTGCCTTATTTCTATCTCCCGCTTTCTTCTATCAGAGATGAGATTGCAGAGTGAGCTGGACCAGTAGAGGGGATCTCTGGGTTTCTGGGTTCAATGACTCAGACGCTGCTGACTATTTTCATTTAAAATGGGCTTCTTGCTGTCTCCAAAGTCTGACTCAGTGCTTTCAAAACCATTTCCTTGTCTAGGCCACAGGGTGTAGTCCCAAGAGGGTGGAGGCCTGTGTCCCCTGGGGCCAGAAGTCAGCATCTCAGATGATTTTGCAATGCGCAGGAGTGGGGGCCCTGACTGCTCTCACAGCCAGAGCCCTGAGGAGATGCAGCCACTGCCACGTCCCTCATGCTGGGCAGCGGGCTAAGAGCTGACCCTGCGCTGCGCCATCCGACCTTCTGACAGCCCGAGAGATCGCTGTGCCTTATAGAAAAGCTGCGGGGTTACCAAGCCCGCAGAGCTGGGAGCACCTGCCTGCGGACATGTCTCTAATGGCCAGAGGCACAGGATGGCAGCGAGGGGGCTGGTGCCCCCAAGCACGGGGGACTCTGCAAAATGCGCAGTGGCTAGCACTTCCCAGAACTCCCCAGAGGGGGATGGTTCATGTCCCATCTGGGAACAGAGGAATCGAACTGGGGGTTCTGAGCACTCTCCATGAAATCTCAGTCCCCCCTAAAAGCCCACCAAGATGACGTGGTTGGCACCCCCGGACTTACCGGGGCTTGAGTGTAGGTGATGGCTTCTAAGATCTCAGCTACTCCATCGGTGTCCTGAAGCCCGCTGGTCTCCCCTGACGCCTGTGTGGAGACAAAACACGGCAGGCAAAGGGGCGCCAGTTGACAACTGGGAAAAGTCACCAAAAGTCCCATGGAGGAGCCGAGGGCGTTTACATGTGACAGGAAGACAGAGAGAGAATGGGACTGAGAGCACACGCACAGTGCAGATGTTGGGTTGTTCATTTTGTTTCTTCCCACGTATTATCGCTATGCACACACACACACACACACACACACACATGCGTAATCAATATACATTCGCCAACAAATCCACTCTCATTGCACCCAGGTTCCCTCCCGTCATAAATGTGCTGCCATTCATGCCTGGCTGTCACCACAAAGTCACCGTGGGAGCCATCACATTGGCAGCGTGTGTTCTGGCTGCTGCCTCACCTTCACCATTAGCCTTTTAAAGACAGTCAGGAAGCCTGCAGGCCATGGTTTTGTAAACAATCCCTTATTCATGGACATTCCTGCTTTTCCAGCAGTAATGGCAGTGCAGAGATGAAGGAGTGGACCCAAAAAGGGCTCCCGCCTCCAGGTTTCATATGACTGTCATGCCGGGGTCATGACCTCACGGAGTTCAAGCACTCTTCCAGGGGCAAAGTGCACCTCCGAGGGACTTTCCACCTGAATCAGCAGCAGGTGGGACTAAATGAATGAACCAGACTTTGGGTTGAGGGTTGGCTCCACCCAAACAGGAACAGAGGTTCTAGGGCCGCATCACGCACATTCGGCTGGCCTGTGTCTTTTTGCATCATGGCTTCTGCCTGGAGCGCCTTCTCTTCTTCATCAGCCAGTACTTGTTTGTCCGTCATCAGTCAGCAGCAACTGCTCCTGGACCCGCTCTGGTTGCCCCTCTTGGTCCTTCCTGCCCCCACCCATCCCGTAGAGTCTGGGTGTGTGGAGAGCCTGTACTCCAGTCACACTCCGCTCTGTCGTGCATTTGGGTGTGTGGATGAGTGTGAACAGTTCGAGGACAGAGGCAGCTCCCAGTTTTCCCGGTTTTCCCTATACGGTCAGCATCTCCCAGGGCCTCATTTAGCCAGAGGGAAGCGGGAGGGGAGGAAGGAATGAGGGAAGGAGGGCTGGCCCTCCAACCCACCCTCTATTTAGGAACCATTCCTTTGCCACGCGGAAAAGCTAAATTTAGGTTCGTTTTGATAGGAATTTACACCTAGAATGTCTTAGCATTTTTAACTTCAGTTTTAGAATCCTGACACCCTTTCTTGGCAGTGAGTCTGGAAACCAGGCCATCGACTGGCACGGCCATGGAAGAACTTAACACCTTAGAAGAAACACAACCCCCCTGCCCTGTCACACACACACCCCAGAGATGGCTGGAGCTCTTAAAAAATGAAAACTGAAAAGCCCAAAATAGGATTTAAGGCAGCGTTTGCCAAGATGAAAGATTCGAGAGACTCCATGACGTTGGAGAAGAAGAATGGTCTGGGCGCCCAGCCCTCCCCTGGCCCACTGGCGGCGGCAGGGCCCACTGGCAACGTCAGGGCCCACTGGTGGCAGCAGGGCCCACTGCAGGCAAGTGGGGGATGGGGCCTCACCGAGGATTCTTCTGCTTCACACAGCTCCTCTGGAGTCCTAGGGTCAGGGTGGATGATGAGCTGCTGGATGGAGCCCTGTGGAAAAGCACAGGGGTCAGAAGCCACTGTGATAAGGCAAGCAAGACCCCTCTTAGCTGCTGTTACTTAGAGGAGTTCTGGGCCAATGAAATGTGAACCCCACTAGCTGGGGTGACCCGTCGGGAGGACAGTGCTCTCAGTGAAAACACAAAGTCTCCTCTTACATGTCTCCCTAGGTCCCCAGCATGGCAATGGCAGACCCTAAAATGGACTTCTCCCCTCTCCCCAGGTCTCCCCTGGAGCTTCAAGCTTCTCGACTGGAAGGCCTCACCAGAAGGAGAGTTGCCAGGGGCCTCTCTGCCTCCACAGTCACCTCCTCGCCCCACACCTGAGCTTTCATGCTTCGTAATCTCGAAGTGAGCACTTAAAATAGTGGTGAACTGGGGAGAAGAGGCTGATTTACAGCGAGGCATACCACAAGCCTCTGTAACTCTGTAACTGTGACGAGGCCACACTGCTTCAGGAACATTTGTTTAAAGATAAGCATAGTTGATCCATTTCAACGTCTTAAAATTTGCCCTCTTCCGTGGAAGGCCTGCCCCACAGTATCGCCTGCCGCCAGCAAGGTAGGACCGGGAAGTTCAAGTGCTGGCTGAATGGGCGACCACAGTGACCAGTGGGCTTTAGAAGGGCCTGTTCTTCTCGGCTGATTTGGACAATAAGGTCACTTTTTGGATCATTTTTCAGGGCACAGGGCCCAAAAGGAAAGAGAAAAAATAACTCTGTCGCTCTGGTTTATTCTAGTTTCTTCCACCTTCGCAGAAATCGCTGAAGTGCTGTTTGTCGTCTGTCTCCAAAGATGGAACCATTGGCTGCAATGAACCCTGCAAGGAACCCTGTAACAAACCCTGTAGCAAACTCTCTAACAAACCCTACAAATAGACCCTACAAACAGACCCTGCAACAAACCCCAGCCTCTTCGTAACGTGCTAATGTGGCCAAAATCCTGCCCTGCGGGCTATCTCATTCGACTCCACAGGCTTCTGGAGTAGCTTTTCTTATTGCCGCTCACTGATAGGAAAACACGAGGATCAGAGAGTGCAGCCAGGGGGTAAATCAGCAGGCTACAGCAGGATGGGCTCTGGGCTGGAATGCAGGCTTGGGGCCCCAGACCTAGTGCTCTCCCTACCGTGCCTCTGAGAGGACGCAGGACATCACAATGACAATGACGATGGCTCTGCTTGGTTCAGGGCGAGTGCCCAGGGGCCTCCCTGATCTTCAGGGCTTGGACTCACCGTGAATCTCTCCAGGCCCGTGGCTCCCGCGTTGCCCACGAAGATTCCCGCGCTGGGCGGGAAAGCCAAGGCCTGAGAGGACCTCTGGAAGGCGGCGTGGCTGTGCTCCTCGCAGTCCAGGAGGAGGGTCACTTCCTCGCCCTGGACGATCACAGCAAGGCGGTTCCATCTGTGCGTCATCACAGGCACCGGGAAGGAGGCAGCCTCGTGGGACACCTGGGAGCCGGGCTCCGTGTAATACAGGATGACCTTCTGACCGCCACCCTCCACGCCTGAGAGCCGCAGGCCCAGGTAGATGACCTTCTGGTAGGCATCGGTGACCGCAAAGAGCACACCGCCGTGGGCGCCACTGGGCTTTATGGTGGCGCTGATGGCAAAGTCCCTAAAGAAAGGGGACGCGATGAGCGTCCTGGCGGGGCGGCCGACGTTGGCACCAGGGCTGAAGCTGTAGGCTGGGAAGCCACCATAGCCTGTGACGAAGGACACGGACGAGGGCAGAGGGACGCCGATGAGCTCCGTGAGGTCCAGTTGCCCCTGGGAAGCCGAGTCTGCAGGGCGGGAAGGAGAGAGAGGCCATGCTTCACCCTCCCGTCTACTGTGCTTGCACAAGACGAGATGAGAAGTCACAAGAGAAACGGGATCCCTCAGAACCCCTGGTGTTCTGGAATTACTGCTTAATTGCTATTGTTTCAAACTTTTTGACCACAACCCACATGAGAAACGCATTTACACTAACCCAATATGCATGTTTAGAGAAATATATGTATGTCCTTAACACTGAAACAAAATGTTTCATAAAGTACGATTTACTTTGAATAGTCTCCAGATGGTTTGATATTTTCTTTTCTACTTAATCATTCCTTTTTTATTTGCTTTATATAAAAAATGCTGGAAGCAACTTATTAAATTGATTACATTACCCACTACCCGTCATGACCTGCAGAAATTGGAAAAACATTTAAACATATTTCATAGAATATTCTTAGAATTTCTAACACATTTCAACTCGGAAAAGTGTGCCTCTATCTCCTTCTGTAAACATAGGTAAGTTTTATTGTTTTTTGTTGAACAACATCTACTGTGTAAGAGCTTCAGGGTGAGGTGGGGGGAAGAGGGGACAAAATGCAGGGTTCCTGGACCTCAGAACAACTGAAGCGGCACCAGTATCTTTGCCTTTTGTCATCAGTATCCACGCTCCCTGTACAGTGTCTCTCTCTCCCCACCAGGCTCTGCTGGAAACTCTCCACTTACATCAGCTCATCTGACCCTTACAACAACTCTATGAGGTTTGGTATTGCCATCCCCATCTTACTCGGAGAAAATTTGGAGAAGTTATGAAATGCATCCAAAGTAAGTTCCATCAGGACTCAAAGCCAAGCATCTTGAGGGTAGAAATTATTAGACCTCCATTGTGGTGGCCTGGGAAGACCAAGGTGGGCTGGCCAGCAGTGACACGCGCCCACTACTGAGGTTACGTCCAAGGTGCCAGCAGTGAGATAGCAGGCATGTCCCAGAGAGAGCTAGACAGATCCCTGCAGATAGGACAATGGACAAGCAGGGCCCTTTGGCCCTGTGACACCAATATTGAGGATACAGCGAGATGAGAAAGCCCAGAGTGAACAAGTATCAGAATCAAGGACAGTCTTTCTCCTGAGACCAGGGAGCAGTGCACACTCACCTGCTCACTCCCTGGCTACAGTCGTGAGAATCTGGTGGTTGGTGGACTTGGTGGTTGGTGTCCAGAGAAGACTCAAGACACTGAAGGGCACCACAAGAAAAGTGCCACCTGCTGAGTCAAACCTGTTTTCCAGTTTATCCATCTCGCCCCAACCTACTGGGCACCACTAACTAGCTGTGTGAACTTGAGTGAGTCAATCACTCCCAGGATGAGTGTCTTCCTCTCTGCGATGGGTCCCACAGGCATAATTAAGTGAGACCATGCATGTATCCCCAGTGAAGAATGGTGACAACGCAACCCACAATCACTACTCTCTCCATTTATTACATCTAATCAACACCCCAAGAGCCAAAGAGTGGGGGTTATTGCCCCACAAGCTGATATAGAGAGTGGGAGGCTGAGCTGGGGCCTGGACACCCTGCCTCTGTGCCCTGGAGCTCCCCATAAATACGCACAACAACCAGGCTTTTCATACATGATTTTACTTAGTTCACTCTGAAGCCCTGGGCCATATCACTGTTATCCCAGTTTGATGAAGATAAAGAGCGAAGGTTTGGGAAATGTCCAGCCTGATGTTACACAACTAGTAAATGGCAGGACATTTATGAGCCATGGCTGGTCAGCCTCAGGTTGACTCACTGTTACATCTCATGAGATGGGGGCTCTCTCCCAGGGGTCTGGGAGGGGCATGGCCTCGTCTGCCAGCCGTGATAATGACCCTTCAGCAGTAAGGGAAATGGAACTGAAACTCAGTGTGTGGTCCAGGACCTCCAATTCCCTGGAGGCTGGGAGGGAGAGATGCCCAACTCCTGTGCCCCCCAACAGAGAAGGCTGCCATAGTGAGTCACCAGCCTCTGTGTGTGGGACATACACATTTATTATGAAGTACTTAGAAAAAAAGCATAAATAATAATCAGAAGCATATAAAAATGGTTACGTTAGTACATTTTATGTATTTCTATTTTGCCATCATTCTTAAGAAGAGCAATTAAAAGAGAGGATTCAATGGGATAATAGGAGGTGTGGCACCTGGCCAGTGTTCTCTAAATGGAGGGTATTGTTAAGCGCAGACCTTCAAGTTCAGAAAGGAACCTCAGAGGCCACCTGAGACAGCCTCCACCTGAGATGTGCTAGCTCTGCACCAGTGCAGTACCTGTTTGCCAAGTGTGGCTAGACCGAAGTGTACAACAGAGACTGGATTTCAGGCTTCATTTGGAAAAAGGAATATCAAATATCTCATTAATGCTATTTATGTTGATTACATGTTGGAATAATTTGGGGACATAATGGATGAAATGAAATACATTATTTGAAAAAATTTAAAAATAGCATGAGGAATAGGCATATGCTCACCACTCTAGAAAGAAAATATCAATGGAACTGTAGCTCTCATGAACTCTCCAGTCTTGTTCCCCTGCCCACCCTGGGGTATCTGGTGCTTATGATCCTCTATGCTTGCCTGGGTCTGTTGACTCAGTGAATCTGTGTCTCTAACAGAAGGCAAAACCACGGTGCCTGTCTCTAAAACTCATAGAAATGTTGGCTGATGGCATGATTTTCTGGCACTCTTTCTCTTCACCTCACATTGTATTTTGAGATTTTTTTCCTTATTAGTATATGTGGCTCTGGGCCTTATATTTTTACCTTTCAACTGTTTTATTTATGGTGTAAATAAGTCACAAGGATAGGTTCACTCTTGGATGATGGAAAGCGAGGTTTCCATCACTATTACAAACACCGCTGCCATGGGCTTTCTTGTACATGTGTTCTGTGCTTACCTGTGCAGGTAATTCTACCGCCTGGGGTGGAATTAGTGGATGACACCAGGACATGCACCTGCAATTCACTGAATGTGGCTGCATGGCACCATTTTTAACAGTTGAGCCATAATTCACGCAGAATATTGTATAAGCTTGTTGTGTGCACAGGTGTGCACTGTGCTGATCTGATGCATCATTTTACCATCAGTTGGGGCAGCTAATAGGTCCAACATGTCATGAAGTCATCACTTCTTTTTTGTGGTGAGTTAGAACGTTTAATGTGGAACATGACACTTTACATGGCTGCCAGTGGTTGTTTTTTTTTAAGAAAGGAAGAGGAGAGAAAGAAGAAGAGGAGAAAGAAAGGAAGGAGGGAGGGAGGGAGGGAGGAAGGAAGGAGGAAGGAAAGAAGGAAGGAGGAAGGAAGGAAGGGGAGGAAGTAGTTTTACGAATGTGTTTATCTATGTTTGGTTGTTCCCCTGACGGGGTTCTGAACCTAGGTCCTTGGCCTTTCCATGGCCTATGTCCCAGTCACCAGTTTGGCACCTGAGCCACAAGGGGGCACAAGCAGTGTGTTACGGGAGGCAGAGAGACACAAATTGAGTGGGTCCACAGGACCTTTCAACTATGCTGATGTTTATTTCTTAAACAACATGATATTCAAAAGAAGTGTTCATTGTAGTACTTTTTATAAAAATGCCATAAAAATATTTTGCAAAATCTTAATGAAAACATTGCCTCCCCCCACAACAAAAGAGCAAATTGGATCACTTTGTGGCCTGCTTAGAAGTCTTCTCTGGCCTTCCAAGGCCTCAGGGAGCACAAGGTGGCCTGGAAAAGCTTCTGTCGCCTGACCCTGGCTGCACTCCCTGCACCCCAACATGCCCCATCACTGGCCCAGGAGGCCACGTGCTTCATGGGCCCCTCCACTGTGCCCTGAATGCTCTCCTTCTGCTACCCTCACCTCTCCTACCCAGTTATTTCTCCAGAATAACTCCCTCTCATCCCTCCAGCAGCCTGGGTCCCACCTCCCGTCAAATCCTTTGTTTCCCCTCCTGCACCTACACCCTCCCAGGCTGCACTAGAATCTCCTTAGTTCACACAGGGGCCTCCACTGGAGCCCTCAGTACACTGTATATCATTGTTGGGTCACTTGTCTCTCTCCCCACTGGACTCTAAGGACACCCAACTCATCTCTGTGTGCACAGCACTCAGCCCAGGGCCGGTGACTGAACGAATGAGCCAGCAGTCAGTGCGTGCATGGAGTCCAGCCCCTCCGCTTACAGGAGGCAGATTCAGGGCGTCTGCTGGCTGTGAACTTAGATCTGATTCTCCATCCAGTGCTTCTACTCTCCACTTGACAATGTGCATTAAAGCAGTATGAGAGGATGACAAATGACAAAAGGCATAAGTAAAAATATCAATACATTTGGCATGCCCTGGAGGAGTAGGGGTTGGGCACCGTTCACACACATCCCAAGGGCCCAGATTCATGTCCCCAGACCAGCAGGAACAACCAGGATGAACAACTAACTACAATAAAATGCTTCTTACTCCACTCTCTTCCTGCCTGCCTGCCTCTGCTCACCTTCATTCCTGCTTGTACCTCTCCTTTTAAAAAAAAAAAATTGGTTAAATATAACCATATGCAAATTTTTCTACATAGCAAAAAAAAAAAAAAAAAAAAAAAAAAAAAAAAAAAAAAAAAAAAAAAAAAAAAAAAAAAAAAAAAAAAAAAAAAAAAAAAAAAAAAAAAAAAAAAAAAAAAAAAAAAAAAAAAAAACCCACCATGTCAAACAAAAAATCCCCAAACTGGACAAACATATTTGCCACATATATCACAGCAAACAAATGAATTCGCCTACCCCACACAGCAAGTGACTGAGCGGGAAGGAAGAACAAAATAGAAAACTGGGTGAAACAGGAAATTCTTTCCACAGCAAGAGAAAGAAAAATGACTCTTAAATCTATGAAAATGCTCCACCTCGCTCAGAACGAGAGAAAGAGAAGTGACCATTAGACAGGTGCACCTCAGTCCCTAGCCGAGTGGTCCAGATCAGCTGGGTGGATCATCTCTGGGGCTGGCAAGGGTTTGAGGACACCAGGCACCCCAAGCTCTGTGGTGGGAGCAGAGGGTAAGCTGATCTAAGAGCCGTGAGAGACCTCAGCGATAGTATCAGTATTAGAGAGAGTGTGCGTGGGGTGGGGAGTCTGTGAACTTTCTGATTACAGATGGTTACACATGCGAACTAGAAGCATTGACAAATACATTCATTGCAGCATTGTTTTAAATGGTCTAAATGGTCATCTTTGGGAGCACTTAAATATCTCATACATTTTGATAGAGCCAGACAATAAAATACAATGCAGCTTTAAAAAAGGGTGAATCCATAGGTAATGGCAGGACTCAGTCAACAAGATGGATTTGTAAAAACAGACCAAAGCAAAACACAATAAAACCCCAGGTGTAGAATGGAATTTCTATCTGCTAAAAAATATATCTATTAATGCATGAAATAAATGCACAAGTATATAGAATATATTTTCAAATGCATTTTAGAATATCTCTAGAAAGATATGCCCAGAAGAAACTGAGACCAGAGATTGTCTCTAAGGAAGGAGAACTAGGAAACTCTTTTTTCACTAGGTGGTCTTGTTCTTTTTGAGTTTTACACCATGTAGATTGGTGAGAAAGATAGAGACATTTACATATTTTTAAAACTAACTCCTGTCTCTTTTAGAAATGATAAAACCTCTACTTGCCTTTCCTAACTCAGAGTCCCTCTTAGCATAAAAAGAGAAAAAAAAATGGAATAGAAATAAAAGCAAACACCCCACTGGGATGTCTTTTCTCCCCTCCAGTTTAAAGATAAAACAAACAAAACAACTGCCACCCTGCTGAGAGCCCTGCTTTCTTCTTTAATCCAGGGAGAAGTTAGTCCTCCAGTTCCTTTCCCCTTCTGAGAACAGAAGGGGAAGAGGGGAAGTCCTTTCCTGTGAATGGCATGTCCCAAGGTTAGGGGGCATGCTGCAGGTCTCTGGGGATACTCGAGGTTTCTGGGGGATACTCCTCATTCCTGGGCTACTCCGAGTTTCTGGGGGCTACTCCAGGTGTGGAAGGCTTGCGGTATCACAGGGAATAAACAGCATGGCTTCTCCTTCAGTGGTTTATTTCCACTTGAAGTCTCAGGGGTTTTAGAAACAGGTGGGGGCTCGGAGGGGGCGGCAAGGGGCAGGGGTTCCTGTTCAGTGCTGTCTTAGCCAGTACAGCCCTAGCTTCTATGTGGAAACTCTGGGAATTCTTAGTCCGAGAATGACTCAACTTAAAAGAAGAAAGTCACAAATTCATCCACTCTCCTTCCTTGTTTCATTGACAGGGAAATGGACAATCGTTTCCATGACCAGGAGATGTAGCCAGGAAGCACAGATGGAGGGAAATAAGAATGGCCAGAGAGGAGCTGTGATTCTGCCACAGGGTTACTCAAAATGACAGGTGACCAAGAGCTGGTGCCCCTCCCACAATGCCTGGCAACCAGCCCCCTCTGCTGGGCAAGGGAGTCAGCTGGGTTCAGACCCAGCCTTTGCTCTGGGCAGCTGACTCACTGGTACTGTGGGGCACACCTGCCCATCTCACATGTGGGAACCAAATGATGATGGTGGAAAGGGCAAGTGTACAATGCGTGGTAGCAGCTGCATTCAATCCCATTCACAGATCTAAGCTTAGCTAAAAACAGTCTGCAAAGAGATCCCTTTCTAAAGCCTTCCCCTCTCCCTGCCACTCAGACCTCAGATGGTGAGGGGGGCAAAGGTGTAGGTGCTCAACAGGCCTGGTTGCCTCTGGGTCCACCACAGGGGGCTAGGAACCTGGAGAAAGCCCAGGTCGACCCAGCCTGCAGAGACCCCCCTTCCCTCTGCATGGCATGCTGGGAGCGACCACTGGCCTGGAGTGACCCATGCTCAGGGCCTATTGGCGTTTTTCCCTTTGGCCTCTGGCAAGAGGGACACCTGCTCCGGCAGCCACCAGAGAGGAGAGCAGCCAGGGAGCCAAGACAAACAGCCCAGTGACTTGGTCCATAGGCTTGACCTGGGATGGCTCTGCTGGGAGAGGAGAGGGTGGAGACCACAGCTGGTGGGAGACATTCCACTGTCCTGGAGGGGCAGGACTTGGGGAGGAGGAGTGCTGATGAGGGCTGATCATGGGATGCTCTGGCTTCTGGAATTTTAGGCGCTTTCATGGGAAGGTTCCCCCACTTCTCCACAAACGATATCTATCTCCTAGGATAACTGTAACTTGCATAAATAAATAGACCTAAAACGTTTGCACACAGGCAATGCCAGGCTAAGGGGCTGAGGCTCTGGGAAAGATAATGCATGTGTCCCACATCCAACAAGGACCTTGCGGCATGCTCTCTCACCTCTTGATGCAAGCTCCCTTTCACCTCTATGATTCTGGGTTCAGAGACCCAGGTAGCCCCCCAGAGTCTCCAGTCATGGGACCATGTGAGCTGCCCCAGCTAGAGAAGCAGCACACTTGAGTTGAGTTCCTGCTCGGCCACTGACTCTACCTGTGCTCTTGGGCAAGCTGTTCCCAGGCTTGACCTTAGTGACCCTGTGCATATCAAGAGGTGAGACAAGATGGATTCTCCGGCTGTATCCACTAGAACACGGTGTATGTATCTTCGCAAACTTCAAATCACCTCGTGGGGCTGAATCAACCTCCAGTCTTAATCTCTCACTTCATTAATACATAGGGATAGTTTTATTTACAACAGGGCTTCTCCACATCACGTGTCCAATTCATGAATTTAATACCATTTATAAAGCTCCCACATCCTTGTGTGGTGCTGGGACTGCTGAGCTTAGAACGCAGGCTCTCAAGAAGCTCACAGGCTCTGTGTCTCAGTTAGCAGTCATCTGTTCATATCACTAAGCCTTCAATGGCTCCCCAGTGCCTTCAGGATCCAGTCCAAAGTCCACTCAAGACACCCTCCGCTTCATCTCCTCATTCTCTGCCTTCCCTTTTCTGTCTGTTGTGCTGTTCATTTTGTTGGTAACATCCACCCCAGCCCCATTTTCAAGATCAAACATTTTTAAGCTTGTCAGCTGTGCCCCCAAGACGCAGGAGGCCCAGCTCTGCCCTACACAGAGAGGTGCAGGCATCACCCACTCTTGGAAACAGCCACATCAGGGCTTGGCACAGAGCAGGTACTCAGCCATGAGACCTGAGGAAAGGGGACAGATGTGACAGGGCCTTAGTCACTTCAAGTGGGCTTCAGACTCCTGAAAATGACTCCCTGTCTCCCCCCACCCCCACCCCCACCCCCCCAAAGCAAAGGGAGGAGAGCTCAGACAATTCGAGATGGACAGGGCAGAGGAAAATCTAACAGTCACCACAGGGTGTGATTTTCCTCCCCAGGGTCCAAAGCCAGTTTCCACAGAAACCAGGGCACAATCCTAGCGAAGGAGAAACAAACAGGGTGGGGGCCAGGTTCTCCTTCCAAGGAGCTGACAGCCACCTGGCTAGGGGAGACGGGGAGCAGGAAGTCTTCCTCGCCTTCTCTTAGCCACAGACTCCAGGACAGACATTTGGTGCCGCTCCCAGTGGAGCTTGTTTCTCCAGGGTCACAGGCTGAGTCAGCCCTTCCCTGGGGGGCGGGGGCGGGCCGGTAGGGGCGGCGGGGGTCCTCAGGCACGGCGGAGGCTCTCTGGGCTTTGGAGTTACGCTTCCCTAGGGAGCTAAAGCTGGCTTTGCAGAACTGCCTCTCACCGAGGACGGCGGCGATCAGCGCCGGCACCGAAGGCCTGAAGGGGCCGAGGTGCGTTCTCCTGGCTCCGGGTCGCAGGGCTGCAGAGAGCGGGGCAGGGAGACTGAGGACACCCGGGGAGCGTGCGCAGCAGTGCCCCTCGTGGCCACAAGGAGAACTGCGCCTCCAAAAAGCCTCAGGAAGGCTCCCAGGCCTCAACGCAGCGGTGAGGGACAATGCCTGTGCTTGGGAAACTGGGGCAGCAGGGATCCCCACAAAAGCATCAGAGGTCTGGAAGGGACTGAGATCATGCAGGTATGAGGTCAGGTAGTGAGCCGAGGTCAAGCTAGGTCCTAGAAGCCCACACCCTTGCCCTTTGCATTTATTGGCTGCCTGGGGAAGTAACATGTGTTCCCTGTTTGCATCACTCTCATTCTCACCTGTGACTATAAGGACACAGAGCACTTCAGTCAGTTTAACCCAGGACACGCCGACTCCTTCAAGCTGGTCAGTGTTCCCACCGAGGGCCAGGGCTCAGGGAATGCAGATGCCCTCTGTTGCTGTGTTCTGGAGCTGGAACCAGCTGGCTGAAGGCGTGCAGATAAGTGGAGCCACTCTGGCCTGATTTCCCTGCAGTCAGGACCCCAGGAGGAGAGAGGAGGTTCCCAATACCTCCAGTGCTGCTGACAGCATGAACCAGGAGGCTCAGAGAGCCCAGGTCTCTCTCCTCGCTGCTCTTCCTTGGGTCATCCTGCCCGAGAAGGAGGCGTTCTTACATCCTTTCAGGACTGTTCTCTCCCTTCTTTTTGGATCCTCCACAGGGCGGTGCCCCTGAGCACTGGGGTATATCAAAACCAGATCTCCTAGTCTGTGGTTTCCCTTCCTCTTTCCTCCCTGGAGAGACAGGAGGCTGGAACTTCAATCAGCCACGGACTCTGCAGAAGGAGTGCAGTTCACCCTTTGGAAAAGAGTGTTCTCTGCCACGTACCTACCCAACCACCAGCTGCTTCTGCTTGCTTCGTGCTCCACTGTGGGGAGTTTGTCCCCTGCTCCCAGCCCCTGACTACTGCCGACCAAGTCTAAGCCTTCAGAACTCCTTTTCCTGGTGAGCTGAGCATGTGTCCCTGATATTCTCACCACACACAAGTCAGTCTTGACCTTCCCACTCTCTCAGATGTCACCCAGGGTGGTGGAAACAGTCAGACCCTGTCAGTGTCAGACCAAGTCAGTGTCTGAGTGGAGTAGTCATACTTGCTGAGTCTCAGGCTCCTGTGAAGCCAGAGGCTTGGCCGAGATGGTTTCCAAAGGCCCTTGCCAGCTCTGAGCCTCTCCCATTCTGCATCCTTTCTCTCTGCCTGTTTTCATTTCTCTAATCCCCCTTCAGTACTGGCTCCTCTGGCCCATAGTTTTCAGGCCTGGAAGGAATGACTCCCACAGGGACCAGGACAAACCCAACCCTCCTCCACAGACTTCGTCGTCTTTGGACGGGATAGCATGGCCAGACGCAGAAATGCTGTGCCCAGGAAAATGTTCCATCTCCGCCTGGCAGGACACATCATCCCACCCAGGCCGGAGTCCCCACAGGCTCCCGGCTCTACCTGACTCGCCTCTGAAGGACAAGGCACACACACAACAGAACCCATGTTGCACAGGCTAGGTCAGCACCCAGCGAAGTTGCAAGAGGTTCTTAGAAAAGCCTACCGCCCAATACATTTGTTAGAAAAAGAACTGTTTCCTTGCCAGGGGGGCAAAAATCCTGGATCAACTTGGAAGGGAGACCTGGGCTTGGCCACAATCAAAGACCTCATTTTTCTGAATTACAGAAGAGCATTTTTCTACATGTAAACTTAGAACGCCTCCTTCCCTTTTCCGGTTTTCATATATAGCATAGGAATTCTCCTGCTCAATGAGGTTACTGTGTGAGCTCGCCGCCCTTGTCTCTCTCTTCTGTGCTCTCAGGCCTCTGGCCTGAACCAAGAAAAGGCGTCTGGAGGTGGGCTGGATGCCCTGCCTGTCAGCTGGAAGGAGCTGGCCCCGCTGAGAAGCCTGGCAAGAAGACATCCTCCCTCATCAGCACCCTCTGTGGTGTCCAAAGCATCTTCTCACCTGTTCCCTCCAGGAGGGAGGCCAGGTGGGGGCCACTCTGTGCTTTCATGGGGGAAAGAAGCAAGTCCCAAGAAGGGAAGTAACGCATCCCCTGCTCCAGTGAGGAGCCAGGGGGAATACCATCACTGGGCTCTTCCCACCACCACTGCTGTCTGTCCCCGGAGGCCCAGTCCCTCCATCTACCCAACACCCCTGTCTCCCTGCAGCCTGGTGGCTAGTTGCTTTCTTCCTCACATCTGACTGGACGTGGACTCCTCACATGGACTGTGGACTCATCTCCTGGTCCCCAGCACCAGCTCAGACCAGCGAGGGTGACCTGGGAATGAAGGGAACGACAAGCAATGGTGTCTGAAGCTAAGACTCCCTGTGGGCTTGCTGGGTTCAAAAATCTTCCCAGGAATCATTGCCTCTTCAGAGATAATACCAGCCCCAGTTTACAGGAGCGAAACCCCAGGTCTGGAGAAGGTAACCACACCATTCCAAGGCCACGCATGGAGTCAGGATTCAAATCTGAAGAGACGATAAAGCATGGTTTGACATCAGTCACCAGGGAGCTCTTGAAGAGACAGCCATCTGGCCCTTCTGCCTGGCCTTTGGAATCATGTTCTTCCAGAGTCTGGCTGGTGCGGACCTGCTGCCCCAGCCCACCCAGCCGGAGGGCACAACTGGACTTCACTGTCAGACAGGCCTGGCACTTGAGTTCTGGCTGTGCGCTCACTGATGAGTGACCTGGACAAGCCACCTCATTTCTCTGAGCTGGAGACGCCCATCTCTCCAGAGGGCAGCAGTGGAAGATGTTATAGAACAGAGTGGACAATGCGGAGAGGGCCATGCCTAGAGCAGGACCCAGCACATCTCGAATGTTCTGTGCTCAGCCTGAGTCCTAGCTAGCGCCACTGTGGCTGGCCCTGCAACGAGACTCTCCGCCTTCCTCAGTTCAGCCTCACTGCCCACCTCCACCTGTCAGCCATTACAGAATTAACGATCTCATCAGAAAAGGAGGCCCGGTGACTAAGGAACTGAAGAGTTTGGCCTGGGGAAGGTGTGACTCTTTCTGTGAGCAGGGTCTGCTCATCACCCTCTCTACACATATGCATGCACACAGGCACACACATGTGCGCTCTCGCGCGCGCTCGCTCTCTCTCTCTCTCTCTCTCTCTCTCTCTCTCTCTCTCTCTCTCTCTCTCTCTCTCTCTCTCTCTCTCTCTCTCTCTCTCTCTCCCTCTCTTTCCTGGAAGCTGACAGAAGTAGGTCCCAATGCAAGCATCACAGCCAGCTCCAGGAAGCGCACAGTAGGTGTTGGGGACTTGTGGTGGTAAGGGCCTTCAGACCCCTTCCTTTGCCCCCAAACCTCTGTTCCGGGAGTCCTGTGCAGAGCCACCCTGGGACCACGCTGTGCCCAAGGAGGCCTGGTGAAGGCAGGCAGCTGTGAGCAGGCATGAGCAGCCATGGATATCGGGGAAGATTTTCATGGCATCTCCTCTCTGTTTAAGGACCTTCCTTTTCCATTTGGGGAACAAAGACTCTTTGAGTGCAACGAAGACCTTGAGTCCCGAGGATGACATCAGCTGAAGTGAGTCACTCCTCCCGGCAGACTCTGGAAGATGCAGCCCTGGGCAGTGTGAGGAAAACGCATGGAAAGCCACAGGGAGGAGAAGGGGCCTGTCGGGGGCACAGGAGGGGTACATGGGTGGCCTGCAGGGAGCGAGCACTGACCTCAGCTCCTGGGAGCTGCCAGGCTGCCCCTGGAAGGGGATGCAGAGCCACCAGCGGAGGGTCAGCGTGGACATCTGGACCAGACAGTGTCAAACTGCTTTCTACCTACTGAGGAGAAAACCTGTCCGAGCCTGGCCGCTCACACATACATGTGCACAGTCAGTCACATGCACCCACACACACACACACTGCTGCCTATTCACACCAACCCATGAACGGACCCCAATACGCTATGCATACATTCAGACACACACTTTCACCCTCTCACACACACACTCTCACACCTTCACCTTCATTGACACATTCATACACACATGCATCTACTCACACTCACTCATTCATACTCTCACACACTAACACATTCACACACACTCAGCTGCCCTCATACACACACTCAGACCTTAATGTGTTTAATATACTGGGTTCCAATTACAGCCTCATCAGATGAAAGGGCTCTGTAGCTGAAAGCTGACCAACAAAGCCCCGCCACTGGAAATCCTTTCATGTTGTAGTGGTGGAAGCTGGGACATTACAGGGGAAGACGTGCGCCCAGGGACCAGAGCACGCCGGCAGCCCACTCCTCCTGCTAAAGAGACCCCTTTCAAGGTCTGGAGATCTTTGATGGCATTTCTTATTCACAGGTTTCGGTTTCTCTGATGTTGGCACATTTTCTGGTCTTCCCCCTGTCAGTACCACCTTCTCAGAACATCAGATTTGGGTCACATCTTCACAAAGTATTGAACCCAGGTAACTCATCCTCCTGGGAGCACTGCTAGAAATGGCTGACTGGTAGATGCCCTCAGCCGACCTGGCACTCCACAGCACCAGGCACATGGGCGTAGGTGCCCAGTGAGTTCTGTAAATGAGTGTATACTGAGGGCACGTATGCTGAGCCTTTATTATGACCTGCAGAGAGTGATTCTCTAGACCAGCTGCACAGCAGAATCATTAGGACGACTTTTAAATACTCATGCCCTGGGCCTACCCGCAGACCGACTGATTCTGTTGGTCAGGGCATAGCCTGGGCACGGTGAGTTGGCACAAGTTTCCCAAATAATGCTAATTCACATGAAGGGCTTTACAACCACCCAGCTGCTATTCTTTCCAATCTGCAGAGGAGGGAACTGAGCACAGAGGAGTTAAATAACTTACCCCAGGGCGCACAGCTCTCAGGTTCTAGAATTGGGGACTTTACACCCTCATCTATTGGATGTAAGGCGCTGAGTCTCCCTCCAGGAATGTCACTACGACCCAAGGCTGATCCATCCCACGGAGCACACCCTCATTGTCCCAGTCCCCAGTGACCATGAGTCCATGTGCCTCTCTCATTGCACTGACTGCTCTCTCTATCATGCATAGCATCCACACTCAGCCCTGTACACAGCTGTGGGCTCTGCTGCCTTTGAGAGACAGCCTCTCATGGACATCATCCTCTGAGCTGGCCACCAGGCAGCCCTGCTCTCATCTTGACTGACCTGCCATTTTCAGAGCTGGGAAATGCATCTCCAGGTAGAAGGGTCATGGGGAGAAAGACCCAGCCAGCTCTGGCTTCAAATCCCAGTTCTGTATTTAAAACCTGTGCAACGTTGGATAAGACACTGAATCTCTCTGATCCTTGGATTCTATATCTGGGACACAGGAATCATGCTACCTACTTAGGAGAGAGTTTTGAAAATGACCTGTGATGACTGATGTAAGATACTGAAGGAAAAAAAAAAGCACATATTTGATGAAGCATAGTGGGTGTGACTGTTATTATTATTATTAAGGACATTAGCCTCTTTTCTCTCCCGTGAACTACTGTCTAGAATCATCAAAAAGGGTAGTTTTGTGCAATTTTTCCTCTGGGTCTCCATTTTCTCATCTGCAAAATGGGTGGTCACTCCTTTTCTAGACTGCAGTGAGGAACAAAGACGATTCTGACTGTGAGATGCTTTGTGTTAGGAACACTGTACATGGACAGAGGAGTGTTCCAAATAGGTGTCTGGGGACAGAGAGTGGAATTTTTCTCAGATCAGTGACATTTAAACATGTCGAAATGCTGGGAGGTGACCAGTGTCACTTCCTAAGCAGAATTTCCTGCTTCAGCCTAGATGTGGCTTGTCTCAAGTTAAATGGCGTGAGCCCAAAGGAGCTGGAACCTGGAAACCAGCTTAGCACCCCATTCCATCTCCCCCAACCCCTGTAGGAAGCTGGGGCCAGGCTTAACTGAAGCTGCTGGAAGAAACAAGTCAGAGTAATAACAATGGCCCATGTTGACTGTATTGGTTGTGTTAGGTCCCTTAAGAAGTAACATCTGCCTTCCAACCCCTGGAATCTATGAACCATGACTGATTTAGAAGGGCCTTTGCAGATATAAGCAAAATAAGGATCTTGAGAAAAAGAGATCCCAGATTATCTAAATGAGTCTTAAATCCAATGTCAATGTGCTTAGAAGAGTCATGCACGGGGGAAGGTAACGCTGGAGGCAGAAGCTGGGGTGATGTAGCCATGAGGAGATAAGAAGAGTGTGTCCTTCCCCCCCCCCCGGCCCCCCCGAGAGATTCTGGAGGGAATGCAGCCCTGAAGCATCTGCCCTGCAGAACTTCATAAGAATAAACTAGCCTTTCCAGCCACCCAGCTGGTGGTAATTTGTTAAACCGGCCCCAGGAAACTAGTCTACTCACTGAATGCAAGTACGACAGGAACTGGGTCATTTAGTACTCCCGAAACCCAGTGAGGAAAGTGATTCTCAGATGAGGAGACTGCAGGGCAGAGGGGTTAGGTCACACCAGTGCATGACAGAGGCAAGACATGGATCCAGATAGCTGGGGTCACGCTGCAGAGCCCAGCGGCTTAACCACCTCAGCAGTGGTTCTCAGACTCCGGCTCCTGGGTCGGTAAATTCTCAGACTGTGCCCCTGACCTGCTGAAGCAAGTCTCAGACGCACTGCCCCATCTCATGCTGCTGAGGCTCAGGTGCCGACCTCAGTCCAGAGCAAGGGCCAGCCGTGGGGAGTCGGGGAGCAGCCGGTAGGGCAGGCAGCCAGCAGCAGAAACAATGGCTGCAGACACAGGCTCAGGGGACAGACCAAGCAGGACCCCACAAAGCGCTTCCCTCTGATCACAACACAGCAATGAGCAGCTTCCTAGCCAGGCTGATAGACGTTGTCTGGAGCGACCAGGTCGCACTGATGGACAACAGGGCCTTGGGTCTGATGGTCAAGTGGCCCCAACTGGAGGAAGGAGGCTGCTGGTGAGCAGGATGCAGGTTTCAGAGAGGCCTGAGATCTCCAGCTCATGGGCCTGGGAGTGTCCCAGAGAGTTCCGCAGCCAGGAGGAAGCTGTAGCCTCCACAGGGGAAGGCCTGCCCTCACAGGAGGAGCCCACCCTCCCAGGAGGGGTCAGTGACAGCCACTTCTCTGGCTCAGCCAGTGTCCCTCACCCTGCTCTGGTCTTCAGGGGCCTGAAGACATCTGGGGAAGTCCATGCAGCCACACTGGGAAGCTGGGTTTCAAGGGCACTTTCCACAGGGACTTATAGATGCCTACAGATGAGTCACACCATCCTGCCAAGAAACCGTCCCTAGATGAGATTCCCGGGGAGCTCCAATTTCTTACTACTCAGTTATTATCTGTTTGCTTGCCTGTGTCTCCCCCCAGTGAGCCCCAGAGAGGATGGGCATCCTGTTCTGTTCCATCTCTATATCTCCCAACTCATCCACACCCCTCTAGCACAGGGCTTTGCCTAGACTGCGCAAAACTGAGCATCGATGGATGGATGGATGGATGAACTATGCACATGTGAGTGAATGAATGAGCTTAAAAGATTAGGGATGAAACTTATCTTTGACCAAATAAGGGGAAGGGTGCTCATGGTCTAGAGGCCTTCCCCCAGCCATGCACACAGGGACTAGGGTATGTGCTTTTAGCAAAGGAAGAGGAGGAAAGGCACAGTGTTTCGGTCTTTGATATCTGCACACTTCCAGAAAAAGAGGCAGAACATTCCAGGACCAGGAGAACATGCCTACTTTCAGTCTTATTTGGTCTGGACCAGAGCCATGATGACATGGAGGGGTGGGAATTTAATGTGTCCTTTTTCTAGATTCTTGTTTCATCTTCATTTTCATATTGTCTGGTTTAGTTCCCATCATTTTCCACACACATATTCCAGAACTGAAATATTCCAGTCACCATCATTTTCTAGTTTATGATTGTAAATTCCATTGCTATCTATAAAAGTGGCCAATTTTAGAAATGAAACTTGGACCAATTGGAGTATCACCAGGCAAGACAGGGAGGTGAGTTCAGGCATGGTGTGTGCGTGCGTGTGTGTGTGTGTGTGTGTGTGTGTGTGTGTGTGTGTGTGTGAGCGGACAAGGAGAGAGGGTCAACACCCCCATTGGGGAAACTGCATCCCCACTGGGCAAAAAAAAAAAAAAAGATTCTGGATCAAAGTGACTGTATGCTTGTCTCACCATATCGTATTTGTTATCAAGCACAGAGGATTCCAATGAGTACAGTTGTCATGTTCATCCCACCAGCATCATTTAGTCCAATACGCACTTAATACCCTAGCTCTCATCTGATCCCTGCTGTTGAGATACAACATACTAATAACCACATAGACGCTTGACGTTAACTTTCCTAAGGTTGGTCCTCCATTCCCCTGGCTGCCCTTAAGCAGAAGGACTTGGAGTGACCAGCCTTCTGCAAAATGCCTGCACTTGGCTCCCACCCCCGACTACATTGGAGCGCCCTCTTAAGTACACTGGCCTCTTAGACTTCAGACTCAATTCCCCGTCTCTGAAAGAAGGGTCTGGGTGGGGATGTGAACCGCTTCCTCTCGCCTTTATGTACTCTGGGGCTCTTGTGGTAGTGGTGTGTTAGCACATCAGCCGAGCCACTGGGCAAGATGCAAAGGGCCAGGCCAGGCCAGTCCGCAAGCTACCAGGATGGAGTGGGAGCACCTGTGGAGGTGAGCGTGGTGGAGTGAGCCGAGCACAAGCAAACCCACAGAGTTTGAGAAAACAGGGGTGTGTGAGTGGTTCCAGGGCATGGGAGCAATGGAACCCTTAGGTACCATTCCCCCAGCAGTAGAGCAGAAAGGAGAGAATTATGGATCAAGGTAGATATAGATTTACAAGTGTTAAACCAACAGGCAGTATTCATGCAATCGTAGGACAACCTGGTAAGGACAGACTATTGTATCCTATTTTGCAGATGAGTAGACTGAGGCCAAAGGAGATCAAGGCCACAGAGCTGATACTGGAGTAGTTTTAATTCCTGTATGGGGCATCTAAGTTCCTTCCTAGCTCTTCTACTTGAATCACCTTTTCACTTAGGAGACTGGAGCCGGATTGTGGAAAATCTTGAATGTCAAGGAGACTATAATTTATTCAACAGGCAACAGCATCCCGAGGTTTTGAGGAAGGCTGAATGAAGCTGACCATTTTAGGAGGCATCACCACACTTCACCTCGAGTTGCTGCCCTGGCAGTTGGACTCATTTCCTCTTCCCGGCCAAGCAGAGGATGGAATGGGGCGACTTGGAATGTGTGGCGAAGGCGGGGGTTTGGCAAGAGCAGTAGACGACCTTCCTACGGGCTCTCAGCACTCGGCATGCTGTGCCCAGGGCCAAATCGAGCTGTCTTGGGAAAGGGCTGGGAGGTTGGGGTGTCCCCACAGAGAGCCTGTGTGACTTCAGCCAGAGCACAAAGGCAGCTGGCAGAATGAGCTCATGGCTGCAGCAGGCACCATGAAATCTCCTGTACCCAGGCTGGTGGGGGGCTGGAGAGTTGGGGTGGCCTTCAAAGCATGAAGGACCACAGAAAATTCTCAATCCAATATCCCCAAGATGAGATAACTGAGGCCCAGAATAACATGTGACTTGTTGATGACCCTGTGACATTGTCACGCTTCCACAGCGAGGGGGCCGCATTCACCCATTACCCTAAAGAAGACAGGGCATGAGAAAGAGCCTTCCTAGAGACACAGAAGGTGGCCTGTATGGGGATGGGTTCATTTGAGACTGTGGGGGCCTGTGGTCACACATACAACGACTTGGAGGCTGTGGAGAGAGAGGTACAGATGACATACAAAATGTGTCCCACAGCTGCTACCCAACACACTGCCTCATTCTACAGATTTTCCTGCTCAGCTGTGCAGGGACCTGTTCTCCACAGGGCACTGGAACCCCATTCGGTGCAGAACTAGGGTCTGAGCTTAGGGGAACAGCCAGCACAGACAGTGGCCCTGAAGTCATATTTTGAAACAGGCTAACTCTTGTTTAATCTAGGTGAAAGGACAGCTTGACAGTCTCCAAATATTTGCTGGAAGAAGAGCCTGTGCATCTCCAGGGTCACAGGATGGGAGCCGGACCCTCCCAGGGGAGTTCCCCAGAGGGGTCCCTACCTGGAGGTCCAAAAGTGGGGGCAACTGGGAGGAAGAAGAGGAGTCTCACCCAGTAAGTGCAGGCGACGAGATGTGGAATTCGGCACCAGTGACCTGCAAGCAAATGTTTGTGATACCACTTACTAGCCAATGACCTTGGGCCATTCTTGAACTTCTCTGAGCCTCAGTTTCCTTATCTGGTTGCAGAGGCAACAGAATGGTGGGCCAGGGTAATGTCAGGTGCTGAGTACTTCCTGCCCATCCATCCATCCATAAATATTACCAAGCACCAACCACCACGGGCCTGGCACTGCTGTGCTTCAGGGTGAACTGGGCAGACATGTCCCCTGCCTTCCCAGCACGTATGGTCAGTACTGAGTTCCTCATCCCTGGTTTGGCAGAATGGAAGGCTTTAGAATACTGCTGCCTGGCTCCCGTTCGGATCAGAATCTTGGGAAGGTGAGGCCCCTGGTGTAGGGGAGAGCTCTCATCTGCTGTGGGGGCGCTCCTCCAGCATCCTCTGCCGAATACCTCACAGGCCCTATCCTATCTCCTGTCCAGGTGGAACCACACTCTTTCTGAGCAATTTTTCCAAGTCACGTAACTGATAAATGCAAGAATTTGGACTTGAAGTCCATCTGATGTTTCTAAAGTTTAGCTCTAACCATACCCTGCCAGGTACCACAGAGACCCTCAGCATATGTACCTTCCGGTCCCTCATCTTTCTTCCTACATCCCCGAGGATGGGATGGACTGAGGACACATCTACAGTCAACTAGCACTGGGGAATTTTGGGGTGCTGGAATGGTCCCCAGCAGGACATCAGAAGACACCCCTTCTAGACCCAGTTCTTCACTATTTTAGCTGTGTGATTCTCATCATGTTCTCTGGTCTCCCTGAGCCTCCACTTTGCACCTGTAATTTAGGGGATCTAGACCAGATCATCCTGAAAATCTAACGTGTTCTGGGTCCTCAAGGTTCCTGAGGGGTTTGATGGAAGTGAGGTGTTTGGGGGGGCCTGTGAGCCCTGTCAGAAGAGAGTCCTGGGTGCATGAATGGTGAACCGTGCCTTCCCCCACTATGTAGCATGGACCACACTGGTAGGAGGTCGCCTCCAAAGGGCAATTCTTAGAAACTGAACTTGAGTGGGACTGGCCAGTCTCCCACATGCATATGCATGAGCAGCATTTTTCAGATTCCACCCAACCTTCCCAGGCTAGGCACAGCCCCACACACTTATTCCTGGAAAGGCAAATGCAGACTGGGAGAGAAGAGCTTCTCAAGCCATCAAAACACACACGTGTGCGTGCATCTGTTCGTTCAGCTACCGTGTGTCAAGCGCCTGCCAGACGGCAGGAGCGTTCTAGGTGCTGGCGACACAGCAGAGACAGACAATTCCCGCCCCAGAGAGTTGATGGTTCTAACACAGGAGCTTTGGTGAGCAGAGACCTGCATCTCATCAATATATAAAAAACGTTAATAGGCCCTTTCACACACATTTCACACACACACACACACACACACACACACACACACACACACACATTCACACGGACACGTATCTTAGGTGTCAGCAGACAAAGAAAATCTTTATACGAGAACGGGTTCTGGCACCCATTGCAATCATTCTGAGCTTCCTGCACTGAGATCTCTGTACAACGCTGTCTCTATCACCGCATCCTATCTTCAGAGAGCCAGACCTATTACCTGAGGCCTGGGTCTAGCCTAAGAGCCTCCAGAGGTGGGAAATTAAAGCCTCCTTGCTTTATTTTTAAAAGCACTTAACCTGTTGCATCCCACTCCATAATGTGCGTTGTTTCTTTGAATGATATAAAAATGTTCCAAATGATCCCCCACCCCAACTTACCATCTGCTGAGTATAATAGATGCTCCAAGAAAGAAACAAAATAGCTTTGTATGCACTGGCACACCTTGAGCACAGCCGGTTTGAGAAGCGGGTTGGACAGGACAGGGATAATACACCACCTGAAACCCACTGTTTCTAAAGGAATTGCTCCCCTATGGAGACATTTAACTGGCCCCACCCCTGCCCCAAGGCTTCGCTTCTGTTCCCTGAGGAGAAAATTCTGCACTGGTTTATGGGTATCCATTCTGAATACAGAGAGCCAGAGAGAGAAAAATCAAAGAGAGCATATCAGTGCTGGATGAGCTGTAGAGCTGGTCTGACCTTCGGTTGCACAAACAGGAAGAAGCGATTCAAAGCCAGGAAGAACTGGAGTTTAAATGCAGGGGGCAATGCTGAAATACTTTTTTTTTTTCCTGTGTGACCTATATGACAGGCAGCTGTGACATCCTGGGAGGCCCTGGGTGATGAGGCAGGACCAGAGACACCAGGCTGGCTCCGGGCTCCCACGCCAGCCCTGCCCTGCTAGCATTTTGCAGCAAGTCTTTTAAACACACACAGAGCGGGATGCCCTACCCCCACCCTGAAGCCATGCGCTCTTCCTTAAGGAGAGGCAGGAGCAGGGCCGGATATGGGGCCCAGAGGCCCTCAGCCCAGGGGCCTGTGCAGCAAGCAAGCTCAAGACCAGCGGGGCCAGGAAGCCAAGGTGTCCACCCGGCCCAGGCTCGGGGAAAGCAGCCACTGATGGAGATTCTGCTTGCACCCCAAAGACTGCCCTGCCCTCCTACACCAGGTTCGGGCCATACACGGACCACTTCTTCCATTCTCTCCTCATTCTGTTCCATCTGGAACATTCTGCTCTTCCAACCCCACAGCTACCCACCTTTTGCTGGTGAAATCTAGTCGCCCTTAGATCCCATGCAAAGTGTCAGTCCTGACATCCGGCATAGACGAGTGAGTCAGTGTGCTCAGCAGAAACCCCCGTACTCCTTTCCCTCCATGTGCCCAGATTAGAAGCTTTTGTATAACCCTTTATTCAGTGTCTCTATGACCCTCATTAGACTTGAAGGCTCCACAGGCTGGGAACATGGCTCCATGTTCATTATTTTATGCCCGGTACGCTTACAATACACACCACGCTGCCTTGTACATAGGCATTCAATAAATGCTTAAATAAAAGTGAGTGAACAAAGGACTGACTAAATGCAAATCTACCAGGATATGACAGGCAAGACAGCCCTTTCTGCTGAGATCAGCAACATGGAGATGCCTTCTATCCCTCCAATCTCCCTTGGAAAATTCTGGTTTAGCTCTAATTCACTTTTCTGACATCAGACGATGTTGTTTATCTCCTTCCACTGGAGAGTCAATGATTCTAAAGTTCACAGATGAATGGCGTTGCCCAGGCCTCCCCATCCTTGGCAAGATGGACAAGTAAATGAATGCTGACCCTGATGGATGAACCAGGTACGTGAAATGGAGTGACAGCAAGAGGGTTTAGGGACCTCAGCAGACTGAGGCAGAACCTTACAATCACAACCATTACCCTTTATTGGAATGACAGTGTGCCAGGCACCAAGAGCTGTGTGCTTATCACAAGAACCCAGAAACAGATGCTATTATTATCTCCACTCTACATATGAAGAAAGAAAAGGATTGACAAATCATCCAAAGCCACCAGCCAGTACCTGCAAAGCCTAGAAATAAACCAGCTCTTTGTGACCCCAGGGCCCCAGCATTTAACCCCCATGCCACAAAGCGCCATGTCTTAACCTTCCACAGGCACATATATCCCCCGGGGCTTGGGTGCAGATTCCGCTGCAGCAGGTTTGGTGCAGGACCTAGGACCCCGCACTTCCAACAAGCTCCCAGGTGGTCCCAATGCTGCTAGGGCAGGGACCCACCTTTGAGTAGCAAGCCTACAGAGGAGAAGAGGTGAAAATGGATCTCAATATGGCCCAGAGATTATTCCAGACTGCATGCAGTTCAGTATGAGCAAAGACCAGGAGAAGAAAATAAACTCAGAAAATTCAAACACCAGTGAGTAATTCAGCTGGGGCCCAGGGAGGGGGATAAGAGGAAAAGAGGCCTGTGCTCCAGTCCAAGGAGTGTGGAATTTATGGGGCTGTAATGGAAAGCATGGAAAGGTTTAAGAGGGGGCGTGACATGATGCGACCTGTGCTTTAGACAAACCGCTCTGATTGCAGCGAGAAGGTGTTCTGGAGGACAAGGTGGGCGGTCCTGTTGGCAAGGGAGCTGCCGAGATATCTGTTAGAGAGCCAGGACATGGGTCCGACTGGTGGGGTGCAGGATGGGAGGGGGAGGGGCATGGAACAGACACTGCAGGGCCAGAAGTCATTCCTTTGAAATCAAGCTCCAATATTCTCTG
Organism: Solenodon paradoxus; assembly: GCA_004363575.1. Lineage (NCBI taxonomy): Eukaryota > Metazoa > Chordata > Mammalia > Eulipotyphla > Solenodontidae > Solenodon > Solenodon paradoxus. Next base: position 288,980 of record RJWH01000818.1, read on the forward strand.
CAGGCACTAAACATTTCTCAACCACTCCATACACTCCATCAACAATACAGAGATGGCAAAAGCTGATGGCAGATATAAACTTAGATGCACACAGTTCCAGCAGTTTCACCAGAACTGCTCTTAGAAACGCAACCACATCTTCCCATCCAGCCACACAGGCTTCGCGGTAAGCCGGCCTCTTCCTCTCTTTGCAGAATTAGGTATCTGAAGCCAGGGTTGTGTGTCTTAGAGCACTTAGCCGAGCAGAGAAAATGAAGACATTCAGCTGTCATTTCATAGCAAGCCCACACTTGCAAACATGGAAACAAACAAAACCTCCCCATTTCTTCAACTGGAAGCTCATATTCTAAAGAGGAAGGGCAGGGGGCGGAGACCCCTGAGACCCTGAAATGAAGCCATTTACTCCAGACAGTCCAGCCTGAAATAAAATTAGAAAATGTCACATAGAAAAACTCTGCAGTGAGAAATGGTTTCTTTCCTCCTCCCTTTTTCTTTCTGTGGGAGAGTGAGTAATTTGGCATTTTAACTAAACTGGAGGAGAGAGTAACTGTGGTCTCCATTTTATCCCAAATTGGGCACAATTGTGTGTCCAGACTCGTGGGGTGGGATGTCGTTGAAGGATCAGCTTGCCAACCACAGGAACAGGCTGAACTCCGATATCCTAGAATGTTTATGCTGACAGCGCCTTTAGGGACCAGCACTTTCATCTCCCAAGTGGAGAAACTGAGACCCAAAGAGAGAGAGATTTGCCCAAGGCAGGGGAATGCCCACGCTGTATCTGGCAAAACTTCCACTATGTCCCATGTCGTCTTATTTGCCTCTGCCATATTGGGATCCCCCCATGTCTAGTAGTGGCCTGAATGTGGAATGGTGCCACTGGGTTCTTCGTTCAGGGGCCAACCACAGTGCTAGGTGCTGCGGGGCACATAACCCAAGTCCAGACTCTTAGGGTTTCCCATCCCGTGTTCCAGTCATTTTGGGGGCTGTGGGGCTTGAGATCAGGCTGAAGGAGGGATATTTTGGATGACCAGAACAGCAGGCTGGTGTGTCTCCAGTGGGTCTCCAATGTCATGCTAAGGAGTCTTATGACAATGTTCTATGGCTTTTATAATAAACAAGTCCAGATTTTAGTGACTTACAGGGACACAAATATATTCTTTCATTGTTCTTTAGGCTGGTTGTCCAACACAGGTCTTGCCTGGAAAAAGATGAAATAGACTATGTTTCTTTCTGGAAGCTTTAAGAGCAAATCTATTATCTTGCTTTTTCCAGCTTCTAGAGGTCACCCACGTCCCTTGGCTCATGGCCCCTTCCTCCATCTTCAACACCAGCAAAGAAAGCTGGTCAAGTCTTTCTCATATTACATCACTCTGATCTCTCCTGCCTCTTTTTTTGAAGGACACTTCTGATGACATTGGGCCTAATTTCTCATAATCTTAGTTCCTTGCCCTCTTTTAAAGTGAATTGCTTATCGACACTAATTCCATCTGCAACCTGAATGTCCCTTTGTATGTATATGTAACATATGTATTATATGTAACCTAACATATCCAGAAGTTCTAGAGAGTAGGATGTGAGACCTTTGGATGGCCAGTACTCTGTCCACCATCATTGGTTAGCATGGGGAGATGGCAAAGGGTTTTAAGCAGGGGTAACATAATCAGAAGTGGTTTCACAGTGCAACTCAAACCTTAATGTGCACGTACGTGAATCACCAGGTATCTTGTTAAAATGCAGGTTCTGTTTGTTTGGGTCTGTGGGTCTGTTAGAATCCACATTTCTTATAAGTTCATAGGTGCTGCTGCGGCTGCCTGTCTGTGGCCCACGTTTGAGTATCAAGAACCTAGAAGACTTCTAGATCATGGCTTTAGTGTGGTGGATGGGCTGTAGGGTGGAAAGAAGGGAGGCCAGGAGACAGACCTGTGCTGAAAAACAAAGACAGAACTAGCCAGCCACTGAGATTGTATGGCAGGAAGGGGAGAAGCAGCTGGCTGACTCAATTTTAGATGAACTTCTTTAGGTGACATTGAAATCACAAGAATTTAGGTTGTGTTCATCATCAGCTTTTGGACTCTCTGCACTTCTGAGCTACATGATGGAATGGCTATAATTTCCCACCACTGGGAAAGCACACTTTCATTTTTCTTTCATGAGTATATTCCATTTTCAATGTGTCTGTGATGTCCAGTCTGTTACCACACCGCCAAGTCCCTCCAGCATCCACTGGCGTGCATGGCTGTGGGTGGTCTCCCCATACACATTTGGAGGCGCACAAAGACTTTGCTGTGGCCAGGGGTTCATAATGCTAGGTTTTCACGAAGCTCTCCACAGTCTCAGGCTTTGAATGATTCATTCATTCATGCATTGAAATGTTCATTGTGTCTGTTTGGTGCCATGTCAGATGCTAAGGAAACATGGATAAATGAACTAGGGTTCCTGCCCTCAGGAAACTCACAGGGGAGAGAGAGAGCACTAAGCTTGTCATTAATAACAAGTTTAATACTTATGTCATTACAGGAAGAAAGGTAGGAAAGATAAGAACAGGAGTGGTAACTGGCCCCAGGCCACTCAAGGAGAAGGAGCAGAACTGATCATTGAACCCAGGACCTGGTATCCCAGTGTCTATGGGCATGGGCTATTCTCCTTAAGGGTCCTTCTGGGGCCCAGTACCAGCTTCATCACCCACCTGTGTTACAACAGCAGACGGTACTTTCCTCTCTGAGACTCAGAAAAGCCACCTTTGAAAGGAAGTCCTTGGCCTGCAGATACTAGGAACTTTTCACCCCAGATGGATTAATTAAGAATCATGGCAGTGGGGGAGGACTGGGCATCAGGTTCTTTCTGACTCTCCAAGGTGATGCTAAGGTACAGCCAGGGTTAAGAACCACTAAGACTTGTGACCTGATACTTGTATTCTAATTGCTTGAAAAATCTTCTTTTCCAGTCCCTACCACAGGTTCATGCAAAGTGGAAGATGGGTGGGAGAAGGGAAGGAAAGAGGAAGGAGTCCCTGGCTCCATTCAACTGAAGAAAATTTCGAGCAGCAATGCTGGCACTGTTCTTTAGCCCTTGTCATTTTCTCCCTTCAGATCAGAGAAATAGCAACAGTAGACAAAAGCAGAGAAAGCTAGGTATTCTTATTCAGTTACAGGGAGTGTAAATTACTATTGCCTCTCCAAAAAAGGCAACAGAAGCCTTAAAAATGGGCATGCACCAGACCCAGTGATTTGTTTTAGAACTTTTGCAGAAAAGGTCACACAGAGAGCTATAGGAACAGGGTCATCACAGTGTTGATAGTAGCTAACAACTGGAAACAGCCTAAAGGTCTAGAAGGGGACTAGTTTAATCATGGGACATCCATACAATGAAATACTATTTGAATTACAAAGGCTGTTAAGAAAGAATATTTAATGCTCCAGAGGAAGTGTCTAGATGATTGTGGAGGGAAAAAAGTCAAGCAACAAAACACAATGTACAGAATGATCTATTCATATTATAATATATGTGCATATTTAGACCTGGAAAATAAACTTGAAAGCTAATCCTCTAAATATAAGCAGGGCTTATCTCTGAATCATGAGAGAATATGTGATTTTTTTAAACTCCTTTCTTCCCCCTTGTTTTTTTTAACTATGATTATTATTCTTATTATCAAAATATTTAAATAGCATTAAAAAAGTAAATATCTTTCAAAGCCTGCTTACCTCCCTTCACCTTCTCCCATCTCCTGATGGAAATGAATGTTCCTACTTGTGCTTGTCTGCACCTGCATTAGGACACATAGGGCAAGCATCCATGCATTCAAGTCCACTGCTGATCTCTGATCTCTACTACTGAAACAAGCGTTCCTCTAGGATGAGAGACCCATTGGTCACTAGGGTCACTGCAGCTCTTCATCACCCACCACCCACCCCAGAGTGGCTGAGAGAGAGCAGATGGCCAGGAAATATGGGAGGAAGGTGGAAATCTCGAATAGTAACGAGAGCACAGAGAAGGCAAATGGTTTTGAAGGCTTCAACAGAGGTTCACATTGAGAAGAGGCTAGTTGCAAAAGGCCTCCTGGTGATAGAGCTTTTTAGGGGACTTTTAAACTGGACCTTCTTTGAGTCCTTCAGTAATGAGAAGGGTGACTCCTGGGAAGTGCTAATGCACTTAATATAGTGCTGCTCCTTGAAAGCCAGACTCTAGTCAGGCTTCCCAACCTTGCAGGGACTCCCACAGCACTTGAAGTTAGGGGTCCTGGTGAGACCAGGAGAGAGATACCAAGGTCCTCAGAATAGTTTTCTAGCCTGCCCAGTCCTTTAAGTCACCCGTGGCATGCAAAAAGTATAAAATGAATTGGATTCAGTTGGGTTGAGTTAGAGTAGGTTGAGTTGGATTGGGTTAAGTTGGATGGGTTGGGCTGGGTTGGATTGGATTGGGTTGGGTTGAGTTGAGTTGATTTGGGTTGGGTTGGGTTGGGTTGGGTTGGGTTGGGTTGGGTTGGGTTGGGTTGGGTTGGGTTGGGTTGGGTTGGGTTGGGTTGGGTTGGGTTGGGTTGGATTGGTTGGTTTGGGTTGGTTTGAGTTGAGCTGGGTTGGGTTGGGTTACTTGGGTTAGATTGGTTGATTTGGGTTGGGCTGGGTTAGGTTAGTGGAGTTGTGTGGGGTTAGGCTGAATTGGGTTGGGATAGGTTGAGTTGGGTTGGATTGGTGGGGTTAAAATGGATTGAATTGAGTTGGGATAAGTTGAGTTCTGGTGGGATACAAGGTGAGCTGCACTATGCAGCTTACACCTTGTGTCTTCCTCATTAGATCTTGCCTAGGAAGAGGTCTGGACTGTTTCCAAGGTTCTGCTGCAACCCTAGCCTATTTCTAGGTCCAGCTGGGGTGGAGCAGAAGAAGGGGGTCATTCATCAAACTTGGATCCTCCTAATACTTCTGACCTACCTTAGGCCCCTCTGGGCTCTGTGTGGATAGCAGTATCTCAGGTTCCACAATCTGCTGCTCTGACTTTGAAGACTTAGTTGCTCATCCATTCTCCTAACTGCACATTAGTGTTTAAAATTTAATCTTACTATAAGATTTTCTCCTTTTTTATACCCCTCGCTGCCTACCACCACTATGACACATCTACCAGCCAATCATATCATGAGGAAATTATGCAATAAAACAATCTATACTAAAGAATTTACAGCTTAATGTAGGAGGTGGGGTGACTTCACTTACTACGCTTATAAACACATATCAAAGCAATGATTATCAAGACCATGAGGAATTAAAACACACACACACACACACACACACATAAGAAAGTGACCAGTAGTATAGAGAGTTCAGAAAGAAAATTCTATCATTAAAAGAAAAACTTGTATATAATAACCAGAAGCAACTCAATAATGAAGAAATAATTCACATTTCAATAAATATTTTATGGAATCTTGGGTTCCACTTTGGAAAATAATCGAACTTAGATTACACCCTAATCTTTGGTCCATTTTAAATGGATCAAGCTGTAGACATAAAATAAAATTGGTAAATAAATTCATCTATTTAGTCAACAAAGAAAAGATAAATGTACAACTTTTGACAAAATAAGAAATAAAATGAGTGGGTATACACCAGAAAATAAATTGTTTATACAATTAGATGTACTGAAAAATTAAAGCACAAAGTAACATTTGTGTAAATTCCAGTCTAAGTTGTTATTAAAGTTATTAACAGAAAGAAAACAGCCCTGTTATATACCCTGATTACTCAGCCATAGTCATCCCACAGTTGGCCAAGCTGTGGAAGAATCAGGATGATTTATACCACAGAGGACATAGTAAATTAACACATTTTCCCTAAACCACAGGCTGGACCTACCCATTCATTCCTTCTTTGATTCACTGAAAAAGTTTACTGAGCACCTACTCTGCCTCAGGCCCTAGCTAGGTTTTGGGATCCAGAGTTAAACAAGGTTCAGTTCCTGCCCCACAGATCTTCCCATTAGTAGGGGAGGCAGGTAAGTAACCAATGGTCACTGTCCAGCGTGAGAAGTCCTAGGACTAAGAGATGGGTGATACAGTGTTAGCACAGAGGAGAGACATCCAACATGTCCAAAGGAGCAGGAGGGCTTCCTAGAGAGGAACCTTAATGGATGTTTGGATGGATGGATGGAGACCAGGTACAAGGTATTCTCAAAAGGGGTCAGCCTGTGCAAAGACACAAAGGTAGAACATCCATATCTCATTCAGGAACTGGCCAGTCACTTGGCGTGAACCCAGCCAAGAGGAGCTCCATGTGAGTGGAGACCAGGAGGCAACGGCCAGACCACAGAGGGTCTGCTGGGCCAAGAAGTATGACACCGTCCTAGGGTGTATCCTTAGGTTCCGTGTGAGTTCGAGGTTCAGGTAGAACCCAGCCAGAGCAGTGACTCTGGGGAGCAGCATGACTGAATTTTATATTTCAGAAAGACCCATCTCCATGCTTCAGAACTATCCAGTTAATTCTGTTTTCTGATGGGCAGAGCTTGTTTGGGTAAATATTGTAGAAGAAAATAATCCAAAAATAACACAAAAGTCATCTGTCTGAAGATGTTCCCAGTAGTACTTCTTATCATACTGACAAAAGGACCACAGTCTAAGTGGCCAACTCTGGACAAATGAGGCGTGACCCATACCCTCAAGGTGCTCTCATGGGAAAGAGAGGTAAATGAACACATTGACAGAATAGGAGGGGCAGTGGCTGGTGAGAGAGAGAGAGAGAGAGAGAGAGAGAGAGAGAGAGAGAGAGGAAGGAAGGGCTGTGGAGGGTGGGGGTTCATGATGAGAAAGCTCAACTACAGAGATCCAGGGACAGCACCATGTAGAAGGGACACCATTTAAGCTGGTAGGGAGGATTAGGCCTGGAAGAGAAAGAAGTGAGAAGATATACTCCAAACAGGTAGATTAGTATACATCTGTGCAAGTCAACTCTACTGTTAGAGGTTCAGTGTACCAGGGACTTTCAACCCTCACTCTGCTGTAAAACACACACGTGGGGCAGAATACTACCACAAACATTCCCAACTTCATATAAAAGCAAAATATTCAGCCAGTAATTAAAACACTGTGATCATTTGTGTTCATCACAATATCACAACTGTGATAGTATGTGAGCAATGCTAGCTCATTACAGGTCCCCTAGGGCATCAGGGGATGAGAAATCTTATGTGAGCCTTACCTGTAATTGCTCTTTTGTTGAGGAAAGTACATCAGATTGCCAGTGAGCAAGGGCAAGATGCTTAGAGAAAAAAGTCAAACCTGCTCTGTTTGGTATTCAGAATTCTCCAAAGATCTAAGAAAAGATCAGCTAGGACAAGAAAAGAGGCTCAACATCGTTAGCCATTAAGGAAATGCAAATAAAAACCAAGTGAGAAGTTACTTTATACCCACTAAGATGACTAATTAAAAACTGGAAAATAACAAGTATTGGCAAGGGTGTAGAAAAATCAGAACTCTGTACACTGCTGGTGAAAAGAAAACTGTGCAGTCACTTCGGAAATACAGTTTGGGAGTTCCTCAAAAAATTAAGCAGGCTATTATGACCCATCAATTTCTCTTCCAGGTATACACCCAAAAGAAGCACTCAAACAAATCCTTGTCCACAAATGCTCATTAACAGTATTATTGATAATAGTGTTAAGTAGAATAGCCCAAATATCCCCATTAACACAAGAAAGGATAAACAAATTGAGGTATATCCATACAATGGAGTATTATTCAGTCAGAAAAAGACATGAAATACTGATGCAGGTTACAACATGGATGGATCTAAGAAATGGTATGCCTAGTGAAATAAACCAGACTCGAAGAGGTCACATAGTCTATGAATCCATTTACATGAAATGTCCAGAAGAGGCAAACCCACAGAGATCAAAAGCAGGTTAGCGGTTGCTGGGGTTGGTGGGATTGGGATGTGGGGAATGGGGAGTAACTGCTTATGGAAATGAGATTTTCTTTGCAATGATGAAAATGTTTTGAAACTGGATAGAGATGTCAGCTATAAATTGTAGATGTACTAAATGCCATTGGTTTTTAAACATGAAATAGCTGGTTTTATGTTATATGAACTTCACCTCAATGGAAAAATGTTAGGCTATTCAAACATCCAATAAATATGTGAAAAGGTGATAAACTAGTAATCAGGAAGATATAAATTAAGAATATGTAGAAACTAGTAATCAGGAAGATATAAATTAAGAATATGTAGAATACCCTAGTGGCTCAGGTAACTGAGAGGGTATCTGGGGTCTAGACCACGTAAAGTCCAAGGACCGGGGTTCACAACCTGGGACCGGGGGAAAAACCAAAATGTAACAAGCAAATAAATAAATGCTTCTTTCTCTCGCTTCCTGGCTGCCTGCTTGTATTCCTGCCTGTCTGCCTTTCTCTCTTATAATTAATTCAGAACATAAGATTCTAACTGACAGTCACTAGAAAGGTTGAAAGTAAGCCCAATGACAAAACCAAGTGCTAGTGAAGATTTAAAGAAATGGTGTTCCTCATAGCAGGCTGGTGGCCGTGTACCTCAGCACAACCAGAGCAGAAGACATGCGGGCATTTCTGGATAGACGGAGGATTCGCACACTTAATACCCAGCACTCTACTCCTAGATATAGAGCCAACAGAAATTCATACACATGTGCACCAAAAGATGGTACAAGGATAGTCAGAGTCAAAAATGTGAATAACCCAAACGTTGGGAAAAAATAAACAATATACAGTATATTAGCACAGAGGAATATTGTACAGTAATAAAAATTAGCTACAGTCACTTGCAACAGGCAAGAAGCCAGACACCAAAGAATACATCTTACATGTATAAAATTCAGAATCAAGTCAGGAATACCTCTTAGGCAGTAAAGCGAAAGCAATCTCTAGAACTAAAGTGCAGGTTATGGTTACCTGGGAAGGGAGGGGCACACCTCTCAGTAAAGGGAAACAGGGCGCTCATAGAGAGCTATGCTAGCTCTTGACCTGACTACGTGGCACGCCATTGGATATCCTTTTTGTTTGCCCTTGTTGAATGAATATTATATTTCACCATAAAAGTTTAAAGAAAAATAAATACAGATGACTCCGAAACTACAGGATTTGGACCACACAGGCGCACTTATATGTGGGTTGTATCCTGTCCACACATTTCACATCCACGAACTCAAAGCAGGGTGTCATCTGGTTGAACAGAGAGCTGACTACCAGGAACTTAAGCATCCCCGGGGGGTGCAGGGTGCCCTGAAACAACCCCCAAAGATACCAAGGAAGGGTTGTGGCTAAGTTTTGGGGAAGCCACAAGTTATATGTAAAACTTCCACTCTACAGGGGTCAGTGTCCCTGGCCTCCAAGCTGTTCAAGGCTGAACAGTAATTTGCACATATCAGAATTTTATTATCAGAAACAAATTCCTTGTGACACCACCACTCCTGCCTCCATAACAACCTCCTAATCATCTGAAATAGTGGGTATTCCAATGATACTATAACTTTACTAGCTCAGCCTTGACTCCTTAGAATCCATGCATGGAACCAAGGTCCCATTGACAAGGGTGGACCAAGAAACTCTTAGGAGCTAAAAAGTCCTGGGACTTTGAGTCTTGGTTTCCCCATCTGAAACACAGAGGTAATAATAGTTCCAGTCCCCACTGCCTGGCTTGATTGTGAGGACTCAGTGAATGAAATACAAATATGCTCACACCTCTGCCTGGACATAAGAAATGACTTGTAAATGATGGCTTATTAAACTGCATACAAATTTTAGTTTCCAGGAGAATATTGCATGTGCTGAGGAAGATTTTCCCAGAGGGGCACTGAATACCCTTCTGAGGTTCCTTTGGGGCTCCTAAGGATTTCCAGGCACTCCTTTCACACATTACGGATGAGGAGGAGACTTCCTTTGTGTTCAAAACAACAGTCCTGACCTGACATGGAGGGATTCAGATGAGCACAGGGGAAAGAAACCCCAATTTCTTTACCCAGACCCTTCTTACTTTGTGGGGTGAAGGCTGCAGCAAAGTTCACAAAAGACCACAGAACTGGAAGCTGTCCTCTCACTGAGTTGGCACTACCTTATAGCACATGCAAAATTGCAATGTTCTGACATGAGCCATGGTGCTGAGAAGCCAAAACTATGCTCCAGTTGCCCTTTGATCTGCGAGAAATGCCAGGCTAGATGCTCTGGCAGGAAGAACTGTCATGGCATCTGGGCTTGTTCCCCAGGAAATAATGATCTGAGCTGTCCCAGGCTTCCTCCCGCACACAGAGAGTTAACCAGGCACCCATCCAACCCGGTTACTCTATGGAGGTTGTGCACAGCCTCCTGACTCCTAAAGGGGTCAAAGGCTGTGTGACTTTCCTGCAGAATTGCATGGAGACAGGGCGGAGCAAGGAAGGACAGCAGCCTAGAGAGCCGGCTCACCCCTGCTCCTGGTTCTGGCCAGTTCCTACGCCTCTCATCCTCAGTGTCCTCCAGTAAGAATGCCTGCATTGCTTCCAAGACAGCTGTCGTTTCTATCACTTATTTTGTATGTGCCAAGGTGAGGGAAGCATAGTGTGTCTAATGTCTCAATCTTCAAAGTATCAATAGCAGGAACAGTGGTTTAACTATTCCCCCTTTTTTATATAAGGAAACTGAAGCACAAGAGGTGAACTTCATTGCCCAAGGTTATGGAACTCCTGTACAATTCAAACCTAGGCAGCCAGACACACCTTAACCAAATCTGTTTCAATTCAGACCCCACTATTTCTCTAAATACCTCTGAGTTCTGGAGGGGAAAGTGATACCCAGGGAACAGGAGGGCGCTGGTGTCCAGTCCATAGCTCTTCCCATCAGCCATGGCGCCACTGCCTACGGTGGAGATGGGTGTGACTCCCTAGTTATTCAGCGCTATGTTGGGCACGAAGCAATTCAGTCCCGTTATTTCTTGGCAGGCAAGGGCACCAGGTGTCTCTGTGGTTGGTCTTGCTTCGGCACCTGTGTGCAGGGAGGACCTCAGACCTGCCCTTACAGTGAGCCTGCAGCACGCTGGGCTGGCTGTCCCCGCGGAGCCGGCTGAGCTGTCACTGTGTACTGTGCATCCAAAGTTCCTCTCTGCCCAAGACTGGAGAGGCCGTGCCTGGCTCAAACACCTCCGGTGCCCAGGTGACGCTCCCACACGCCGGCTACCCGGCGATTCCCTTTTGCCCCTCGAACGAAGCCCCTGCACTGCCCCGGGAAGTCACCGACAGGACGGCCAGTGCGCATGGAGCGGCCAGGACTCCCTTTTAAGTCCAGGAATGAGGCGCGCACCGCAGCCGCGCCCGCTGCCAAAACCAACTTCCCCAGGGCGCAGAGGCTGTGGGTGTCACCCTCTGGCTGGGTCGCTTACCTGTCGTGGCGTGGGTCAGGGTGACAGCGGGGAGAAGCGCAGAGGCTGAAAGCACCAACAGCAGGCGCCAGCACTGACTGTTCCTCCTGCAAGAAGTTACCCAGGGAGAAAAGGTGAGGCGGGCAGCAGGAGGTGGCGGGGGGCAGGGGCGCGGGGACGCAGGTCCTACCTTGGCGCCATCTCGCTCCGTCCGCCCAGCCTCCAAAGGCTCCTCGCCGCGGAGCTCCTCCGAGGGCGAAGGAGCGCTGCGCGCTGGCGGCCGCTCGCCCTTCCTGCGGGAACAAAGGCGGCGCTGGGCAGCGCGGCGCTGGGCAGGACCCCGGCGCGCCGTGAAACCCGACTCCTCCGCTGGGCTCCCCCGCAACGCCCCACTCGGAGCTGCGGCTGGGAATCCCCGCCACGCCTCCCCACCACGGCCTCCCCACGCCCCCTTCCCACTCGAGGGACGCGACCCCCAGCCTCGGCTTCCACCTTATGTAACGTCCAGGAAAGCCCCGAGCGCTCTGCGCTCTCCGTGAACAAGCCGGATGCAGCTCCAGCCCGCCCTCACTGCTGTCCCTACCCTGAGCTGCCCCTCTGACAATGGAATCTGCTCAACTGGCCAGGGAGGCTGGAGTCACTGTGATTTTCCTAAACGTCAGATGAAGAAAATGAGGCTCAGAAAGGTGGTGTGAGTATCCTAAGGTCACACAGCTGGACTGAGCTCCTGGCTGCCGCATGCCCCATCCTGCACGGCTGACCCATGAAGCCCCTTGGCTGCCCTAGAATGGCCCCGTTTGAGGGGTAGAGTAAGACATCCAACTAAATGCAGCAGAGATGTTCCTAGTTAAAAATTTTTAAGTATCAGATATTCCAAGATTTTCTTCTCGACATTTTACCTGTGTCCCCGCCCACCTTCCCCGCACCCCACCTCCATTCCTATCCCCAGGATACAATCTCCTGGAAGACAAGGGTTTCTGTTGGTTTTGTTCTCTGCCTAAAATAGTACATGGTCGTGGGAGATGTCATTAAATATTGGATGAAGGAAGGAAGGCAGTGTGAAGTGAGACACAGGTCCAGGCACTGGGTAAGATGTGGGAGAAAGGAACCAGGCTCAGCCTCCAAAACCCCTCCATGGTGTGAGGCTGACAGGGCAGGTGGGGGAGCGAGCCCACCTACACAGGCTGTAACACAGGGCCTAGTACTGGTGGAATACCGAAAGGGTGACTTTTTGTCATGTAGTAGTATAAAGATCTTCAAGAGAGAGGCAGCCCCACTGAGATCTGCTGAGGCTGGACAGGCTGAAGTAAGGGGCCCCCGAGGCCCCTCTTCTTGCTGCACCAAGTATCCACACCGGGCCATGACTGTGTTCAGTTCCTGGCTTTTGTCTGGTACCACTTTGTGCCAAGTGCAAAGGTCATTTGGGTTATCTCTGCAGTGGGGATGGAAAGGGCATGGACTCTAGCTAACATTAAGTGCAGATTATGTCTCCTGCCCTGTGCTAAAAACTTTACCTGTAGTCTCTTACTCCGCCCCACAACCACTGGGGGAAAGGTGGCCCTCACTTCATAGGTTGAGGTTTAAAATACACCCAGACTTGTGCATGACACCATGCATGCCATGCTCTTAACCACTCAGTCTTACTACTGGTCTGCGAACAAGAGGACCAGGCCCACTCCCCACCCCAAGAACAGAATTGTTCTGGAAGCACGAAGCTCTCAGGCATGAAGGGGCTCGTGCCTGGGGGTCAGGAGCCAGGGTTCCAGTCCAGTTGCATACCATACGGTTGAGGGGTGGGGGCTGGGATTCATGCAGTCTTCAGCATGGCCTGGAGAACACAGGCTGTTCAAGATGGGAGTGAAGCTGACCCATTCTCTGGGGGCTGCAGAGTTCCAGAGAGAGGGATACTCCTCGGGGTGGAGAGGGGACCGACAGGTTGGGCAGTGCTGGAAATGCTAAGATCTTAATGGCCGGCTGATTGACACGTGAGCATATGACCTTGAAGGTCCTGTGAAATCACTGGTGTTCCCTGAGCATTTTGGAATCCCAGAGCATTTATTATGGACACAACCCTGAGAAACCTGATCTAGCCATCTTCCTCTTGTCCCCATTTATTGATGGAGAAACTGAGGCCCAGAGACAACATGTAGTTTACCAAGTCACCTACCCAGTGAGTGACAGTTTGACAAGCCCCAGAGCCAAAGAGGGAGATGCACGGAGTTAGAGGGACTAGGCAAGGTCTCAAATGTTGCAGAAGGCACAGAGTGTCAGAAGTCTCTTAAAGATGAGGACTTCCCTGTCATTGGAGACACAGATCCCTTAACAAGCAAGAGGTTGTAGAAGGTCGGAAGTGTGGAACTGGGCTCTGGGTCATGGGCGGGGTGATTTCTGGCACGTGATATGAAATGTGGGCAAATCTGTAAAACGGGAATAAAACATTTTTTCCTTCTAGGTTGCTGGGAGAATGCAAGGTGTTCCTGAGATACAAGATGTTTCTCAGAGTGTCTGATACAAGACAGTGCTGACTGGATGTTAGATGTGTTATTGGTGGCAGTCTGACAAAGGGCCTAGCGAGAGAGGGGCAAGACCCCAGACCCAGCCCTCAGGAGGCTGAGACTTCAGAAGCCAAAGCAACTCTGCACCTAGGACGGCCCCATGCGGAGCTAACATTCAAAGCTAGATGATTTCTGAAATAAGTGTCTGCTGCAGGCATGTTTCGTAATCTATTCCCATTCCCTATGCACATGAATTCTCCCTCACAGGCATTCTGTGCTGGACACAATCTTACTTGATTATGAATCACTGTCCATAGGGAATTAGCTTTCTTCATTCTGTATTTCCCTATTGCTTACCAAGCACCTCATCAATTGTGAATGTAATGGACTTTCATAGAATTATCTTTCTACATTGCTTAGAAAGAGCCACATCAGCTACAATTACATAACATTTCTTTGGCTCCGTTTGATTGTTAACACCAGAAGTTGTGAACTGGTGACCATGGACTCAATTTAGCCCACAGAGGTGTCTTGTTCAGCTCCCCTGGTCAATACTTCCAAATTAAATTAGTTAGCAACATTTAATAATTAGGTGATTTTACCTTAAAATCTGAATTTCTGATTTCTTTTTAGATTGTTGGAAAACCTGGCAATGTAAGGCCTACATTCCCTATTCCAACAATTGATTGGCATTGAAAAGGGGATTCTGCCTTCTACTAAAGCAATGTTTTCCCACTGACCATAGTCCCCACCTTCCCCTGTTCTTCCCCAATACCAAAACTAAGAATAATTTGCCATTTATTATCACACATGGACTCTGTCTTTTCTCATAAGGAAAATATGGAATAGACTGAGGCTTTACATCTCTGTTAAAAATGGGAGAGAGAGAAAGAGAGCGTGCACCCATGTTTCCAGAAACCTGTAGAAGAATACATTTCTACATGTTAAGTATACATAATTAAAATATATCTTCATTAAAAAACCCCAAAAGCTAAGATGCCATCAGGCAGCAAACCTGGTTCCTCTCAGCTATATATGCTCCTTGAAGGATAAAAAGCATAGCTGCATTTTGAGAGGCGGACTTGACTGTGGTCCAGTTGGTCAGTCTAAGACATGCATAAGGCAGCATAGCAGATACTCCTAAGACAGAAGGTTGCTGATTCTTTCTAAGTGTCCAATAATATCTAATTCATAGGAATCAACAGTGAAAGTCCCCAAAGCACGTTTCAGCCCTACAGATGACTGGAAACAGAGGCTCATCAATGTGGTTGACTGTGTATCCACGTCACCTGAGGAGCCAGGCCATCTTCCAAGGCAGTAAGGGCTCTCATTTTGGAGCTGAGTCTAGAAGAGCGTGAACTCACACTGACGGAGGACAGGGAGTGTCTGGCCTGGAGGAGAAGCGGGGACCAAATGGTCTCAGCTGTGGGCATAGGAGGAATGGGGACTGGACACCACATAAGGCAATTCACTTCCTGCCAAACTGTGTTTTGAGGATTTAAGTGATTTTCTTCCAATTCAAACAGAACTTGTAGAACAGCCAAGGGGAAGCTTCATGTCATAACCAAGTGGGTCTAGATTATTTACCATGACTTCAGGGCCATCTGTGAGACTGGGACGTGTGGAGACGTGAAGATGGCATGCCCTGGCTCTTCCAGGACTCAGCTGTATGAATGAGCTGCCCGTTTCCCTGTAACCCATCCAGTGTCCCAGAAAATTCAGTCTCCGAATGCATTCTCCAAACTGTCTGAAGCACCTGGAAGAGACCCAAAAATCAGTGAGAAGCATCCAAATTTTGGTTTAGGAGGAATTTACCAAGCATACACTACAAGTCTTTCAGAATCTCAGTTTCTTCAGTCCACAGGGATGATATCTCCCTGGTGGAGTCATGGTGAGAAAGTTCACAGGTGCTGCCAAAGCTTGTGTCCTCGTCTGATTTCATGGGCAGCAAAAAAAGGAATAGATTTAACTAGACAAGAATCTGCTGGAATAACCAGAGAAGAGGGCTGCCTTTTGGGGTAATCAAGAGAAAACCCGGACGGTTTAATCCCACAACTATTTTCCAGGGAGGACCCTCTTGTTCTCATGAGGACCCTGATGTGTTTTGGATCTGCCAAGGGGGCTGAAGGCTGAGAAAATTCTATTGGTTCCACAAAGAAGAGGAAACTAAACTTGAAAAGCTGACTATCACAGAGGGACAAGGACAAGACACTAAAGGGAGGGTGTGGTGACATCTCCCAGGTGCCACTGTCCAAACCCGTCCCTACCCCTTCTGTCTTCATCACCAACGCGCATGTTAGGCGGGTGTGCCAAGGACTAGCACCTGCGTCCTTTCCCCAAGTGAGTGCTTTCTCTGGCCCCGAGCCTGCTCTGCCCACAAGCACAGCTAAGCAGAAGTGCTGGGGAGGTGGCAGTGTCCCACCGCCAGCAGCTCTCAACCAATGATGGAGAGAGCTGGTGGTTGAAAACCTCAGCTGCTCTCCCAGTTGCTGGGAGCCCTTAGACACCCAGAGTTCCATCCCCCTCACAGTCCCCTGCCCCTGCACCTCTGAGCACCTCTGGCTTCCTAGCCCAGGGTCTCCCAATAGGTGCTGAGATCGGACACGCTGCAGGAGCCATCAGCAGAGTAACCTGGACATGAGGGGCGACCGCACTCTAGGAAGCAGTTTTACTAAAAGGAAGGCAGCGAATACGACTTCTCCTGACGTCTCCCAGATGCCCTGTCCCCAGAAAGTCATTTCTAACGCATCTAGAAGATGGACTCACATCTGAGTGATGCCATGTCTAATGCCGTGGACTGGGCCTTCCTCCTGCCCTGCCTCCTCTTCGTCACCGCTTGCTCCTTGAGATTTTACTCCCTAATACCAGAGACACCTAGCACTGCTGCCTGAATAACCCAGGATAAGACTAGTGGTGGCATTTATTTCTCGTTCCCTGACATGTATCTAATGGGATCTCAGCAGTTGTCACTTCTGTCTCACCAGGTCCAATTAGCTTGATATCAGCAGTAGCATGATCTGTGGCATGTCAGGGTGACAAGACCCCTGTGGACTATATTATAACAAAGGATAGGACTGTTAACTTAGCCCCAGGTGAACTTGCACTACTCTTTTTGCCATATAAAAGCTTTTAGCTTTGCAACTGCATTTATCAAACCATGTTGCATCTCAGGGCCAAAGTGTGTTGCTATAGTTCAGTAAAGAATCATCTGTCAGGACCGTTGCAACTGAGCTAGCATTTGACCAGATCTATGGCAGCTCGTTATTATCCACCGCATTCCATGGGGCTTCTGCAAGGAATTCATAAATTAGTGGAACTATAATGGGCCCACCACCCCTGCAATGCTTAAGTCTTCTAGTGGCTTCTAAGCTCTCTAATACTTCCCCAGAGATGATATTGCTTCTGACTTACTCCTGGAGAAGGGGACAGGGAGGTGGTTTGAAGGACTCTATTTGACTTTTCCTGCAGGCTCCACAAGTTAGGAAACCAATATAAGGGTTCAGTCAGAAGTGAAGTATATTTACCCTAATTACATTTTGGGGGGAAAAAAAGGGCCTGAACAGGTAGCCCCGATCCCCATGTCACCCACCACTTGGCACCAACACCCTTTCTTCAACTCATACCTTTGCATTCTTGGGTGGGTTTCTACAACCAGCATACGAGAGAAGGAAAGAACCCAGGCCGTCTCACAGATGAGTTGGTGTGGTATATTGTGCTAAATGAAAATGGACTGCTGTATTTGACCCCCTCAAGGTGGGTCCTCAAGGATGATGGTGAAGAAAACCCCT
This sequence comes from Solenodon paradoxus, assembly GCA_004363575.1. Taxonomy (NCBI): domain Eukaryota; kingdom Metazoa; phylum Chordata; class Mammalia; order Eulipotyphla; family Solenodontidae; genus Solenodon; species Solenodon paradoxus. Next base: position 306,608 of record RJWH01000818.1, read on the forward strand.
TCCAGCGGGCAGAACCACGAGCAGTATATTGACCAGCCACTTAGATGGAGGGGAGGTGGTCTGAGTTACAGAGAGAAGTAGCTGCCGGAGCCACGGGCAAATGTCTCAGATGTCAGTCAAGGGCCTGCAAGATACTCTTGGATGATTGAGTACAAGGAGATCTAGGGAAGAGATATATGGATGACCTATAGGAGTAGGTACAAATTCGCTGGTCTTGGCATCTCGCAATACTCACCAGAGAGCATCCATCACAGAGGAGTCATCAAGTAACCAGGTAGACAGAACTCGTCCTGCAAACGTCGGCCAGCCTCACTCGTTGGCTACCCCAGGGCTGCCATGGTAGGGCCTTAAGCAGAGTGTAATTATGCCTGGGGTAAATGCCAAGCACAGGTCCAACTGCACCTACCCCAACCTTCTGAAGCAGATCTAGCCATTTACCTCTCAGAGACAGGCCCCACCTGCCCAGCACAGAGGCCAAGGCCAACCCTGGCCCTCAGTGTGGCATCATTCCTCCAAGAGACCAGTCAATTACTTGGTGGCAAGTTGTTTTCTTCAGACCCTTTCCTGAGCAATTCTTCCTCATCAGCATCAATATTTACCTGGACATGGGTTTGCCTCATGCAACCAACTGTCTCTGCCAGCACCAAGAATTCTTTATTATCTACCTGGTGTCCCTTACAACATGGCCTCAGATGAAGGGACTCCAACCAACCAGGGCTATGGCCCTCACTCTGGGGATCGCTCTCCGCCTGCTTTCGGACTCTGACCCCGAGGCAGGAGGTGCTGTGGGGTTCACTCGTGCCCGCACATAAGTGAGGTGGGAATGCAGAAGAAGTACTATGTGGCCAACTTTTGAGCAAAGAGATGGAACCCTGTGAAGAATTTTCCCATTTTCTTCCCCAGGAACCACCCTGAAAAGCAATATTTCAAAAGAAAATCTGACAAGATAAGAAACTATTTACATTCAATCCCTCTCCTTTGATCTTCCTCCTTCCCTGCCTCATGTCTCCTTCCTTTGTTCCTGGGATTGTATTTCTTAAGAAAGTAGCCCAGGCATCTTTGCTTCAGGTTCTGTTTTCTGAAACTAAGATTAAAACAGAACTGTAAGAACTGATAAGCACCATCACCATCAACATAGACTAGAAAATTCCCTGCATACCACTGGACCAGAGAAGGAGGACTGAATCCTATACCTGTGGGCTGCCTGCCTTCCAACCTACCCTCGCCCCCTCCTCAGTAGAGCAGATCACAGCTGTCACTTCCCCAATATCTGTAAAGCAGGGTGCGGTGACTATGGAAGCACTAAAGCTAACTTATTTTTGTCTCAAGGAAGATGGGAGCTGATAAATGTATTCTTGAGATGTCAGAGAGGACAGCACTTTGGATGGGTTCATCCAAAGTGATAGGAGATTTGATCACTAATTCAGGACTGATGTCCTCAGATGACTAGGCCACGCCTTGCTCTTGAGAGTGGTCAGTAGTACAGTTGACAAAAAACACAGGCCCTCCCTCTCCCCCCTTAGCTCTCACAACAGCTTCCTTCCACTCGCTGTCTGTTGGAAACCTGCTCTGCTGGGCTGATAGCAAAGTAGTTGGAGCTGCCTCTTAGGACAGCAAAAGGCTGTTCTTACCTCTTACCTCAACCCCATAGGCTCAAGAGTTTGGTCAACGACACCCCTAGCGGGTGTTTGGAAATGGCTAGGTAGGGGAAGTTGCTTTTCTCACAATGAATGAGGATGCTACCAGCAGGCAGAGGCCAGGGATGCTAAATTCGGTAATGCAAGAGGTCACCTACACAATCCAGAAACGGCGCATTAAAATTCCCTGCTGTGTCCCATGGAGAAATGCTGGTGAATTGTGACTTTCAAACCTTGACCAAGACCCTGGGGCTCACAAACCTACACACACACACTTCTGGAGCAAAAGTTTTGCTCAGCAATATTTGCTCTTACAAATGTAATGAACTCAATACTCTTCTACTCTGTCTTGCTCTGTTCCATTTGATTAAAAAAAAGAAAACAAGACAGGATAACCTATTAAATGGACTTCATGACCCACAAATGGGCCACAATCCATAGTAGGGTGTGTGATCATTTTAAAATTGTTAATCAGCCCCAGTGGGTGGGGATATGGAATGAGTCTCACTGTAGGAATCATCTGTCTGCAATCACCCACACAGTTTATTTTAAAAAAGCCTCAAGGCTAAATTGAAGCCCCAGTGACTCCTGAAGAGATAAACTGGTCTTCTCTGTCTTCCAAAACCAGATGTCTAAAGAGAGATAAGAGCTGTCTGCTGCTTAGGCCCGTGGTTCTCACAGGGCCCTGCTCACATGTGAGAATGGATAGAGGTGACCCAACCAAAGGCTCTTGCATCGCAGCGAGCATTGGAACTAGTCACAGTGGGGTGGGGTGGGGTGGGGTGGGGTGGGTTGAAGACCCTAAAAAAAGGCAAAAAGCTTATGTGTTTCTCACCTTTCTTGAGCTACACAGCTGTCGCATGGACAGCCTGGTTGGCCAAATCAATTCCAAAGCTCTCCCACCATGTGCCGGCCTGCTGGGGGCTTCCATGGTGGGAGAAGTACAGAGTAGAAGCCACCCAGAAGGAAGGTCAGGGCCTGCAACACTGGCTAGTGGGACAGCCCCCTGCCCTTTGACTACCTCCTGACCACTAAGGTTTCAGTCGCAAATGAAACCCGTCTTCCAACTGCTTCTTCTAATATTTTTACCACTCTTAACAACCGTCATACCAGCATCTTACTTATAAATTGTTAAAAAGACGTGATTTTCAGAAAATGTGGCCCCCTCTCTTCATAACCCATGACAGTCCCTCCCTAACTTGGTGTAGGTTTTTCTGGTCTATTGTATTTTGTGAGTCAGTGTTTTCACATGTGGAGCAAAGGCCCACACCTTCCTCTCTCTGCAAAGACTTTGGTGCCACCAAGGGTCCTGACACCCGCTCAAGGCCTCCCCCTAGCACCTAAGGCTCTAGGGAACCCAGCCTCGTCAAGACTCTTAATGACACATGAGCTTTCTCAGATTTTCCCACCACAAAGACAACAAAATGAAACCTTGGAGCACGTTGCCCTGTTTTACGATGTGAACAAGAGTAGGACCCTCATGTGTCGGGTCCTTTATCATTTCCCCACCAGGTATCACGTGATCATCACAGCAAGACTGGAGGTGGCGGGCGCAAGTTATGGTCCTCACTTTAGAGATGAGGACACTGAGACTCAGGAGGGTCAAGCAGCTGCCTGTCTCAGGGTCAATAGGTTAATACAGAGCAGGGCTGGAACTTGAACTTGGTTGTCTGGCTTCATGTTCCTCTTCCTCTCCATTCCACCTCATTCTGCTGCCTGCCAAGCTCACTATCCAGGTGATACATGAAAAGACACCTGAGAGTTTTCACCTACCTGTGAGAAGTTTCAGGAGTCTTAGGAGACATCTGAGGGAGATGCAAGTTTCCAAGAGCAAGGTGAGGCCAGGGAAATGCCCCTCAGCTCAACAGTGGTGCTTCAAAATAATATTAGACAAGACCTCAGGCTGAGGGACCATCGCTGATTTGGGTGCCTTGCTGCTGGGCGGGGCTTGGTCTTTCAGACCCCCTGTTCCAAACACTGTCTGTGGTCTGTGGTAAAGAGCAAACATCTCAGTCAGCACTGGCATCTCCATTCGGACAAGATGGTGCCCACAGGGAGAGTGCACACGCTGATGCAGAGAGCCGTGAGGCTGGAGCAGGCTAGATCTCCAGAAGAGCTCCCAGTCTGGCTGCTGGGAGAGGGAGCAAGTAGCTTCTCCCTCGCAGGCTCCTGCAAGCACGCAGGTATTATGCCCAGGGAGATGGCCAACGGTTGTGCAAATGAGTCATCAAGAAAGGTAAAGCTGTACTTTGTGGATTCTTTTTAGAAAAGCTCAGAAGGGCAGAACATCTCAAAAAAGAGTCTCACCCAGAACAAGTAGAATAAAAAATAGCTTTCTATGTTTTAATTTAAAAGGACATGCTTTAATGGTTCAAAAAAGTATGAGAACAGCTCTTTGCCCCAATTTTTACATACATGTGTTTGTTACAAGAGATTTTTTTGAAGCCAAATTTCCTCTTTCATGTTTGTGAACCTCATGAAATGGAACACCTACCTTCTTCAAAAGATACTTTGAAGCCATAAAAATGTTCATACACTTTGACTCCATAATCCCCTTCTGGGAAGCTAGCCTAAGCAAATACGCTGAAATATGGAAAAAGCCATATGCAGAAAAATGTTCATCAAAGAGTTGCTTTAGTGAAAAACTGGAAGCGGCCCAAACATCTAAAAAGGGGAGGGAAGATGGTTAAATAAATTATTGTATAAGCCTTGAAGATCATGTTCTAAAGTCACTACAAATGATAGGAATGAAACTAATGAAGGATCACAGAAAATATTTATGCTCCACTTAGGTGAAAAAAATCTGGAAAAATATTTGCACACATATGATTTGCAAAAACAGGAAGGGAACATAAAAATATAGTTGCAGTATGTCAAAGCGGGAGGCTTAGGGACTTCTACCTTGTTTTCAAATTTCTCTATAATGTTGTTATAACGCCATCTTTTATCAAAAGTTTAATCCTTAAAAAAAAGCATTAGAAGCTAATAATACTTTAAATAGGAAAGAATATGATGGACAGAGGTTAGGGTAAGTTAGTGATAAGCTTCCCATCTTATCCAAATTAAGTGTCTTGAAAATGGTTTCATGGATCATGAAATACATACATGCAAAAAGCAAATATAAAATTATAGTTTTGCTCCAGGCACAAAAACCCCAAATGAGATTACTAAAGAAACCAGTCAGGGTTATAGAGTCTTACTTCTGTGCTTTCAGTTTGCTGTGGTTCCACGTACAAGGGGCTTCTTGTCAGAGACCACTGAAATGATGTTTAGTATCTCTCTACATTTTCTATTTCATCGGTAGCACTAAATAGGCCATGATCAGTTGGATATGGGTGCTGGATTTAGAAAACATATCTCATTTTCTCCCTTCACCACCCAGGATAGTTAGAATCATGGAAGAGGCATGCCCTGGTAGAATAGTGGTTAGGTCAGCTGCCTCTAGAGGAGTGCAACTCATGTACATCCCAAGGACCCAAGTTTGCATCCTGGGTTTAGGAAGGAAAACGAATTTGAACAACTACATGAAAATAACATAATAAATGCTTCTTCCTCCTCTCTCTTCCTGCCTGTACCTTTCCTTTAAAAAAAAAAAAATCATGGAAGAATTGGAAGAATTCTCAAGTTCACTTAGGTGGAAATTTATTTAGCAGGGTCTTAGGTCCCAGGGCTTGGGGTGTGGACTTAGATGTGTCTGGGGTCCCAGGTATAGCTATGTAAGCAGAAGCAGAACTGAAGTCCTACATGGAGACAAAAAAAAGGCCACTTTACAAAGGTGACAAAAGATTACAAATCCAAATACTTAGGAAAAGGCAAACTCCAGCTGGAAATGTAAAAAAAAAAAAAAAAAAAAAAACAGTTTTACCACCCCCTCCACACACACCCCGCCCCCAACAAGATGAACATAAGATACCTGTCTCAACCATCTAGCATTGCTTAACAAGTTATCCCAAAGATTAGCAGTCTAAAACAAAAAGACTTTCTTTGTATTTCAGGACAGGCTGAGTGAGACTTCTGTTCGTGTAGCCCCTGAGGATATTTAATGGTACTCAGCTGGCAGAGACATCTAGAATTTCCAAGGATTCCCTCGCACGCCTGATGCCTGGGGAGGCTGGCCGGCTGACCACAGCTCCTCCCCAGGCCTCTCCAGCTTGGCGGTCTCCTTCTCGTGGTTGCTCCAACCCCTAAGCAAGCATTTTAAGAGAGCTTGACAGAAGCTGCAAGTCTTCTTACAACCTAGTTGAGAAGTTCCAGAGCATCACTTCTGGCACACAGTATTGGTCAAACAAGCAGTGAAGTCAGTCCAGGTTCAAGGGCAGGGAATTAGACTCCACCTCTGATTAGACGAGGTAGCAAGGCCTTGCAGTCATCACTAGTCGACTACAGTATCATTTTCCTTCCTTTCCTTTCCTTTCCTTCCTTCCTTTGGGGGTGGAGATGAGGATGGCAGAGAAGAACCAGTGCAGGCAAAGGCTCGCAGTGGAGTTCAGGTGCATTTACTACCGGGGATGACATAAATGAGGACGACACTTTAAGAAGGCACTTTGTCAATATGTACAGAATATGCACAATCATTCAGCTGCTTTGACCCTCCAGGGCATCGATCCTAAAGAAATAATTAGACTAGAGTCATAATAGCTTTGCTGTTATCTTACGGAGTGACAGAACCAGACAAAAAACAAAAAAATGCTCAGCAGAAGGAGAATGATTAAGGCTGAACAGCGCCGTGGAAGTTAAGCAGCAGCAAAGCTTGTTAATTATGGAAGTTCTACGTAGAAACACGGGAAACAGATGGCACCAACAGCAGCAACAAAAACATCACAAAAGGTTATGTGCATATAAACAGGCATCAGAGGATGCCGGGAATAAAACATAGTTTTATTAGGGTAATGACATTATTTTTCCTTTTAGATCTTTTTCCTTTAAAATCAGAGGAACAGAGAAGCATGTTAGTTAAACACGATTTCTCTAAAGAGAAGACAAAGTCTAGACGGTGGAATGCTAACTCTATAGGACAAATGACCCATTTTCTTTAACAAATGAATTACAAGGAAACAAGTCAAGCTGGGGTGTGGGGGGCATCTAGAGTTTGTAAGAGACTTATTAACTAGCTGGGATGTATGGACATTATTCCAGCCTGACCCAAATAAATAAGTTTTAATGACAAAATTTAAGAGTCATTAGGAGAAATTGGAATTGTTTATCTCGTCTTAAAGGGGATCATGATATTGTGGGTTTTTTAAAAAAATCTTTTAGACATAAATATAGAAAGGCCTACAGATTCAATACTATTCTATCTGGGATCTGCTTCCAAAAGAATCTGAAGATGTGGGAGCAGTGAGTAGATAAGAGTTGAAAGGAGATAAGAAGTTGGCTGAAGCTGGCTGGTGGTGGGGTGGGTGGTATGTATTGTGTTTTGCATTTCTTTGAAAGTTTCCTAAATCAAAAGGTTTAAAAATACTTTTCAAGTTGGCAGGCAGCGGCTTGGAAATCCAGTGGTGTAGAATGGGCTGAGAGCAGTCTGGTGGCAGGAAGGCTGACCTGGTGAGCAGTGGGGCTCCCAGAGACCTAGATAGATTCATACAGACCGGAGTCCGGCCCCAGCCTCATGTTCGAGTCCCTTGCCCTTCCAGTCTCCACTTCCTCAGCCGTTAACCAGGATACAAACCATCTTCCACAGTGCTGGGAGGCTCCCCTGAAAAGCACTCATGAAACTGATGTCTGTTGGCGGGCAGAAAGGCTGTGGGTGATGTGTATCTGTCAGGAGAAGTGACACAGCACAAGCTTTACCCAGGTCTTGGCCTGGCCTTGTCTGAGTGGACACACAGTGACCTCAGGGGCTGCTGATCAAAGTGGCTGATTACTGGTCAGGGCACAGAAAGAGAGAGGATGGTCAAAGCTGGAGTCCTGGGGAGGACAGGGTCCTTGTCATCTACCACCTGACAGCAAGTTCTAGGGTCGGGGGCGAGTGCCATCTTATCTAGGACCGCTAGCTAAAGAGGAAAGGGCTCCCAGAACTGGAAAAGTTTTGGAAACTATGTACTAGGTCAGGTGGGGAGTCCAGGTGGAAGATTTAGAAAGGAGTCAACTTCAGGACAGACAGAGAGACTGGGCCTCCAGGGAATTCACCTCCTGCATTCCCAGTTCTCTGGGACGAGGGGAAGGGTCTCCGGGTCCTAGAATGAGACCCTAGCCTAGCTCTTTCCCTGCTCCTATAGTCATGTGAGCGTCCAAACACGCCACGAACAAGATGACAGCTGCTGGGGTAGTCGAGTTTGCTGAGAGCTAAGGGCTCTCCTGGGAGACAAGACTTTCAGGACTCGAATCAGCAAAGCAAAGGGAAGAGGTTGGTCACTCTGACTGTTATTGCTACCTGAGGAGCACAAACCTCACAGTACCTGAGAGCTGGAAACACCCCCCCCCACACACACACACACACTTTAACCACTTTTTTCTTGCATTAGAGCAACTGTGGTCCAGAGAGGTCATGACCTGTCAATTGTGTCGTAGCAAGGCTGGGAAGGAACCAGGATTATGGATTTCTCCGGGATCGTTGGCCCCTGTGCTCTTCTTGGAACTCTGCCATTGAAGGGGGACTTCAGCGTGACTCCTCCCTCCCCTACACCAGGCTATGGCAGCTCCTACCAGCTCCTAATTGCAGCAGTTCAGCATGTGAGGGTCTAATATTGGGACCCCCAAGATGGGGGTTCCTTAAGGATTCTCTCTGGACAAGTAGCTTTGATGATCCCCTTCCCCCAAAAGGCACTTCTTCCTCAAAAAAAATGGTAGCTTCAGGGAATGTCAGTGTCAAAACTGTTCAAGACCCAGGCAGAGGGCGCACAGCATTTCTTCACCATGATCTCTTGAGGGTGTGCTGCAGAACCAGGGGCAGAAACTGGGGAGACCCTGGGCCGGATGTGGGGTGAGGGTGCCAGTGGGCATCCCTGGATGTCCAAAGGAGGGATGGGAAGGAGGGGGCTTGTTCCCTGTGACTGGGGGAGTAAGGAGTGCCGGTGACAGAGACTCTTGCCTCTTTCCTCTTTTCCAAGTAGGAAGGAGACACGCCCGGCTTTAAATATAAGCTGTGCCACTTTGGACAAGTCACGTCACCTCTCGGTCAGTTGTGTCCTCTACAAAGTGAAGACAGTAATGCTGGACAATGAACTCTAGTCTCATCGAGTTAAGGGATGGAACTCGGCTGACATCAGGAAGCCCTTTGATAAACAGGCATTTTCTTCCTATTCGTCTCTCCTCCAGTCAGACCCCCGGGCAGCAGCTATCCCCACATTCTAAGGGTCTCGCTCCAAGGGAGAGATTAGGGATTCAGAAGCATCATTATCAAGAGAATGGAGCAATCTGGTAGCTTAATGGTTAAAAGTCCACCGGACACAGTCCCCAGGTGCTCGAAGGACCCAGGTTCACAAGGTGTGGCCAGGGGGACAACCAAGAGGAACAACTAAAGAAAAAAAGAAAATGCTTCTTCCCCCTGCTGCGTCCACTCACCTTCATTCTTGCCTGCACCTTTCCTTAAAAAAAAGAAAAAAAGAAAAAAAGGAAGGCTGTGGGATTCCCCGGAAAACCCTTTCTCTCAAGTAGGGGCTTCCACGAGTGTCACCTGGTGAGAGGCTCTCAAAAACACTCATGCCTGACCCCGTAGGAGAGATTCTGAGATGCTTGGTCTGGCGTGTAGTCAGCCAGCAAAGAGAGTCCTAGAAGCTCTCTGCCCTGCAGCCGGGCTAAGAATTCCTGACCTGGGACTTGCCACGATAAAGATCTAGTGAATGGAGAAAATCAGCTTTTTCCTTATTGCATTTTAGGGTCAAATACAGTTGGACTGGGGGTGGGGGAATCTTAGGGTCCAAAGATTTGAGAGATTGAAGAGCAATTTAACCCCTCAGACACTAGGGTCAACTCTGGAATGTTGTCACATGTTTAAAACTTGGAGATTTTGCCAAGCCTGGTTTAACTTTGCTTTTTTGTATAACATGGCGAGTAGCTCTGAGCTGTTGTTGATTTTTTTCTCCTCTCTGTTATTTTGCAATGACCTTTATTCAAAGGCTTGAAAATTTTGATGTGCCATGTCCCTCTGATACAGACATCTAAGAATAAATTAGAAAACATTTGAAATATATTGAAATATATTTAGAAAAAAATGCCTTTTTGTGCTGCAAGGATTGAGGGTCGATAGAAAGACGCCTTTCAGAAGAAATGTCAGGCATTCTTTTCGAATGAATCAGTCCCCACAGAAGTCCCATCATGACTGGTCAGCTTATCCCCTAATTCAACTCATAACTGCTCACTGATTCTATCTGAGGCGTTATGGAAAGGGGTCAAGGCTACAGCACACGCAGGGATGACAGGAAAGCTCTTGGTCCAGCCCTGGGAAAATGATGTGCTCATCACTTTCGCAAGCCGGAGGGATCTGGCAGCATCTTCTCAGACTTCTTTCCTCTGCTCTCAGAATCTCCATACTCCCTTACATTTGATGAGCAAGGAAGTACTCCATGGCGCAGTGGTTCTTGAAGTGTGGTCCCTGGACCTGGAGCATCAGTAATCACCTGAGACCGCGTTAGAAATGCAAATTCTCCTGACCACCTACCAACCTCCTGAAACAGAAATCCTGGCTATCTTGTGTTCATCAAACGTTCAGAAGATTCTGAGCCACCAGAGTTGAGAATCACCAATGCAGACAGAACATGAACAGACTTGGCTTCGAATGCCAGCTCTGTCACTTATTACTAGAATAAGTCACTTCACCTCTGCGACCCTTTGTTTCTTCCTCTGTAGGAGAATGACAACAGCACCTACCACCCAAGCGTTGTCTGAGTATTAGGGAGTGAACACAGGCAGAGGGCCCAGCATTCTTCTTTTCATGGTCAGGAGGAGGGTGAGTGGGGGGAGGCATCTGCAGTCCTTTGGGTGCTCCTTCAGTTCTACATCCATAGATGCATCTCTCCCTGGTCCTAGCCCAGGGTGTCGGTGTCCCCAAAGTGCTCTGCAAATGGTTGCCACTATTTTTTATTATTGAGGGATCTGAGGTTTCATCTTGGGAATCTTGGCCGGGTAGAGTTTCAGAGGAAAAGTCTGCAGACCATTTGGTGTAGAAGAAAGAATTCTGACTTTGGGGTCCACAAGCCAGGATGTGAACTCTAGGAAGGAGAGAGGTGCAGAGAAGAGGCCAGGTAAGCTCAACTCCCCAGCACAAGCGCCTTTCTCTGGGAAGAGCAATTTCCCCCACTTTTCTTCTTTCTGAGTGAGAGCAGGGAGAAGCAGCTCTTGAGTTTGAACTCGTACCCATCTGTGATAACTGTTTTCTGTATTAGCTGATAGTGAAAAAAGCATTTGACAAAATGCAACTGTGCTCCACTCCTGATGAAAAGTCTCAATAAACTAAGAATAGAAAGGGAAGAGCAGAGGATCACCTCTGTCAAAGGGCAGCTCGAGACCATTGCTAACTTTAGACTTAATGATAAAAGACTGGCCACTCTACCCCTAGGATCAGGAACAAGATAAGGATACCCATCTCATTGTTATTCTCTGTTGTGCCAGAGGTTTAGTTAGTTGATTAAGCTGAGAAAAAGAAATGAGTAGCATTCAGATTAGAACAGGGAAAGGTAAAATTACCTTTATAAGCAGATGACATAATTGTCACTGGAGAAAACCTTATGGAATATACAGTAACACTACCAAAACTAAGAACAAGGTTTAGCAAAACTGCAGGATACCCAGTCAATGTGCAATTATAGTTACAATTAATATGCAAATACAATTTCTATACACTAGCAACAGAAAATTAGAAGCTAAAATTTTTAAATCCCATTTACAATAGCATTATATATGCTTATATTGTATATGTATTTATTATATATTTAACCATATATATACATATATATGCTTAGGTATAAATCTGGCTAAAGATGTGAAAGACCTACATATTGAAAACTATAAAAGATTGCTGAGAGAAATGAAACAAGAACTAAATAAATGGAAAGATAAATAATTGCCTCATTCAATGTCACAAATATGTATCCTGATAGTTTTTTTCTCAGCGTTTATAACTTTAGCTCTTCTGTGTGGGCCTTTGATCTGTTTTGAGTTGGGTTGTGTGTAGGCAGGGACCCGACATCGTTCTTTTGTCTGTTCACTTACTCCAATACCATTAGTTGGAGAGGCTGATTTTTCTCCATGGATTTATTTTGGCTCCCCTGGCAGAAAAGCAAGTGAAGAATCCAAGGGAAGGTTTCTTTATGGACTCTCAGCTTCTGCTCTGCTGCACATGCTTCTCGCTTCATGCCAGTTCTGTACACTCTTGATTGCTATAGATTTGCTGTGAAATTTGACATCTAGAAGCTGAGTTCCCTAACTTGGCTTTTCTTTTCAGTGTTGTTTTGATGATTCTCGGTTTGGACAACTCATTTCTCACAAAGTTATAAAGACCATTTAGTGGAGAAATCATCGTCTTTTCAACAAAGAGCGTTCTGAAACAATTGGCTACCCCTGTGTCCCTGACGTTTTTGATCTCTTCTTCCTGTGCTTCTGACTCAATCCCTGCTTTCAAAATGTTTCTATTCTTCTAGAAGTCACTTTCTATCTTTTCAAAAACATAAATTGAATTAAGTTTTGTTCCATTTAGATCTTCTTGTCTGTGCTTTCTCTTTCCAGAGGCTGTGCCCTCTGTTAATAGACAGTTTCTGAAATCTGGGAATGTAAGCAGTTTAATGGAGAAAATTGATGGGAGCCAAGGGGGCGAGCTGTGAATCTGTCCTCAGTAACTTCTTCAGACAAATGGTCTACCTCTTCCTGGCCTACTCGGGAGATGGGCCTAAGTAGCCATGATCACAAGGACCTGGATACCTGCAGACAGCAAGCACAGGTAAAGGTAAGTTCTCCCACTTGGTTACTGAAGAAGAAAAAGCTCCTCAACATCAGCATCTTCTTCCATGACTCTTTATTAGCATAACATGTACATGACTTCAGTCCGTTCTCTAGGGTGCACCGAGGTCCAGCTGTCTGGCCTGGACTTGGTGACTGGGGGACAGAGGTTCAAGGAGAGTGCTATGTGGCACAGTGATCCTCACAGTGTGGCCCCTGGCACAGCAGCAACATCACCTGGGGAATCGAATTCTCAGGTCTCGCCCCAAATCTATTGAATTGGAAACTCTGGATGGGGGGACTCATTATCTAGCCCCTCAGGTAATTCTGCAGTACCTGGGCAGTGACAGCTTATCTACTGATGCTAAATTACCAAGATTTCATATCCTGCTTCTGCCATTTATAACTTGTTACTTCAACCCTCTGGATCTCAGTCTCCTTGTCTATACAATGGAGATGATCGTGATACCAGCTTCCTAAAGGTTTCTGTTCCACTTCATGGAACAGTCCATGTAAATTATTCAGGGGCATTTTATAACAACTGGCATATCATTGTAAACTTCCCTTCCCTTATTTATTAAAATTCATTCTTATGTATAGTAGCTATATAATACTTCTTAAAATTTTACAAAGAACTTGGCCATCCTCATTTTTATAAGAAGTAAGGTAGGTATTATCATCATCTTTGTCCACATGTACAGAGACACAGATGACAAACAATCTTCCCAGGGTCACTGTGAAGGAGTTGTGGGATCTGGGATAGAAGCTACTTCTGACTTGAATGTCTGTGTCTCTCTGTCACATTAGAGCACCTCCTGCAATGGTAACTGACACGATTTTAACTGTTTAATGGAGGCACTTCTATTCATCCCCTACAGGAAGAAAGATATGGCTCACGGGAAACTGTTTGGTATGTATAAAGTTCTTGGCAGGACCCAACTTAGCACCTCACTCATCCCTGCTCCTTGCTTCTTAGAACGCCCTTACTCTCCTCTGTAAAATGGGAAATGATCCCTACCCACCCTGCCTAGAACTGATGAAATAAAAAACATGGAAACGTAACCAAACAGCAAATTGGGACCCAAACCCAACCATCCAGGAAAACTGAAGAATCTCTGATGTGAGGCTAACATTCAGTCTAGTTAAAGATAAACTAAACAGGAAGAGACTCAGACAATAGATCGAACCCCAGTCTCTTCCACTGAGGCAGGAAGACTTGTGATCGGCCTGATAAGCCAGCAGACCCCTGTCAGGCCTCAGCAGCTGCAGTCAACCAATGCCTGCAGAGACTGCCCCTCTACCCGCATGGCCCTGCACGTGTACTTTGTAATCTCTGGAGCAGGTCTTCCAGTTCCTTGATTGATACCTTTCAATAATAAAACTAATTTCCTTACATCAGAATCCCTCCTCTCAAGTACTGGTCTTTTAGAGGCACTGGGCAATGAACCTGGGTCCCGCAACAGAAGCGCTTCACAAACTGTGACGTGCACGCACAGATTGGAGTTAGGAGTCACAGAGCAGTAAAGGAAGAGTTTACTGAAGACAAAACCCACCAGCTGGGCCAGCACCGAGCAGCCCTGTGGTCTGGCAGAGCCAAAGCCCAGCGCAGCTGGCGGGAGGTAGGTGGGGACTGGCGGGAGATTAGTCAGGATGTGTGGTCTGACCCTGTCAGGGAGTGGCTTGCTGGGGCAGGGGGAACTCAGAGACACTGCCAGCAGAGCCACAGACAGATACAATACAGGTGTGAGCCCTCAGCCAGGAAAAGCCACTGCTCTCCTGCTCCCTAGCCCGCCAGAGGTACTCTGGACTCAAGCCTGAGGAGTTCACCTGAAATAAAACGAGTTCTTGCCCAGCTGCCAATTCACATGATGACCCTGGTGAGACCCTCTCTTCTCTGGGACTTAGTTCTTCAACACAAAGAGGCTGGTTCTCAGTTATTCCCCACCATTTTTCATTATTCCTCCTCCATCTAGTACTCACACCCAGAGTTGGTCGCCGCCAATACATATCCCTGAGCAATAAGGAATGCATATGACCTTTGGCGGTAGTGAGAGACATACCGCTGAGCGTCCAGGAGGAGGGCTCCTAGCTGAGCGTCGGAGCCCACGATTCGCACTGTCTGGACTGGAATCCTTGCCAGCTGTGTGGGCTCAGACAACTCCCTCGATCCCTTGAACCCTCAGTTTTTCCATCTGCAAAACAGAGACCATTAATGTACCCACCTTCCCAGGTTGGAGACGAGAGGATAATGTGTGTAAAGGCTTCTCGTAGATTCTAAGAAAAGACAAGCGTGATAGGAAGTCAGCATGTCCAGGGACACCAGAGCACAGAGGGCATGCCCTGACATGGTTTCAGGGAAGCACAGAGACGCCTGACACTTTGAGGAGCCTGTGAGTCCTCGCTTAGGGCAATTAGGCTTTTGAAAACCTGGAAGGACCCCCAGCGCCCACGACCTCCAGCCTGGGAAATACTGGTTGAGGGAATCTTCTAGCTTCTTCCAGCTCTGACAAGGCCTCAGCTATGCCGAGAGTCAGCCAAATGTCTTGAAAGAAATCTGTGTGGTCAGTGGCAGCTGGGCCTGCGGTGAGTCCAAGGCAGACCCCAGGAGGAGCAGCCACAGCCCAGCGTCCTGTCTCCCTGGGCCAGCACCCTGTAGAAGAGCTGCACATCAGAGGAAAGCTCACAGGTCTCTGTTCAGAGCATGGGGGATGGAATCCCCACGCCCCCTCCCACCTCTGAGATCTGAACAGGCCAGGAGAAAGAGAAAGAAATGGTTCTTTCAAAGGTCGGGCAAGGCCCCTTTGCAAAGGGGCCAGAAAGTCTGCATCTTGAGTCCCCCATGGACCTACTGAGAGAGAGAACTCTTTTGTTTCATTTCGTACATGTCCACCTTCCTTTCCTCGCAGGCCACGATGACAAGGTCTCCCCCAGATGTGCCACAGCTGTTGGGAATGGCACACAGCCCTCCCCTGTGCTGGTACCTCCACACCATTCTCTCTCTGGCTCCTCACACCAACCCCTGTGACATCTAAGCAGCGCTTCCCATTGTCATTTTACAGAGGAAGAAACTGAGAGTCAGAAAGCAGGTACTAGCACTAAAAGTCATAGCTCACTCGATGAGAAGATGCTCATTCGATCACTCAGAAATACGCATTTGACAATGAGCTCCCAAAAAATGATGAAATCTTGTCATTTGCAACAACATGGATGTAACTAGAGGGGATGGTGCTAAGTGAAATAAATCAGAAGGAGAAAGACAAATACCAGATGATCTCATTCATATGTGGAATATAAAGAAACAAAGTAAATGAACAGAAAAAAAACGAAACCAAAACCAAACCTTGGACAATAGAACTGAGGTTGCCAATGGGAAGGGGGCAGGGGACAGGAGCAGGGCGGTGGGGTCCAGTGGACAGCGGTGGGGGACTTTTGGTAATCTGGTGGTGGCAGGGTGTGTTGGCCTATATTTGACAAATCATGAACCTGCACATAATGGGTTTATATTATTTTGTAAAGCAAAGATAGCTCAATAAATATTCTTTTTAAATATGCATTTGCACTCATGATGTCCTGCAGGCCTGTTTTGCCTCTAGGTTTGCAGCAGTGAATAAAATAGGGAAAAAACCCTGTCCTTGATTACATTCTAGTGGGAATACTAAGTCAACAGAACAGCGACCGAGTGAATATTCACTGAGTCCTGAACATCCTTCCTGAGATCTTACACCTAGAAAAAGGTACCTTTTAGGACTGTTTGTGTATCCATCAGGTCAAATATTTATCTAAACACAGTGAGCTCTTGAATGAAAACTACATTCCTCAGCGGCGTGAGTGTTTAAAAAGCACTGGAAAGAGACCGTGTTGGACTTAGTCTTTGCAGGACAATCTTGCTTTGGAGACCTGAAGCCACTGAGGTCTTAGACTGAGGTTTGGACACAGTAAAATAAACTAACCCTTCAAGTCACAGAACTGATTCAATTTGAGGAAACACCAGGCCCAGGGACAGTAATAACAAAAATAATCACAGCGAACACTTACACAGAACCCTGTGGGCCAGCCCTGGGAGAAACCCCTGGTTCCTGACTGATGACAAGGCTATTTCGGAAGGAAGGCAGGGGCCATGAGAGGGGCTGACACTGGCTGGAGCTGTCCCTGGAGGTGGAACCATTGTTCACTCTGCTCCGACGCGCCTATGAGCCATGGCAAGGCTGCAGGCCCTTGAAATTCCCAGGAATTCAGTAGCAGAAAAGATAGGTCATACCACATGAGAGGAAATTTGTGCTCAGGGAGGAAATTCCTCCAAACTCTGGAGGTGACTTTTATTCCCTGAAAAGATTGGTACTGTGCAGCACTGGAAATGAATGATTGCTGACTCCTTTCTGGGTGCTATTCTCATGCAAGGCCAGCGCCTGCAATGAAGTCAATTTGGTCAAGCCAACGGCCCTGTATAATGAGCCCACTTGTTGAAACATCTGTATGTTTCTGTCTGGTGGCTTCAGGTCAGCTGCCCCAGGCCCTGAGTGCCCGCTCTCTGCTCCAGCTGCCCCAGACCCCTTTCCCATCCTTCCCCCAGTGTCCCTGTGGGCCAGCTACTCAAGGGTTAACAGAAGGGATCCCAGAAGACCTGGATCCCCGTGGTGGCCTGTCTGACCCAATCAGCCATAAATATCCTGCACACCACTCCTCACCAGGCCCTCCTGGAGACTCTGGATCTCACTTAACCCCAGGAGCCCTGTCGGGGGACCTGTGGGCCCTCTCAGTCTCCTCCTTCCAACTTTTAAATGCCTCTGCACACCAAGTGACCTTCCTCAGCCCGTGCCTGCTCATCCCTCCTCAGGTCCTATGCTCATCTCTCTTGGTTGTTTCTTCGCTTCCCTGCCCACTCCCATCCCCTGAAGTATCACGCCAGCCTGGACCTGTCTCCTGAGCTGCCAGATGTCTGCTGGATGGCTCCCACTGCCACCTCAAGCTCAAGGTCTCCCCAAATAACTGAGGTCAGCTACTTTCCCAGACCTCCTCCTCCTTCAACCTCCTCCTCTTCCTCCTCCTTCTTCTCATCTCTCTTTCCTCTCATCTCCTTCCTCCTCTTCCTTCTCCTTCCTCCTCCTTCTCCTCCTCCTCCTCCTCCTTTCTCTCTCTCTCTCTCTCTCTCTCTCTCCACCCCCCTCCTCTCCTCTGCTTCCTCCTCCTCCTGCTCTTGCTCCTCCTCATCCTGGCCTTTGTCTTCTCCAGTGTCCTCCATTTCTCCTATTCACACATGCATGTGTCCAGCCATAACCACCCGTGGAACATCTCTGATGTGTCAGACACTGTGCCTAGCACTGAGAATGAGGAAGGGAGAGAGACAAATCCCAAAAAACCCAGTCTCTCAGGACCCACACCATGTCAGCTCACCACCAGTTCTTTCCCCTTCCTCACCCTCTGCAGGAACACTACATTTGACCCTTTCCCTCCATCTTCACTGACAAAGCCTGAGCCCGGATCCTCAACTTTTCACCAAAGTAGCCATCAGCCCCTCAGCTATGCTGCACGTGGCTCCCTCCCGCTCATCCTCCGCAATGCCGAGAGCCAGAGAAGCGTCTCCAGTGCACATCTCCTGTCCCCTCCGCATAGACCTTTCCGTGGCTCCTTGTTGCTCTCAGCGGGAAGTTCATGCTCCCTGGCCTGGCACTCAAGCTGACCCCTTGCTCCAGCATGATGGACAAGGAGGAGATGCCGTTGGTGGAGTCATTTGTCTCCAAACGCCTGTTGATGGCTTATCAGTCAGGACACAGCACACAGACTCCCAAACACACATGGACTCACACCCACACGCATACACTCAGGTGCACCCTGAGACATAAACACGCAAGTTCACTTACATCAGCATACATGCATTTTGATGTAATTGCCAGATTTAGCAAGTGAAAACATGAGGTGCCAGTTCAATGTGAATTTCAGGTGAACAATGAATGATTTATTTGTACAAGTATGTTCCCAGTGCCTGGGGCATATTTACACTAAAAAAATCATTCACTATTTATCTTAAATTCAAATTGAACTGGGCATTTCGTGCTTTATCCAGTGAGCCTACAAACAGAGACAGGCTAACACACACACCGCCCTCGCACAGACACAGCTAACAGCTAACTTACACTTGTTACACACTTACAGGTCCAGTCCATGTGTGAGTGTGTACTTCATACTGTCATGCTTCAAAAGACAAATGGACCAAACTATCGAGGGTCATGACATTGGCCAACTGGGAAGAGCTCTTCAGGGAAATGTTTATTCCGTGAATAATGTCTAACTGACAGGAATTCCTGGACGCTGGCTCCCAGAATGGTGTGTGCCCAGAGCAGTCCCTGCGGAAGCCGGGCTCCACGAGCACAATGCTTGTCAAGCAGGGGTGGCAGTGGGGAGAGGGCTCTGTGGGGTCTGTGCCTTTCGTTCCCTCAAGTGTTTCTTCCAGAAAAGAGTTAAGTTCCCCTCAGCCCCACTTCCAAACAGATCATCTTGTCCAGATTGGAAGGCAGCCTGGGATAATGGAAAAGTCACAGAATTTGAAGCCAGGCAGAATTAAGTGTAAACACCTGACTTCAGTGCCTCTGTACTGTGTGTCTTTGGGCAAATCACTAAGCCTCTCTGAGCCTTCATGATCTCATCAGTATAATGGAAATGGTCCATAATAGACCAATTCCTTAGGATTACAGTAAGAATTACTAAATGACAATGTATGTGAGAAAAGTTTATAGAGTTTGGGGTAAAAATTAGTTATTATAGTTATTATAAACTTATTGTCAAGTACATTCTCTTATTGTCAAAAATCAAAGAAACGCTATTGCAGTTGTTTCTAGTGACAGGGTGGCCCTGAGGCTGCACGTGAGCTGCAGAGAGGAGGCGGCACATTGGAATAATTAAACTCAAGCAATTAAAGAGCACGGAAGTAAACTTTACAATGAATGCACACCAACGGGTTTGTTTGCTGCTGCACAGATATTTTTAAAGTGGCATCTACTCTAGAGAAGAGAAACGTTCTCAGTAAGTTTGTAAGTGAAGTGAACCTGAGAAATGTCACTGCAAACTCCTGCCTCATCTCCTTCCAGGCAGAACGTGTGGCAGCTTACAAGTCAGACTGCATACTGGCAGACGGAGCACGAACACAATGATGGGGGAGAGATGGGAATCCATTCAGAGAAAAACGACAGAGGATTGTACCAGAACGCTTTGCCAAAAGCCAGAAATGAAATATTGAATCATGGATCAATGAAAGTATTTAGCAGTGGGTAGCAGAAGACGTGAATACCAAAAGGCTCTGGACCAGAGGGCTGGAGGAAGGAAACATTTATTGAATGTCTGCTATGTGCCAGAGACTGTCATGTACATTGAGAATATCAGCGCTTCCCTTATTTTTCTCACTGAAACTCAATGAAGTGGAGACTGAGGCTCAGGGAGGTCACACAGAGGTCGAAAGAGGATTCCAACTCCTGTTGGCCTCACTCTGCCATCAGTTCTCCGATTGGAGTGGGAGGGAGGCTGAGCTTGGTAGGATGCAAGGGCCACCATTTGTTTCAGGCGTGGTTGCAATTTCATGTGGCAACTAACTAGCATCCAGTTCCCAGCAGCTAGGCCAGGAGATCTGTTGAAGAGGCCTGAGGTGGCCCGAGGCCTGCGCCGCACAGGGTGGCTTTGCTCATGACTTCCTCCTCTGCCCTCTTGAGGGTCCCGGGCTTCTCAGGAGTGTCCTTGGAGGAGGAGGAAGCAGCCTCCCAGGCCCAGATGCCGACAGCTGTGTGCTTCCTTCAGCCCCTGGTGACTCATATTGAGACAAGAGATCTGCCTGCCTGATTACTTGTCCCCAAATCTTAATCTGGGGGAAGCTTCCTTAAGCTCCCTGAACGCAAGACTGTCTGGGTGGCTGACGCACAAGATGGGTGGGGGGACAATGACGTCCAGAGCGAGCCGGGGGGCTCAGAACAAAGAGGAAATTCAGGGCAAGAGATCATTTTTTCTCCCTGGCAAGACTCCTGCAGCCATCTGGTTGAGGGGGCTGTTATTTAAACTCCTGGGTCCTGGTCTGTTTATTTCTTAGGAGTTTGCAGCTGATTACTTTCATCAGCTTCCCTAGGAGCTGTCGCACAGGCCCCTGCAGCCTGTGCGGCCAGCACATCCTCTCGGCTGGGTTCACAGTGCCCCTCGCAGGGGACCAGCAACATTGCTCGTGTCCGCAAGTGGCCAGGACAGGGTCCTCACCTCTGGATACCAGGACCAGTCCACCAGATGTTCCAGCTGACGTCAACCAAGAGAGAGGAAAGGGAGGGTCCGTCAGTGCAGAGGTCAGAAAGCCCCTGGTGGCCAGACCAGCTCCAGCGACCTCGTATTGTCATTCCAGCTCTGAAAAGCAGCGCCAGTCTCCTCCGGACGTCTTCCATGTGTAGAAAGGCAGGAAAGGCTAGAGCTGAGGGTTCAGATCCAACCCCCATCACAAGTGACTCACTGGGGCTCGGGGTAGTAACGTGTCGTGTCCCTGGGCTGTGGCCTACAAATGCACTCACATCTCATAATACACGCAAAACGTCTAAGCCTGTGTCTGCACATGGCAGATCCTCTAAATATTGATAGATTCGTCTTTCATTTTTTTCTACCCCCCAGCTCAAGGGACGGGTGAGAGGGCTGGTGCAGGGACTGGGGCCTCTCCTCCTGAAGGCACTGAGAATGCTCCACATCTTCAGAGGAACTGCAGTGACTGCGAGTGATCACTTTTTACCCAGAAAGCAAACACCAAGTGGTTTGGTAAGACATGAGCTTGGTTACTCAATGCGCCTTCTGGATGTCAGCCTCCTGTGGGGTCACGGGGAGGAGCTGGGGAACTGGGCAGAAATAATGGTCGTTCTGCAGGAGGGAAGAGACTGTCTCCACCGCAGGAATCACACGGAACTCTCTCAAGTCAGGTACCCGCCTCAGAATCTGAGTGATGACCATCTCTACTCCAAACGTTTTTCTTTCTTTCTAGTTTAACTTTCCGGAATTTCTCATGTCTACCTTTTGGAAGTGAGGAAAATAGGGATCCTTAAAACACCTTTCCTGGTTCCCTACTCCCACCTCCTCTTCCCACAGCTGAGGTGGCCCCAGGCCTTGGTGCTCCCTTTCCTCAGAATATGCTCCAAGAACTTAGCTTGGCAGCTGGACATTCCGGAAGGGCTTTTGAAATTTTCTTCATACTAGTTCTGACCTTGCAGCCTATTTCTTCAAGATCATTTAAGTCCCTCCACCTTAACCCCAGAGATTTAAATCCTCACCCCAAGCCTCAATATCTGACTCTTAGACTCCCTGAAACACCGCCACTGACCTAGAATCTCCCACTGGGCCTGCTCCTCAACTGCTGGGCGCTGTTCTAGCAGCTGCAGGCCTGCATCTGGAGGCTGCTGCCTGGATCCCGGTTCCAGTCCTGGGAACCACGCTGTCAGGCTGGCCGACCCACACCCTCACCTGCACACATCTCACTGCCTGAGCCACGTGCCCCGGGTCCCTGCGTGAGAAAACCACAGCACAGAGGAGGCTTCTCTGCTCCGACAACTGACAATGTGGTGTGGGAACTGCAGGAGAGACGCTTGGAGCATGAAAGAAAGCACCAGAAGGAAATAATCCACTCACCCAGGTGTGGGAAGTTGGTCACGGAAGCCTTGGAGGGTGGGAGGAACATTGTCCAACTTGGAGCATAAAGGCCGAGCAGGAGACCAGCGTGGGACGGTCCACCTTGCATGGTGCCTTCTATTTTTACTGTAATTTGTCTTTTTGTGCCTGTCTGTTACCAATTCACTTTGTTTTATTTCTGAACTGAAAATTCAAAATGGACTCTTCTCCTGAGTTAACAGCTGTGGACTTCCTTCGGTAGAACAGCCAGTAAGGAAACCCCGGATGCGGAGTCAGGAAACGTTGATTGAAGCCTTGTTTCTCCCGATCCTTAGGGCCAACTCTGACCCCTCTGAGCTCCATTTCTTCATCTCGAGAGCACAGAAAATCCTCTCAGCCCCTCACTAGGCGGCTGTACACTTAGATGAAATAATGAATGAGCACCTGCTTCATGAATGGGCAGCCCTCTGGCCAAGTGAGAGCAGACATGACAGGACCTCCCTGTGGGTCAATCCAACAACTCCCCCAAAACGCAGGCAGCTGTGGGAAAACCCTAACTCTTCATTTCCCCCTCTTTGCAAGCCCCTAATTCCTGGGTGTGTGGTTAACATGTGCCTCACAGATGAGCGCTTAGCAGGCCTGACAGTTACCATCACTTTCTCCTGAGAAATTCCATCGGTGCCCTTCCGAACCAGCTCCTGTATGTGTCAGAGGCCACTTCAAGGGCAAGATGTATGTGCCGGGTGAGGAGGGGGTAGCCACCTTTTTAAAAAAAGGAAGGAACTGTTAGCAGAAAGGAATCGCTCGCTCTTCCAGTGCTGAAGAAACCTGGGCAGGGTTGGTAGTAGGTGGGTGCATGCTGCTGACCTGATCCCATCTTCCCCAAGAAAGACCTGGGGATGGGCCTTCCCACAGGGAAAGCAGAGGTGGAAATGGCTTGCAATGACTTTTCAACTGCCTCCTATAGGAAGACAGGGAGAGAGCCATGGAGGCCAGGAGCACAGCAGGATTGAGGTTCTCAGAGCTGGTGGTAGCCCCGCTGCCTTTGGGGCTGGGAATGAACAGCTATGGGAATAAGCATGAGCCCTTGAACCAGCTGAGAGAGCCAGCCAGGTCTTGTTGGGGCTGAACAGAGGGATCAGAGGAGCAGCTCTGGATCCGGGTCAGAGAAGCTCATCCCTCACCATGCCTGGTGTGCAGCCCTGGACCTGTCATTTCCAGTCTGCAGGCCTTGGTTTCCCCTGTGTGAATGGAGGACCGGATTGTGCCATCACAAAGCATCTTTCCAGAACTGACTGGTTAGTCTGTGATGCACATGTCAGGTGAAGAAACTCCAGGAACAGAGCGGGGTGCTTGGGCACTCCATTCCACATGCCTCCTTTCTGTCTGCTGCATTTCCCATCATCACCCATGCTCATTTATTGAATTCCTAACAAAAAGACTGCTCGCCAACACTCACATGGCTTTACAGGTCTACCCACCATATCATCCTGTTCCCACAGCCCAATGCCCCATGCAAAAATAATAGCTAGAGTTGATGACATAATATGATGGGCTGAGCATTATTCCGAGTGTTTGCATATTTCATTTGATCTAATCCTTACCATAATCACATGAGGTAGAGGTTGTTTTGACCCCATAGCACTGTTGGCTTAACCAGTTCACAGAAGGGCTCCTCAGATGCCCGATGACCTGGAGCGTCTGAGCCTGAACTCATGCTCTCCCCTCGGGCTCTAGTCCCTGGACCAACTCCCACCTGATTTCAGTGGGGCACTATTTCTTCCCAGCTGTCCTTGGCATCACTCTCTGACCAGAGGAAGGTCTTAAGAAATCATTCTCTTGATGCAGCAGGAAGAGGCTGCTTGGGTGGGCTGGTGCAGAGGGAGATAAGGAAGTCTATTCCTCCCCAGAGAAGTCTGTTCCACTCTCCCCGGGCAGCTGAACAGCCTAGTATCTGTCCTAAAGACTTGGCCAAATGTCCTTCCTTCCCTGAGGGCTCAGAGAATACAGCGTCGTGTCTGCTGGGGCACCTGCATCCTAGAGCCCCAGCCTCCCTCAGCACATCTGTCCCTCCCTAGCAGCCCCATCTTCCCCACTGCTGGCTTCTTCCCATGGCCTGCAGCTGATGTGCAGTCAGGAGAGCCCTGACATGGAACCAGGAGACGGAACCAAACTGGCTCTGTCGTTTATCAAAAGTTCGATTCTAGACAGGATTCCCTCAATGGACCAGACCTCGGGTTGCTTCCTGGAAATTGATAATGATGGAGATGATGGACAGACCCTCCACTGATTTCCAACTGTTCCTCATCTTTCCTTCTCTGCTCCATCTAGACCTACCTCCTGCTCAAAGATTGTGTAACAAAGTCAACAGATTGGCTGGGCATAGGTGACACTCCTATGAGAAGCTCCACACAGGTCCTGCTATCAAAGAGTCCATAGTCTTGTGGGACAATGAGATGCAGGCACTTACAAGACAGTGTCCAGAGAACTGAGAGGACAGAAGTCAAGTGTGCCAGGGCAAGTGAGGAAAGGCATCTAACTTGGGCCTGGGATACCCACAAAGATTTTCCAGGAAGGGCCATCCAGCTGAGAGCTTGTAGGAATAAGCCCTCTGGAGAGGAGGGAAAGAACATTCCAACTCAAAGACAAGTGAGGGTAGGCAGTTTAGGGCCATGAATGCAGTTTGGTTTGGTTGGATCACAGCACGCACATGCATGTGTACATTCACACGTGTGGTTGCAACATACTCACATATCTGTGTGTGCACATGTGCATGTGGGTATGTGGGTGCTGCATCATATGTGTGTGAGTGTATTCATGCTGAAGTCAGAAGGCCCCCTGGAGGGATTCTAATCAGCGAGAGGACATGAACAGGAGTGTATTTTAGAAGTTCATCTGTCTGCCATGGGAAGAGGAGATATGATTTTTAAAAAATGATTAGCAAGTATCTGTGAGGAGGAGGGGCCCCTGGAACTCTCATGCTCAGACTCACTGGGAAGTGGTCGTGGACCTGGAATCACCATTCGAAAGGATGGTTTGGCAATACCGGGTAAAACAGAAGATCTTACAGAAGCTCCTTTTCTTGGTTTTTACCCAGAGAGACATCTATGAGAATAGTCGCCACAGGATTGTTTGTCATAGTGAAAACGTAGAAACAACCTAACCAGGCATCAGTAGGGGAACAGCTCTATAAAGTGTGATTTGTTCATAAAATGCAATTACACACAGTGGTTTAATGAATGGAGTACATCTCCATGTATCAAGGACAACTACAAAAAACACAATGAGCAATGAGGGGGAAAAAGAGAAGAATCATACATATATATGTGATATCAACTAAAATTCACAAAATACCGCATGATTTATGTATCATCAGTAGAAAAGATAAAAAACCGTACATACGAATAAATCACTTCAACGTAAGGATAATGTTTGCTCATGGAAGAAGGGTAAGAGACAGGGTAGGAATACAACTGAAATTACAATGCTATATTTTTATAAAAGCATGGAAGCAAACATGATGTGTTACTATCTATTGAATCAAAAAGGGTGGGTATTTTGTTGTCTCTTGCATTGTTGACTCTTTGACATGTTTGTATTATTTTGCATTTAAAGTTTAAATGATTGGTTAACAAGACAAGGAGGAGGTAGATCTCTTAGAGAGGCTTAGGCAATGTCCGTGTGAGGGTGCTTGTGACCCAGACCGGGGAAGCGCCCGGTGGGGAGGGAGAGACGTGAGTGTAAGTGAACAATGCCCACAAGTAGGATCCAGGCAACTCGGCCCAATGTGGTATCTTCCTTCCATCTCTCTCTAATCTTGGGCAACTAATCAGAGTTCTGATTTTCTAGGAGATGTCCCCATTTCTCCAGTCCTCAGACATCTCTCTAATTTGATATCTTAGAGCCCTTGCAATATCAGTTGTTCCTGGAGTCATTTCATGTAACAATGCCTGAACTTGGGGTGTCCACATGTCTCATCTCTCCAGCAAATCATTTGTTTGAGTAGGAGAGAAGCCCTCTCTTTTGCCTTGATGGGTGTTCCTCTAGATAGATCTATGTGGCTAATTGCTGTATCCCAGGTCCAGATGTAATGCCAGACCTGTAGTTGGTGCTGGAGAAATTCTTCTAGTTGATTAAATAAATGAATAAATAAGTGGATGACTAAATGAGTTCCAGAAAGAGTTGTTAAGAAAATGCAGACAGGCGATGTGGAAGTCCTAAATTCAAACCACAGTGTAGTGTGAACAAGTGGTAACCGTGGGAAAATCTGTTCCTCTCCCCAACCTTGTTTCCTCTGCTATAAAACGAAGACGATACACATCTTTCATGGATATTAGCGATGGCTTTTATATGCCTTTGGCTATTTTATATTGTGGAGATTATAACCACAATATATCATCAAGATGCCTTTCATTTCCTCTTCAACCACCCTGTTTTATAGGACTTTTCTTGTTTCTAGCTCAGAAAATGACTTTTTATACCAAGTGACCTGACCCCTTCTGCAAACAGCTGATGGAGTCAGGCTGGTCTCTGATCCATACTGGGCCAATCAGACTGTCTCTTCCAGGAATTTAGAATACAGAGATTGAGTCACTTTACATGCATTCATCAAATCATTGATGAGCAACCAACCCTAACCAAGCCCTGAGCTTGCACAGACATATAGACAGACAAAATGCAGCAATGCAAAATGAGACCTGGGGAATTCAGGGGATGATGCCGAGGGAATAGGACACTGTCCCTCTCTCCTATCCTGTATCACAGCCCACCTTGTAGGGCCTTGTGTACAAGTCTTATTTCTCTTAGAAGGTCAGGGCTGACTTACTCCGATCTTCACCACAGCTCTTAGCCTAGGCCCTGGTACTGAGAAGGTGCACAGGTAACATGGGTTCTAATAAATTGTGTTGGATTTGAATGGAAATTGATTGAGACTCATGAGAGAGAGAAAGCATGCTGGAGAATGCAGAAAATGCAAATGATAGTAAGCATGCTTTAAACAATTAAAGATATTTAATGTGTTGCTGAAAAAATCTCTTGGACAACAAACAAGAAAAGGATCTGACATACTCTGTGGCTAAGAGTTACAGGGAAGCAGGCATGGCTTCTACCAGGGACAGCTTTCTCTTGTAATTGCTCATATGTGCTGTCTTATAAGTTCCCTGTCTGGGGAGTGTGGGAGCAGAGACTGGTCCCACTGGGCAGTGATACAGGCTTGGACTAGATGACCTACAAAATTCCTTTCAACTGGGAAGGTCTAAGTTTCTGCTTTTATTTCTTGGTGCATCCTGGATGAAATTCTGAGTCAAAGTTCTGGTCATTAATGAGGCCTCTCAGAACCCTTGGCTATGAGCTCTGAAACAAGTATCTGACAAAGCGCATCCATGAAATTAACTGTTAGGATTTATCAGCTCAGTTTTTATGATATAGCTTTTTTATGAATGTTGGAAAAAGTTTTAAGAAAAGTATTTTTCACCCTGAAAATGTTAATGACTTGCCTGTCTGCTTCAAAAGAAGAAATATTACCAGCAAGAAAATTGTGTTGTTATAGTGTTAACCTAAAAGAGGACGAAGCAGCAATGTTCCAGCAAAGCGCTTGGCATGTGTGCAGCACAGGACCATTCTGCTCTTGCTTTCAATACAGCCAGCCCGAAGTCACACAGAGGGCAAAATCGAGATGAAGACCAAGCTAGCTTGCAGATTCCAGTGGGAACTTGTCATCTGGGTGATAGCATCAGCCTGAGGAGGAATAGATAAACTGTATATGGAATAAGAATTCCCTCTGCCCCATAACAATGCCTCCACTGGTTCTCTTCCAATTTACTTCTCTGTCACCATAACAATCTACTCCCCGAATGAGTAGGGTCATTCTTGGAAGAGGCAGAAAGCGAAGAGCTAGAGGAGACTGCGGGGCTCCATCCCACTTGTATCTTCATCTTCTTACTTGCCAACATCCTCAGATAGACACAGCCATCAAGCTGGCCTACAACTTCTGGGTCAACATATAAAAGCCAGAAAAGCAGCTTTAACATCCTTCCTCCTAAGACCATCATCAGTGTCATCTCTGTATCAGTTTTTATCGACTGTTATTTCTTCTTATTTGGTGTACTTTTTCCTGCTTCTTCAATGTTTTCAGTAATTTTTGTTTGTCTGTTGGACATCATGGATTCTATGTAGAGAGTCTGGATTATTATTTTCTTTTCAAGAGTATTAGGCTTTGTTTTTTGTTTGTTTGTTTTTTCCTGGAAGGCAGTTAGCTTTATTTAAAGATAGATTATCCTTGTTAATGATAGCAAGGCACAGTCTTTCTGGGGTCTCAGCTGAATGTCAGGGTATTTATTCATTGAGGTCTCTTTAATATCGCTAGTCAGAACTCCAGTATGTCAGCACTATGGGACTACAAAATCTCTGCTCTGCTGCAGTCCTCCAGTAGCTATTTCATGCCAGGTCTCTTAGAGTCTTATTCTGTGCATGTACAGCTCAATACCCAATAAAGACTTATAGGAACTCCATGAGCATTTTATACTTGTACTTTCTAAATCTCCCTAAGTGATTCCAATGTACACTCAAACCCAAGAACTAACTATTGAGTATTAAGTTCCTAGTTATGGAGAAACTGAAAAAAAAAATACTCTGGTCTTAAAGAAGATTCAGAGTCCCTCCAGGCGGGCTGGTATGGACAAGGTCACAAAGGATGTTGGTAAACTCACTCAATTCTAAAATGGCTCCAACTGGGAGACATGAAAGAACAGAAACTAAGATAGATCAATGAATTAAGGTTGCTATACTTCCTGCCCTTTCAAATGATCAGCCATGATAGTTCATTCCCCATTAATGCTTCCCCTTTGCCTATATGCTGAAACAGAAGTGATAACTGATCAAAAAGAATTCCCGATGCACTAAAGCCACCGGTGAAGGAAGTTAGAGCACCCCTTAGTGACTCCTGCCAGTTGTTGAGTTGGAAGCTCAAATGATATAAAGAGGAAAAGATCTCATTTATGTTCCCAAAGTAACTCCCAATCTAGTTGCTATTCCAACCCATCTGGATGGGTTAGGTCCTTGTAATGGCAGAGATACATTCAAAGTGCTTTTAGGAGCACAGGTATTTCTAACTTTGGTCTGAAAGGCTTCATAGAAGAAGAGCTTTTGAGCTGGGCTCCTTTATAAATAAGGCGGGTGAAGAAGGCAGCCAAGAGAGGAAGGAAAGGATAGTCTAGGCAAAGAGAGCATATGCAAGGGAGAATAAATAGCACATGAGAGGAAAATGGGGAAGCTCAGTGTGGAATGATGACGAGTAGAGGCATAGTTTAGAATCCATTTTAGTTTGTTGATAGAACAGCAGAAATAAGATGCCTTTACCCTCCCCATCAGGTGAGATGAATCCCATTTACAAAGTGAAAGAAATAACTCAATCAGTTTCTGCTGTGTTGAATGAATTTCACCTTATGGGGCTGAGGAGACTGCCAGCAGGGGAACAAAGATCTGTCAGAGAACAGCTGACAGTGTACAGGGAAGCAGAGATGTCGACCTTCTGACTCTAATCTGAAGAACACAACCTCTGAAGCTACACGTTACCTTTTATTATAAATTATGGAGAGTGGTCTTTCTATACGATGGTGATCCTTCTCTCTGTTCTGTAAATGCTAGGCACTGCCTAGAGGCAAAATCGCTCTGTGCGCTGGGAAAACTAAGGATCAGAGGCTCAGTCAAATATGCTTTAGAGCTCTCCCCTGCAGCCGGGAAAGACAAGTGTGTGGGGTACCCCTTACTGCACATCCTGACCTTTAAATTCCTTTCATTCTTCCACCCCTCAGCTCCCTCCTCTATGAAATAGGCACAGTAATGCCCCCCTGCTCTACGGTCTCAGGGGCTTCTCTGGAAAGACCCAGTGACCTACTTTGTGTGAAACAGCCCTGCAAAGTTTAGAGTCCATTGTGATGTAAAGGATTATTATTACTAATAATAAACAAGAAGAATGTGTGACAATGACCAGAATTTCCTGTTGAGACAACAGCTTCATGAAACCATTAAGAAAGTTAGGATGTTTGTCCACTCCACAATGGGAGTTATGCACCGGTATTGTTTGAGTGGTCTCTGGGGAATCAAGGGCTTGGTAGCGAGGAAGAATGAGCCAATTTGTCCTACAGATTCTTGTTCTCTTTAGAATCATTTCAATAGCTTTCTGTACCCACCTAAGACTGTACCTACCAATCCTGCCATGACCCATGAAAATTGGGTATTAGTTTGATTTTTTTTTTTTCCTTAAAAGACATTGTCTTTCCGCATGCGAATGCTCATACAGCTTAGGTCTGTGCATCCCCCTCCTTCAAGGCAGCCCTCAGGCTCCATGTTGGGGCACAAAATGTTGGGTTACTTCCTCAGTGACCTCAGAAGTTGCTTCTACTTAGCAGGAAAAGATGGAGAAGGGAGCTGACATCAAACCCCTAGGATTCATTCACCCCTTGATCAAGAAGAAGCTTCCTTATAGATACCACTTGGCATTTGCAAATTTGTCAAAGAAGTAAGTCTAAGCAAAGCTCCCTTTGGGTAGGAAGACACATTACCCTTCAGAAATACAACAGATTCTTGCTGATCTAATGATGGTGGGTGGTGATTTGGAGGACCTTTGCACTGTCCTTTTCATGTCATGTCATCACACACAGCAGTAACCTTCCCCACATTCTGCCACAAGGAACCTGTGGGTTTGCTCTCAGGCGGTAACCCAAAGCTTCACACTGAACCTCTCCTACCCGGTTCCCATTAAAAATAATTGAACAACTATAATAATGAGGAAAGTCTGCATCGCCACAGGAAACTTGGGTTCCCTCTTTGGTCAAAATTTTACAAGACTTTTTCACATTCTCAGGAGCACACAAATCACCTGGGGGTCCTGTTAAAATGCAGGCTCTGCTTCAGCCCATCTGGAGTGAGAAGGTAACAGAGAAGAGGGACTCTCTCCCGACTCTCTGGGCTATTCTTGTGCTGGTTGAATAATCAAATTAGCATCAGACAGACTGGGAGGAGAAAAAGTATTTTAATTAGGTATGTGTGGAGAATCCTGCAGACTTCAAAACCAGTGGGGAAACCGGGGTCTTATATCCTAAGCCAAGGAATAGGAGAAGGGCCTGAGGCTTCCAGGAAGAGAAGAGCCAACTCACATGATAAAGGGAGGGTGACTCACATGACAAAGAGCAGATGCTCTGCAATGAGATGTTTGCTGTGTCATAGAGATAGGCTTCTCTGATAGAAGCGCAATTTCTGGTAAAAAATTTAAAAAAAAAACCTAATTTCATACAATGCACTCAATTTTCATTCTTCTAGGTAGTTGAGAGAGTGGTAAAAGTTTCTCATAAGCCTGTAGGGTCATTGACCTGAGCTCAAAATAATCCACATGACAAAGTGACAAACCCTGAAAAGTCCTCTTCTGAACATCTTGGGGAGGCCTGTCCTTCAGGCCCAAGAATTTGCATTTCTAACAAACTTTAGAAGGAGATGCTGATAATTCTGTTCCCTGGACCATACTTTGAGGAGCAAGAAAGCAGAAGACAAACATGCAAGTCCTTCAAAACCCAAAGGAAATGATTAAAGAGAAAAGAATGATGAAGGAAAAAAAAAATAAGGTGAAGAAAGCGTCAAGAGCTATAATGGAATTTCTAGAGAGAAAGAAGAGATGCAGAGGGACATTGTTCGAGTTGCATATGTTTCAACTTTAGAAAAACTCATTTGTATAATTCATTATATCAGTATAGCAAAGCAGAAATACGACATCATCATTTTGATGGATGATAAAAAAAATCATTTAAGAAAATTCAGCATCCCATCACCATCATCACTCTCAAGAGAAAAAGGAATGCTTTCTTAAAGCGACCTAAGTCCTCAGTGTAAAAGCAAACGCAGCAAGATGCCTACTGAGGAAATGCTAGCGGCACTGCCATGCACCTCAGTAACCAGGGGACGCTGGCTCCCCTCAGTGTTTGCATTATTGCTCATCCAGACGACCACGCAAAAATGAGGTATGGGTGATAGTAGAGTTTTGCTCAATTTCATGTGATCCTGGCTAAAATAAAAGTGTCTTCCACAGTTGCCTAAGCGGGAGGGGACGGCCAGACCCATGCAGTCCCTCTTCCAAGAATCCAGAGACCTGCACCTCCAGTTCTCTGCTCCGTCTTCACAGAGGCAGCGCTCATGCCACAGCTCTGCTGTAGCTGTCACACTTATTTAACGTCTGAGGCCTCATGAATATTTAGTGTCCCTGGGTCCTAGGTTCAGCCCCCACATACTCTGCTAACTTTACAACATGTCACACAGTTTTTGCTCCTATTTTTCTCTAAGACAGACTTTAAAATTCAAATAATATAGCAATGCATAGTATACCAAATAAACATTATCTTAACAAATGAGGCTGCACTAGAATGAAAACATATGATAATAAGGGATTTTTTTAAATGAGTGCAAATGTAGACTTATACTAATACGTACTGAACTGTATCATAAAATATTGAATTTTGTTACAGCCATCTGCAGCAAAAACAGATTAATGCAGGAAGGAAAGTTTAGGAATAGCTCTATATATTCAACAACTGGTCACTGCTAATGAGGGTGTTCCCGAATGAATGAGAAAAAGATGTATGGTGATGCAGTTTAGAAGCCAAATGGAAAAAATAAAATTAGGTGCCTACCCACACCATTCACAAATTCCACATTTAAAGCCATGAATGTCACAATGGAACCATGAAAGTATAATGAGAAGATATATGTATGTTTTTACACAACCCTGGACTGGGGAAAGACTTTTTTAAACTTTCCAGCAATGATAGGACAACAAATGAAAAATCAACGGATTTGATTCTTAATTTTAAAAGTCTATTCTTTAAAAAGAAGTATTTTAAAGACCAAAACTAAAGTGGAATTATGAGATAAAGAGGTTTTGGAACAGACTATGTGAATTAGCCTAGTTCTTCATCAGGACTAAGAGGGGTTGGCTGAAATACCAAATTCTCACGGCAGTTTTCACTATGTGCTTGTTGAAAGTTGATAGGTACATATAATCGTTTTACTTCTTTTTTTAATTCATTTTTATTGTAGTAATTATTCAGCACATTAAAATAATTTCCTATGTATAGGGTCCCCATTTCTTAGATATTTTTTAACACACCTTGCCCTTCACCAAATCAAGTGTTCTTGCCCACTGTCCAGTGGGCTCTGCCACCATTTGCCCCGCCCACCCCCTTCCCTGTTGGTAACCTCAGTTCTGTTGCAAATGTTTCAGGGTTGGTTATGTTTCATCTCTTTCTTTGTTTTGTATATTCACATTCCACCTATGAGTGAGGTCATCTGGTATCTGTCTTTCTTCTTTTGACTTGTTTCACTTAGCATAATCCCCTCTAGTTCCATCCATGTTTATTCAAGTGACAGGGTTTCATCTCTTCTAAGGGCTGTGTAGTATTCCATTGCATGTATGTACCACATCTTTATCCATTCATCTGATGTTGGGCACTTGAGTTTCCAGTACTTAGCTGGTGATGCACATATAATTTTCAATTGTTCAAAAAGTATATAGTCAACATGGATGAACCTTGAAATGATTATGCTAAATAAAAAAGTCAGACTTGATCAGGCTGCATGTCATGTAATTCCTGTTTTATGAAAAGTCCAGAATAAACAAATCCATGGAGATGGAAAGTAGATTAGTGGCTGCCAGAGATTGGGTGAGAGAGGACTAGGGATTGCTAATGTACATGGGATTTCTTTGGGGAATGATGAAAGTGTTCTGGAATTAGAGAGTGGTGATGATTGTGTAACTTTCAGAATATACTAAGCACCACAGAATTGTATACTTCACAATTTTTACAAGGGCACATTTTATGGCCCGTGAATTATATCTCATTTTTTAAAAATATAGACTACCATTCATTGCCACGAGTGGGTTCAGTCCTTCTCGGCTGACCCTTCTGTTGTCTCTGTAACACAGTGAGCTAAAAGAACTCTCTTGGGAGGACTCACTGGCAGGAACTCTACATCCTGGTGGCCAGGGTGGGCAGCCAGGGCCTCCCTCCTCACTTTCAGATGCAGACCCCAGGCAGGCCCTCTCCCACCAGAAAACCGCACCCACACACCCACTCCCAAGTTAGACCCAGCATGTATCCTCCAACAGCTCAAAGAACTTTTTTCATTTACAAATTTGAGCCATATGTACTGTTCTTGCAGTGGGTGGATTTAGCCATCTGTGATTCCAGAGCATTTCTGAACTTTCGGTTCCTAAACCATGACTTTAAACGCACATAGACTGGGATTTTCTTCCAGAACTCCATTCACATCACTTTCTGGCAACTCCATATCAGTAGGCCTCTTGTCAATCTCTTATCATCTAAGCTGTAGACATGGCTTATCAGAGCTGGAAGAAACCTTAGAGATTTATCAGTCTAACTACCCCTGACCTCCACTTCCTACAATCACTATTTAGTGAATGAAATCCAGAAAGAAGAACTCATCCCCGGATCACCCACCAAATAAACGAGGAAACTAGAATTAAACTAAGTGTCTGTCCCGGTTCTCAAAGTACGTGTGGTTGTATATCTAATTATTTCTGTTGCAATATTGGCCTTTGCAGCTCCACTTCCAATTAAACCCACACAATGAGAAGCTAATGGAAGGACACAAGACCAGCATCAGGACAAGAGTCTTAACCCTTTCAAGATGTTCCTGACAATTCTAGAAATTGGAAAACCATGGCCAAGTCAGGATTTTCAATCACCTGCTGCTGAGAAGGTGTACCCCTCACATTTCCTATAATGAAGCAAACTTAAACTTGTTCGTGGCTACAGATGGCATTAGTAGAAGGGAACCAGCTCTCTGCAGAGCAATTTTTAGCCACAGAAAATACGGTGTCCCCTGTCAATGCAGCAGTTTCTCCTATGATAGCAGATGCCCTTTCATTCATTGATTTGCTCAACCAACTAACACTTCCTGAACATTCACAGCGTACCTGACTCTGGGCTGGACACTCGGGCACAAAAATGGCTCGAGCATAAATCCACCTTCGAGGACCCCAGTCTATTGGGAGAAACTCCCGAAGGACCAGTCCTGATGAAAGAGGAAGGTGAGGATCGGAGCGTGTTCACGGAGCATCGCAGACACAGGCGAGCTCAGGATTGTAGTTTGGGGGTCAGGGAAGTCTTCACAATGTTGATGACATCTAAGCTGCATCTGGAAAGCCTCCCTCTGGCAGAAGAGGGGAATTTCTTCTGACATAAGGAAGAAGTTAGCAAAGGCACACAGCACAAAAGTGCTCGATGGGTTTGGAGGAAGACAGGAGACCTGGGCTTCTGGAACACGGCCTGTTCCCAGTGATTATCCATCATTAAAATCTGAGTTTCTTGGAGTCAGGCCAGGGATTGTGTATTATCCCGTTATCCCTTTTTTGAATTTCTCTCAGCCAAGTGCCCAGCACCTAACCAGAACTCAGTAAAGCTTTTCCAAGTGAGTGAATTAAGTGAAAAGAAGAGTTAACGTGTGTTCAGCAGTAACCATGCAGGCTGGCATTGTACTGGGAGCTTTACATACATCAATTAATGTACAGTGCACTAAACCTTATGAACGTGGTATTATTATTATCCCCCTTGAGCAGAGGAGATGACTAAGGCATAGAGGCATGAAATAACTTGTCCAGGATTACAAGAGCACAGCGCCAGTGGGAAGCCCACCTGCCTTCAAATCCAGGCATCTGCTAGATAAATGTACTCCCCTCTGAGTGAATGTCTGTCCTCACAAACCCAGAGGTCTATATCTAGTCAATGAAGCTTGTGTTCTTAAATGCTGCTCTCTCGGCTCGTCCTGGTGGATTAGTGGTTAAGTCCACCACCTCCAGCTGGCACAAACCATATACATCCCAAAGACTCAGGCTCACAAGCCACATACATTCCAAGGACCCACAGTCACATCCTGGGGGCAGAAGGAACAACCAAGATGAATACCTAACTAAATAAATAATTCAAATAATTCTTTCTCCTTTCTCTTCCTGCCTGCCTACAACTTCCTTTAAAAAAAAAAAACAACAAAAAAAAACGTAGCTCTCTCACTATATGAGGTATGCAGCAGGGTGCTTTTAACACTTAGCAGGGAAGCAAGGTGTGCACGGACCTGAAGACCAGGACAGGCTTCCTGGGAAGAGGGAAACAGAAGCCCAGTTTACTTCACTCTGTGTCAAGGCAGGTAGAGCAGAGATCCGAGGAGCGGTGAGTGGGACAAAAGCCATAAAGGGTTAAGGATTTCTCTGTGTGGCGGTCTCCAACATCTGGCTCTTTCTCTGCTCTAAATTTAGAACTAGATATCCACTTCCTCCTAATCAAGATAAGTCCAGGCAATTGTGCTAGGTCATTTAATTGCCTTCCTCTTGGAAACCGTGAGCCAGCCATAGGGAAATTCTCCGGCGAAGGCAAAGAATAAAGGTCACACCGTGTCGCCTCCTGATGCATTTTACAGACCCCAGAAGCCACAGGAGAAATCAATTCCAGTCAAAGGAGTTGTGAAAAACTTTTTTTTTTAAAGGAGAGCCAATATTTTAAGATTCTCCAGGTCATGGAAAAATATACACAAAGAAGACGAAAACAGCACAGTGTCTCCAACTGTACAAAGTTTACTCCTCATTGTTGTCTAAATAAAAGCAGGCCACTGCACCCGAGGAGCTGTGTTCCTTAACCCACCAGAAAATGATCTGTTATGAAGTATTAATGGGAACAATACTATTACAAGTTATTCTGACTTTTCCTAGCTACCCACAATTTTGTTAATAATATGCTTTCTTTTTCAAAGCTCTCTCTTTTTTTTTCTGACAATAAAAGTAATAGATTGCTGAAATTTTGGAAAATAAAAAAGAAAGAAAAGGAATAAAAATCCTTGCACCCTCCATTATTAACATGTTACGTACCGTAAGACAGTGTGGCAGAAATTGAGGTTACAGTATGTAGAATCTGACATATTTTTAACTTAGCATTTATCAGTAGCATAGTCCCACATACCTGTTATTTTTCAAATATGTCATTTTAATCAGTATTTCAACTATTCAGTGTGGATAAGTCATAATCAGTTCAACAAGTCACTGGATTGCAGATATTCAGATTCATTTTCTTGTTTTCTAGTTTTCTGATTTTAAAAGGGAATGAGCAGAATGTCCTATTATGAGAAACTTTGTCCTGTTTCTAAGGGTTTCTTTAGGAAGCAGAACAACTAAACCAAGGAGTATGAAAAACAAGGTTCTTGATAGAAAGATATGCCAAATTGCCTTCAACCAGTATTGATACGGTGCCCAAATGCCAAGCACAGTTCTGGGCACAGGGGATAAATCAGTGAATAAGAGTCCAAACTGTCTGCCCTGGGGACCTGTATTCCAATGACGGTGCCAACTCATCTCCCCAGCAGCCATGATGGTGAAGGCCTGGCCCTTGGGACCGCCTTGCCAGCGCCATGACTTTTTGTACAATAAACTTAGATACAATGTTACTTCAATTACAAAATCGCTATTTAAAAGAGAATAAAGTTTGGGTAACCCAACAGTCAAATATGTTCTTTCAGTGATTGCTTTCATTAGCTATTTTTTGATTAATATACTTTCCCGTAGATTTTTGCGATCCTCTCCATTCGTGTATGTGAATAGTCTCTTTTTGTATTCAGATATCTGCCTCTTTTTATTGGCAAACATTTTTAATATATTCTAGATGTTAACTTGCTGCCTGTCCTATTTTGCACAATATTTTGCATTTGCAGCCTGAATATTTATGGTGCTTTCCAGCTTTTCATTTGGCAAATCTTGAACACCTACCAGGCCTGGGGGATGGAGTGGTGAACAGACACAGACGTGTTCCCACGTGAATCTGGCAGCTTCGTGGGGCAGACAGGCATGCTTTTGAGAGAATAAGGCAGATGATTAGAGACAGTTTGTGACGATATTTCCAAAGACTGAGGCCCCCATGGGAGTCTTAGGGAGCACCCCTGAAGAACAGAGACTGGTCTAGGAAATGTCCTTCAGAAAAAACCTGCAGGGAGTGAGAGAAGATGACTAAGGAGGTGATCTCGCATAAAGTCTACTTCGTCCTGATGCTGGGCTGACTGAGCCTCGTCCACAGCTGGCTTAGCAGCATAAATTGCACGAGTTTCTAAACTTGAAGTGAAAGTGGGCAGCCTTTTGTGAACCCACGTAGCAATTCAGGCCTTGGTTATGAGATGGCATGGGAGGGCGAGGAACATGGCTTCGCTGGTAGGTGGCTTCCCAGAAGAGGCAGCTGTGAGCTGGACATTGGTGTAGGGTCCAGACAAAGGGGATCTGACTAGGGCACTGATGATGTGTCATATGACATGTCACAGATGCTGAAAGGCCCATGTAACAGGAGAGGTGTGGAGATGGTCACACGATCCACTTTGCAATTACCCAAGATCCATTTGGCTTTAAGAGGAAAGAGGAGGGCAGAGGGAGACCATGGGGATCCAGGAATGATTGAGTGAGTTGGGGACATGCAAAATACACAGTGCTCCGCCTGAGGGGTCACTGTGACCCTCCTTAGCAGGCCAAGGGCTCTAAGAAATCTGATAATGTAAAACCTTGATAAACTGTTCAAATTCATTTCCCAAAGATATCACAGAGAAGCAGAAAGGACCATGAAACAATACTAAGAGTCGACTCCAGATGGGAGCTAGAGGCCTGGACCATGGTGGTCCAGAGCTGTGGAAAAGTGGGTGTATGGAAAACATATTTAGGAATTTAAAACCACAGGACTTAATTGAAAATTGGCTATGAAGCAAGAGAGGGAAATGTCAAGGACGACTCCTGGGTTTCTAAGTTCAGCGTCTGGATGGTGACACGTCATTCCTGGAGAAGGTTTGGTCTGAAATAAGTGGGAGGTAGAGGAGAGAGGATGATGTATTTGCACATAAATGTCGCCCTTAGATATTTTAACTTAATAGATGCCAGCTAAATGCGGAGCCATGAGAAGAGCACTGAAGAGCAAACACGTCCATGACACTGAACAGGCCCCTCTACCCACACTGAGCCTGGCTTTTCCCAACTGAAAATGGAGATAAGTCCGATTATCACTACCTCAGAGCATTGACATTTTGATCAGATAAAATAATAGAAATAAAAATGCATCCTAAGTTGCAGAATGCAATCCAGACCCAAGAGTATGTTTTGAGTATTACGGTCATCATCAGAGGGCACCTCAGCCACAAGGCACCGTAGCCATGATCAAAAGGCTCAGAGACAAACATTTCGGAGGTATCTGTGTTATAAAGCCAATTACTGAGATTCACATACAATCACCAACAATTTTCAGTCAGGAAAACCTTTTTTCTCTGTTATTCGTGTCTCTCCCTCTCTTCACTCTTGCACTATCAAGGCCGTCACCCAAGTCACCTCTACTCCCACCAAAACCTGCTCTCTGCAAATCATCTGCTGATGGGCATGAAAGAAAAAGTGCCAGCAAACCTCAACATGTTTTCTTCCCAGGGGTACTAGCCCTCCCTAGCAGAGAATCTCTACAGAAGGCAGAACTCCTAATGGCATGAATTCCTAGTGGCAAAATTGGAGAGTGACAGAGATGTAAAGTAAAAGAAGTCAATCACGAAAGGGCAAACATTGTGTAAGTCCACTCCCAGGACACACCTAGTCAAACTCGGAGAGACAGAAGCCAGAATGGGGGTTGCCAGGAGCTGGAGGTGGGGACAATGGAGTTAGGGTTTAAGGTATAAAGCTTCGGTTTTGCCAGATGAAAGGACTTTTGGAAACAGATGCTGCTGATGTTTACATAATATGAATGCACTTAACGCCATCAGCCTACGTACTTAAAGATGGTCAATTTTATGTGCTTTTTACCACAGTACTATTCTTAATAATAATGATAATAGTAGTTTTAAAAAAGAAGTATTTTGTAGGTTTAGGGTCAAGCCATTGTAAATGTGTCCAGGCCCATAGAATGTATGACAGCAAGAATGAAACCTGCTGTAAACTATGGTCTTTGGGTGCTAATGATGCCCTTGTGTAGGCTTCTCGATGGTGACAAGTGTCTCTCTGGCACAGGACATTGATAGTGGGGGAGGCTGCTGCGGGTAGGGCCCATATGGGAAATTTCTGTTCCTTCCACTCAGTTTTACTGTGAACCTGAAAACACCCCTCCAAAAAAAGTCTTCTCTTTAAAGAATAATAATGATAAAGAGATATTGAAGAGGTTCATGGTGCTGGGGCTCCAGCAATCACCCCAAAGAGGGAGTCTACTCCTGCTGCTACCACACACACGTGCACACACGCACATGCATGCACGCAGAGTGCACCCATGCACACATTTGTATACACACAAGTACACGTGCATACACAGCCCAGCTCAGCCCCTCCCATCATCTAGACAGAGTGAGCTAGGCCCGCTAATTTGGGCTCATCTGAACTTCACTCTGGAGTTTTTAATATTCAAAGGAATCTTTGTTCTCGCTGTGAAGCCATTTCTCATCCCATTTAGCTCTTACATAAGACATACTTTGGATCTGATATACAGGGGGAAAAACCATTACCCATTTTACTCATTGTGAATAAACTAAAAATAACTGCCCTCCCCCTTTCCTGGAGCCAGTAAAGACTATTTGGAAAGGACGGAGTTAAAAAAGACATGAACTGTGGCAAAAGAACCCTGGTTCAAAACCTGGCTCTGTCCCTCAACTGCTCTGTGAACCTGGAAGAGCCCCTGCCCATCTCTGGGCCTCAGGCGCCTCATTCCGCAGATGCTGTTAGTGTTGGGTTAGAACTTCTGGCCTTTGAGATTCCTTCAGCTCTGACTTCCTACTTTTCAGGAGACACAAGACAAGGTGTTTTCTAGACATCCAATATGAATCATTTTTATGATTTAGAAACTTTCCCAGCAATCCAGTGCGATAAGAAAATCATCTCTCCTCCCATTCCTGGTCCAGTGTCCATAAATGTTTATTTGTACTCAGAGTTTCCACTTCCTCGACTCCTACTAACTCCCGTGCAGTCTTATTTCCAGCTCCCCATTTCTTTGAAATGGTTCTTGTCAAGATGATCACAGCCTCCTGTGGCCAAATCAACAGACACATCTCAGTTCCTTCTTCTGTCCCTCCATCTCTCAGAGATACTTCCCCAGAGGTGATCACCATCATCCCCACTCTTTTGAGATGCGCTCTTCCTTACGCTGAGAGGGAAAATAGCTTTGATCCCCCAGCACCCTGAGTGTGAATGCCAGGGTTTGTAACCACAAAGTTGATGCAAGAGCCTGGGCCTCACCGCTGCGGGTACCACAACATGATTTTCAGTGATCACCTTCCCAATGTGGTCCCTTCACTACCCGTTTCTAGTTTCCCCGGGAAATCCATGTATTCAACAAATATTTGTCAAGAGCCAGCAGTTCACCAGGCACTGGGTAATGCCAGACCCTCCGCATCCCCACCCTCCTGGCATGTATACTTCAGTGGCAGTTGGCGCACCCTAGTGGAGTAGTGGTTAGTCTACATGCATCTTAAGGACCCAGGTTCACCTCCCCAGGCCAGGATGGGGTGAGGGGAGGGTGTGGGGGACAGCCAGGACAGACAACCACAATTAAAATAAAAGTGCTTCTTCCTCCTCTCTCTTTCTGCCTGCCTGCCAACCCACCTTCATTCCTGCCTCCACCTTTCCTTTAAAAATAACTAATAACCCAGTGGAAGGGGCAGGCACTGAATACATGATACATGTAGACTTACAAACGTGATGAGTTGCTAGGAAAAATCATCAGGTGCTATGAGAGGATGAGGGGGACAGACAGGATGTAGGCAAATGCCACTTAGGAAGAGTGGCATTGATCTAAGTTCTGAAAGAGGGAAAGGAGTGGCAGAAATGGGTCAGAGAGTGGGCATGGTCCAAGCAGAGAAAGCTGTCATGGTGGAAGGGGCCTGGGGGGCCTGGGGACTGGGCATTGTCATG
Organism: Solenodon paradoxus; assembly: GCA_004363575.1. Lineage (NCBI taxonomy): Eukaryota > Metazoa > Chordata > Mammalia > Eulipotyphla > Solenodontidae > Solenodon > Solenodon paradoxus. The sequence continues at coordinate 348,677 of RJWH01000818.1, forward strand.
TGCTGACTTTGAACTAGATGGAAGTTTTCAGAGTGGTGGGGGAAGCAGATGAAGACCTGGAGAAGCTAAAACCCCACCCCCACCCCCAGTCACCTCTTCGCATCAATGCTGGGACTAGGTCCAAGGAGGGCCATCGTTGGACCATTTCAGGGGCCAGAGTGAGTGGAAGAGCAGAGTATCAGGTGGGTGAGGTGTCATGAGGGGCTGAGTCCTACAGGGTCTCAGAGGACACCCCAAGGAGCCATCCAATTCATGCTTTACAATTAATATTCTGTTGATCTCTGTAGATGAGGACTGGCAGGAGGTGGAAGGGTACCTCAAGGGGGCCAGTTCTTTTGTGCTGACTGTGTTTCTTTTCAGCAGGCATAGAATTAGAAATATGTTGCCCCTGGGGAAGGAGTGAAGCGCTTTTCCTGGGCTTCCTCATGGAAGGCAGACATTTCATGTTGCCGAGCAGCACACGGGGCCCGAGGTGCCTGTCCCAACTCCTCCATGCTCAGGTGACAGAATGAGGCCTGGAGCTGAGGGCCTGCTCAGCAGGACCACTCAGCCAGCAAGAGCACTCAGATTATACCTGCCTGTCTCCTTGGGTGCCCCTGGGCCTGCCCACCTTGTCTTCCAGGTGAAGGAATTCAGACACAAAGGAAGACAGCGACTCTCCCAAGGGCAGCACATCCCAGGAGCCTGTCTGCCCCTTCTCTGCACCAAGCTGCCTCCATGAGTGACAGAAGAGAAAGTGTCCCCCAAATAAATGCTATTACCATGTAAACACAGCAACGTCCCTGTGGCAGGGTGCAGGCTGAGGCCTAGGGAGAAAAGCTGCCTCCCCAACAGCTGGTGTGGAAGTGGCCGCCCCTCTCCCAGGAGCGTAAATCTCAGAGACATTTTGGGAGGAGCCCGTGGGAACCAGTCCTGTGCTCCCCTCTCCAGGGGCTGCCCCAGCCTCTGCTTCTGCTCCCAGTGAAATTCTTGCTGAACATCTGTATCGTGCAGGGACCCAGGGCCGGGGTCAGCTGTCACAAGGGGCTGGGCACAAGGCCACCAGTTCTGGGGCTGACCCTCCAACCCCTCCAAGACCAGGTCTCCCAGGGCCCGCATTCTGACCCTGGAAATCTGGAGCGCATTAGGGGGAATTTAGACAGATGATGCTCTTTCCAGTTTCCTGTGGAAATTAAGTGAAACCAGGAGGCATCTCATTCAGAGGAGATGAGATATGTGAGGAAAACAGAGGAAATAAATACACAAGGTGTTTGTTTTCAAAGCTGTTGTTTCTTCCTTGCTTGTCAGAAAGAAACTGACCTCTGGGAGGGCACATGGCAGCAAAGCAAGCTCTCGACCAGCCGCGTCTTTCCCCCTGACCCCGCTCCCCAGCCCCCCAGGAGCCCAGCACAGCGAGGCCAGTCTCCCATCCTTCAGCACAGCTGAGCTGGGGCACAGGCTGTTTCTCTTCCTGGGGAATCTCTGCTCAGCCCTCACAGATAACTCAGACTCCTGCCTGCTGCCTACCCAGCAGAAGTGGCGACATCTCTGCTCTCGCCCAGCACCCTGTAAGCACTTCCACAGCGATCTTGTTACATGAACTCGAGGCAGTTAGTTATTGTATCTGTCTCCCTGCTAGACACTGTGCCGTCATCACCTCGTATCCACAGAGCCAAGCAGAAGGCCTGGTACTGAGGAAGAACCCAGCGCATGTTGGAGGATGTAATGGGGAGAGGAAGAAATGGAAAAATGGAAGGAAAGAAAGGAAGAGAAACAGATGAATTTCTTGCAAATGCAAACCCCATCCTCTGCCCAGTTGATTTGAGCCAATATGGGTTTCTTCAACTTCCACTGTCTTAAGGAAATGCATGCATTAGATTGGAATAAGGCTTGAGCTGAAGAAAACAAATTCTAATGAGTGGGTTAAAGGAGAGTGGAGTATATTCTTCACACACATCCACATCCTACCGAGTATGGGGAGGTCACACTGTGAAGTCACTCCAACACCTTTGCGGTGTCGCCATTCTCGGAGAGCTGTGCTCAACCACGTGGTCCAAGATGGCACACCACCATGTCCACAGCCTCAGGATGGCCAAAGGGGAAGAGGGCACACTCTTTCATGACAGCGCACCGGATTCCGAGTACCTCTCGCCCTTGCCTGCCAGGGCTGCCCTGTGAGATAGGCGGGGACTGTTGACCTTGAGTGGGGCATCTGTGTGCCAAGATGAAAGTTCCGTTTCTTTGTGAAAAGGGGGAAATGGATTTGGGAAGCAACCAGAAATCGTTTCCAAAATAACAAATAATCGAAATTGGTTTTTATAGATTTCAAAGCCTCAACGTTTTCACTGTATCTTAACAAGCCCAACAAAGCTCTGAAGAAAGTGAAGCTCAGGGGTGGAAACAGCTTTGGACAGGGAATCTGCGCCGTGGAGGAACAGGGCAGAAAACTGAGAAGGATTTCAACTGGAAACTTCACAAATAAGGGAAAGAGGAAAAGGAAGCGAAGTCTGGCAGCTGTTTGGGGAATCTGGGCGTCAAACTCCAGTCCAGTGTGTCTGCCGTATTCTATGTCTGTCCCCATGGCTACAGAAGTCAAGACCCACGGCCAGAACTGATGGGTGAGTGGCCTGCGCTCCCCAGCTGGTCAGCTGCACCTGCACTGCTGTGTTCTTGGCCCAGCCCTTCCTGGGAATACTGAAGAATGGCAGGGTGTCTGGGGCTGAGATGACCTGGGCAGGGTCTGGAACCTCCTCCTGTGAGGAAAGAACCACAGCTGAACACTGAGGACAGGCAAAGTCTGGGGAGATATAGTCCTTCCCTTCTCATCTCTGTCATGGTGAGGACAGAGTGACCTCGTCTGAGCAGCTCTGAGGAACAGGACATGAGCGGGTGGGGAAAAGCCCCTGGAAGATACAGTCAGCTCAAAGCAGAGGAGGTAAGGAGAGCGGGACAATCACACGGGTATGGCAGGTGATGAGGTCTCCCCACGAAGAGCTTGCACAGCACAGGAGATGCCACCACAGGTTCTTCTAAGGTAAAAGTTTCTACCCGGAGGCTCTTGTGGGCAGATGCAGTCAGGTGTATGCATGTGCAGGGCAGACACATGTGCACACATGCAGGCTTATCTAGGGGCAGGGGACAGTGTGTCCCTGAGTCTGCGACACAGATAAGACATAGTGGACTGGTCCACGGGGCACCCCGGGAGCCCCTGCTTACTTTAGATCCCACAGCCCACGTGTAGGGAGCAACCATCCCCAGGGAGGAAGAAGAATCCAAGGGCAGCAGGAGACGGGTCACTCCAGGGCTGAAGATGACATTTGGAGAGCCCCACCCAGCAGGCCATGAAATCCAGCTACACGAACTGCCCACCTGACAGGCATGGAGCAGACACTCCTCCCCTTCCTGGGGCTGGAGTGTCCCCAGCACCCCAACTGCAAAGGGTCGAGGGAACTCACATTTGTCACCCTCTATACCCAGCGCCCAGCCTAGGTGCCAGCCCTTCTCTGACACAGCCTACCAGCAGCCACCTTCTTTCTCTGCTTCTTAGCCCTGTTGTTTTCTGTCCCCACTTCAACGGCGAGAGGCAGTCCTGATGAGGCGCTGTTGGGGTAAAGTGACCTCCAAGTCCTCAGTGCTGGGAGGTGGAAGGGAGGGATGAAAATGGAGACTGGCACCTGAGACCTGGGCCAGCTGGGTCGCCAGTGCCCCGAGGGACCTGAGGCATGTCTGCTCTCTGGGCCTAGTTCCCACGCCGCTGGGTGTGAGAAGTGTCTGTGGGGACACAGTGGAACGCTGTGTGAACGTGGCCAGTCCAGCGTTGACCCTGGAAGGGTCTGGACGGCGCTGGCGGGCCACCTTTCAGGGCTGTGTGGCTCTGAAGAAGCACACGGTGCCCTGCCCCACTCCGGCACACGGTGGTGCCCGTGGCTGCGCTCCATTTCTCCGCACACGCCGTGTGACTGGCTCCATTGCGTCCCCCACAGACACACGTTGAAGTTCCAAGCCCAGCGTTCAGAATGTGACCGTGTTTGCAAACAGGAGGAAATCAGGCTAACTGTGAGTTCATTGAGGTCGGTCCTACTCCACTAGGACCCGTGTCTTAGAAGAAAAGCAAGTGCACAGAGAAGGAGGGGACAGAGGCAGGAGGTGGCTCAGGGAGAGACAACTGCCTACAAACGGAGAAGAGAGGCCTCAGAGCAAACCTGCCTGCTAGCAGCCCTGCGAGAAAACAAGTTCCTGTCTTTAAACCAAAGCACAGCATCTGTGGCACCCTGCATGGCAGCCCTAGCAGACAGGTTCCCCTGGGTTTCTCCAGCTCTGGGACTTGTCTACTCCTTAGAGCTGCTCGCCTCAGCCTTGGGGCCCACGCCAGGCCCTGGAGCCCTCGTGAGTGCTCACCAGAGCATCCCAAGTTCCAGGGTGCCTCAGGATGCCTAGGAGCAAGGTCACATGCTGGCGCAGTAGACCTGACTGTCTGCATTTCCAACACGCTCTCAGGCAAAGCCAGGGCTGCCGGTCCGTGGCCCACACTTTGAGAAGCCAGGAGGTGGATGGGTGAGCAAAGAGGGAGAGTTGGCTCTTTTCTCACACACAGAGGACAGGAGCAGCTTTAAGTAGGGGAGGAGATGGTGGGTGGGGTGGCCACATCTGGCAGCTTTAGGTGACCTTTCGAGGGGGAAGCATCACATACAGACCCCAAAACCACTCTGCAGAGGATCAGCTGCTCCAGCTGTCAGTCAACAGAAGGGCCTAAAACTCTTTTGCTCCGTTAGTCCAGCACCTTCTGGCACAGGCTGGGGTCCGAGGCCAGCACCGGCCTCAGTACTAAGTGGAAATCCAAGGGCCCCTTGTTCAAACAGAGTTAGGGATTTCAAGATTCTAACAGTTCAGCATTAAACCAAGTGTAGGGCCAGATATGCAAGTCAAAAATCCTGGAAGCTGGCCTGGTCAAGTCCAGGAGGGTCCCACAGCAACTCTGAAGCCCAGCTCAGCCTAACACAGGCCCCCTGAATGCTTCCAATCCCTCTTTCTATCTCAGCCCACAGCCTTGCTCATATCACAGCTAGGCAGGCAGTCAAGGGCCAGGGGATGGAAAGGAGGTCACAGATTCCTCCCCAGGAGGGTCTCTGGTGCAACCATGCTGGCCGAGGGAGGCCTAACCTCCCACTGCTCCCCCACACCCAACAGTCCCCTGGATTGGAGGGCTCGGCCCATCTGCGCAGTTCTGGACCATGCTCTGCTGGTGCAGCAGGGGTGAGGGACAGCACCAGGAAGGGGGAACAAGGCCCCAGAGAGAGGCTCTGCTCGCCTAGAGTGTCCCTTCCTCCCTTTCCTCCCAGGACCCGCAGTGGCGCAGCGCCTGCGACCCTGCAAAGCGGTGGCCCACCCTGTCTGGCAACACTTGCTGTCTCTTTTGTCTCAGATTGTGTTGCACCTGCCCCTCCCTCAGCTGGCATCTGGGCCTGAGTATCTTTGATAGTGATCAGTCATTCACGCTGCAAAGGAAAGAGCCATGCCACGTCTGGGTGCCAGGCCGCATGACACAGCCAAGGATCTTCATGGCTGACAAGTCTGTGCTGGGACTCCCACAGGCCCCCATGTCACTAGGAGATGAAGGACAAGCATCTCTAGATGTGGATAGTGTTTCTGACCCCTCTTCCCTTGCTGATAACGTTCTCCCCAGCCATCGAGACCTCTGACAGCACCAGGAGTACATTCATGGGGTGACTGGGTGGCCACACAAGTCTTGTGGTGTGGCCTGTTTCTGTGTCCTGGTGGCTTCACAAGGATAGTCAACATCTCCCGTATCATGCAAGCCAGCATGGTCTCTGACTTCATTACTTTTTTCCTGGCAGACCCTGGGCTAGAGCTATTGAGAAAAGTACTCATGGAGAATGCCTACCCGACATGCATACTTCCCTCCTTTCTTACTATCAAAGCATTGAGTTTGCTTAGGATGCAAATGTGCCAGCTAGAAAAAGACACACTTCTCAGCTTTCTTTCCAGCTAAGGGATGACGTGACACAGGACTGGACAGTGAGAATGCATTCTGCTCATGTGGTTTATAATTCAGCAAATATACATTCTCCTCCCCTCCCACAGGGGATGAAGTAAAAGTACTTACACAGCTACGTGACTTACAGTGGAATGTTAGCAGAAGGGATCAGCTGAGGACTTACATTTGCTTCTTGTCCTGATGTTTGGCCAGAAGAGCTCGCCCTGGGTATTGCTGCTTGCTCAGTCTGCACCCAGAACCAGACACCTGGAGCCACATCAAGACCTGCTGACCCCAGTCTGAGGCACTGGCCCCATGGAGGCTCAGCCACACTGAGTTTGGGGGTGGTTGTCACTGCTGTGACAACAACTGACTAATCCAGAGACGGGAAAGTTCTTCCAGGAAAACCCTTTAATAGGGGACAGACTCTCTTTAAGACCGGGGAGTCTTTTTGTCCTTGAATAAAGACAAACTCAACGCTTGAAGGCAGGAAGCCACTTTACAACCATGGAGTGACAGGGCCATGCCAAGCATGGCTACTTGGAATGACAGAACGCATGTTCACCCCTAAAAGCCTCACAAAGTCATCACATCAGCCCTGAAATGCCTAACTCTGAATGTCTTCCTAAGTAAGAATAAGAAAGTCTCTAGATGACTGAAGCCACTATTTTGGGGGTTTTGGTGCCGGCAGATGAATGCAGCTTCTAGCTGACAGGTGCAGGTCACTGCTGGTACCAAAGCCACATCTGTGTTTGAAGGGTCACAGGAGAGTCCCCTAGCATCTCCAGGGAATGAGATTCAAGAGCGTTGTACTGGAATCCCACAGAAGAAATTGAGAAGAGTCTGGGGTGGATGGAGAGCTAATGCATGTGGTGGCCAGAAGCCACAGAAGAGACAATGCCAACAGGAGACAGAACAGACCAAATGCTGCGGTGAGATGCAGGAACATGAGGAGGAAAACTTTTCAAGGGGTTTAGCAAACAAAAGGTCCTTGACCTTGGCAGGGGAAGTGCAAAGCAGGGCTGGGGACGGAAACCAAACCACACAGTGTGATAGAATCCCGGCCCTCTGCAGCTCAGTCTTGGGGGAGGGACACCTGAGGAAGCATGATGCAATGGGAGGAAAACACCGCTTGACAGGCGGTCATCTTGTTTGGACTGCAAAGACTGTTTCTCCTCCTTGCCTCCAGCTTGAAGTCTAAACTCCTCAGCTTGGCATCCAAACCCCAAGGAGTGTGCCTGGCCAGGCCCTGGCCGCATCTCCCAGCCTCCCTTGCCCACATTCCAGCAGCACCACTGCCTGGCCATGCTGCCCTAACCCGGGCCCACCTTTCCCCAGGTGGACACAGGTATCATTTCTTCATGGTGAAGGTGAGATGGCCCTTTCTTTCCCCGGGCTCCTTGTCCCTCCCTGTGACCGCCTTGAATTGTGATCACCCCAGTCCAGTGGGTCTCTTCTCCAGAGTGGGGACAGTGTGTGTTGGCCGGCACACATTCCCAGGCCAGGGAGACCATGCGGGCATCTTCAGGTCCATGTTTGTCCCCTCCCACTCCCACAGATCTAAGGAAGGAAGTAGAGCAGTTGCAGAGAAGAGTGAGTGCTTTCTTCCACTCCCCTCTCTGGAACCTTCCCAGAGAATTGCTGCTCCTTCTCTGATTTTAGAACAAGAAGACATGATTGTGACCAAATTTAGAAACCCTAAAATTAAAATATAACCCATATTTTAGAATCCATTTCAACAGCTCCACCCCACAAGAAGGAAGGTCTCTTCTGAGCAATGTGGGTGAGGACTCAGCCATGGAAGTAGCAGCAGGGAGCTTGGGGAGGGGTTATTTTCCCACCAAAGATAGACACACCGGCCACACCTGCAAACAGGTGGGATGAGGAAAAATCAGAGGCCTGGGGCAGAGGGGCCAAATTCAAGGAAGCTTCTTCTTGGCTTCTGGTTTCTACCCAGGAAACCAGTGGGAAAGGAAGGATGCTTCTAGAAGCCACCTCAGACCAACCACGGTAGACGGGCCCCTCCTTAGCATGATGCTACTTTTAGCACATTGTTTGCTGTGTTTTCTGAGGAACAGAGGGAAACCCAGGGAGCCAAACAAACAGTCTCCTCCACCTTATATGATAATAATAGCGACTAGGTGCAGGGTGGGTGCAATGTGCCAGGCACGGTATTAGGAGCTTTTTAAAAATATTTTGCCGGGAATTCTGAGTCATGTTGCCTCAGAGAGACTATTATAAGCAAAAGAAAACTCATTCGTGCACCAAAATGAAGGAGATGAACTTGTCAAGAACAAATGACAAGGTTTGTTTTGAAGGCACGGCACACGAGAGGCAATTTTAGGAAGGCTGCCGGGAAAGCACCTATGTCCTCCAGCTGCATTCACAAAGGTGAAGAGGTCAATGAAGGAAGGTTATAATCTCGCTGAACTCAGTTCCCATCAGCCCACAGGGCACCCATTCTCTCTGGGCCTATGTCTTCCCCTATAAATTGGATCTGGACGAGCCCTTCTTTGTAAGGGTGTCATGAGTATTGAACAAGGCTATGGAGGAAAATCTGTGAGTGCAGCATCTTGCAAGCAGAGTGCTCCTGTATGTGGTGCCAATACCATGCTGGTTATTTACAGCTTGGCACTGGAAATAAGTGGAGGTTTACGCCCAGAAGTGGGGCGAATCCGAGATGCATATTGTCTTTATGCCTCTGAACACATTGTGGGCAGAAGAAGGAGACTCACTCTGCATTTCCAAAAACAACTAGAACTGTGCTCACTTGGCAAAGTCAAACAGTGAGTCCATTTCAGACAAAGAAAATGAAAAGTGATCATGAAAAAGCAGTGGAAGAAATACTCCAAATAATACTGTCCTTGGGCAGTGAGAACTTGTGATTTCTTGATATTCTTGTGTGGTTTTCAAGTTTTCAGCCTAACAAATATATGTACATATATATATATACGCGTGTATATATATATACGTATATATATACACATATACGTATATATATATATACATACATACATATTTTAAGGAAAGGTGCAGGCAGGAATGAAGGTGAGTCGGCAGGAAGGCAGGAAGAAAGAGGAGGAAGAAACATGTATTTTTTTTACTTAGTTGTTCATCTTGGTTGTGTCCCCCAGGCCCTGAGTCTTGGATATGTATTTTTCAGTAATCTAGAAAAAACAAAACCTTAAAGAGATGAAAAAGGACATTTGTCAGGAACAGTGTAGTAGCAATGAGAGAAGAAGCTTTGTCCCTTGTCCTCCCTTGGGCCACCCTGCCCTACCCTAACAAGTTCCCTGACCGAGTGCTGGGAGCCATGGTCCAGTTCCAGGGGTGCAAGGACCACTTGCTTCAACAGAATGTGTCGCCAAGGGTCTTGGGAAACCTGTGAGGTGGTAAGAGAGCCTCCCGAGCATTATGTCAGCCAGGCCTCCCTCTCTGGGAAACTCACTAGCAGAGCGTAACAGAGTTTAGCCTTCTTTCAACTTTTAATTAAGAAAACCGCCTTGGTATGCTCTGGTGGGGTAGTGGTTAGGGAAGCCGCCTCTGAAGGACAATAGCCCGTGCACATCCCAAGGAGCCAGGTTCACATCCCAGGCCCAGGGGAAACAACCAATATGAACAACTAAATAAAAATAAGATAAAATGTTCCTTCCTCCTCTTTCTGCCTACCTGCCGCCTTCATTCCTGACTGCGCCTCTCCTTTAAAAAAATAAAGGAAATCAGCCTTGAGTTGGATTCTAAGAGGCAGGAGTGAAAGGCAGGGGCCTGTGCCAGGACAGGCATCGGAACAGGCAGCAGCAGATGCAGCTCTGTTCCTAGTCTTGTTCCCCTTTGCTGTGTTCCCTCTCTGGGCCTTGAGCAAGTCCTCATCTACAGTTTCAGAAGGTTAAACGAAACGAGCTCTAAGCTATTGTCCAGCTCAGCATGAGCAACTGGAAACCACAGTCCCTGGCCCTACTTTCTCAAACTCTCCATGGCCCAATGGACCTCAGAAATCTTGCAAGCCCATTTTTCCACCCCTGTAATGAATGAAGCCACATCTGGAGTGTATCTCCGCTGGTCCCTGTTTTGTACAGTTCCTCACAGCTGGATCCCCATAAATCAATTTGTTCTGCAGACAAGTTCCCAGAACTGTCCAGAATTTTACCCAGAAAAGGCAGTTTTATTTCCCTTCAGTTTCTGGTTCCAAAAGGAGTGAGCTGAACCCAGTCCACTTCAGGACATGCTCCCTGAGTCTTCCGAGTCCCGTGGTCAGCTAGGTTTTGCAGAGCAGCCGAGGCTCACACTACTGTCACCGAGCTGTGGGCACAGAGGATGGAGCTGCCTGGGGACCTCTTTCTGGACCCTCCCAGGAAGCAGAGCCCTGATGTTACAGGGAAAAGTCTGGACTAAAATGACCCCCATTGCTCATTGGTTCAAAGTGTTCCCAGAGAGGAATAAATTAAGAAAGGAAAAGAGTTGAAAAGCTAGTTTCCCGGCAGATGGAGAGGAAAGGAAGACTCTCCCAGGGCTTCTGCTCATTTGCTTTGCCACCAGGCGGCCAATAGCACAGCTCCCAGGACTTTTAGAAAGGGCAGCCGTTCTGCGGGTGACCGTCCGAGGTCCTCCTTGTTATTTCTGATGGCTGCTTTGCTCCCCAGGATTTCTCGGGGCTCAAGCAGCTCAGCATCTCTGGGCAGTAAATGACCCCTGAGCACCCTTCCCTCTGGGTGTTCCAGCTTTGCCCACCTTACCTCATGGACCCCTCATGAGTCCCTTAGCACCAGTCACAGCCCTGCCTCAGTTTCACAGATGCCAACTCCTGGCTCAGAGGGGCTGAGTAACTTGCCCAAAGCCACACAGCTGTCAAGCAGCCCATCAGAACTGATAATCCAGGCCTGCCTCACAGACCCTCCCTTTTAAATCCTGCCAAATAAAGTCAAGCTAGGTCCCTCCTAGCTTATTTCCCTCCTAATAAGCGTTTGGACTCAAATTCCATTTTAGAAAACTTTTAAAGATAATTTTTACCAAATGTACTTAAGTGCATGTGCTTAGCTTAAAAAGCCTAATAGTACTCAGGCTTTGTAATAAAATCAGCAGGCCCCTGCCCTGCCCTGCCTCCCCTCTCCCAGATCTGACTCCCCAAACGGCAGATACTCTCAATGTTTCCAGCTATTTCTTCCAGTATTTGCCTCTGTGTTTCAAAAACATCACAGCCCTGCTTTCTCATGAGTTTTCCATTTTAGACCATTATTACTGACTTCCTATGATGAAAAATAAAGGTTCCTTGACACCATTTCTCTCATTCTTACTGTCTCTCACACTTCCTTCCCCACCTCACAGCCTACTCAGAGCACCTGGGGGTCAGCTTACACCAGCCCAGACCTCACTCCAGGGACAGAGAATGGAGGGGGCCTTTGTTTAAACGTAAGTGTCCATCTTCATTCCTCCTAGAAACTCCAGTGAAAACTAAATCTCGTGACAATGGACTGAAGTCACTTGGACAGACTAGCCTGAAGCAGAGAGGACACACAGACACATCGTCCCTGAATCCCTTGACCCTCCGAAGGCCAGAGAGAGCAAACTCGCTGGGTGGCCTCCGAGGGGAATCCGGAGCTACAGGGAGATGGAGACAGACTTCAGCTTCCCAAGAAGCCATGTGAGAACAGAACAGGCTGGCTAGAGAGGGGTATGCCCCACAGCAGGGGACCAGCTAGGGGATGTGACAGGAACAAGACAGGATTCCCGCATGTGGAGAGAATTAAACTCCGACTTCTAAAGCCCCTTCAAATTATATAACTCAGTTATTTGCTTCCTTTTCTAGCAGTTGGCAGTGAGAACCAGAGGAGCGTCACAATCACGCTTGAGTTAATAACAGGCGCTGCCCAGTAGACACATCCATCTGGCCGTCTAAGTCTTAGCATTCTGATGAGCAATGAGTTCCACTGACCCTTGCCTTGAAAAGAAGGCTTGAGATGACTCAGAAGTATAGCAACAGGACAAATGGAACAGAACTCTCTGTCCCACAGGGTTTCAGCGTCCTGAAGATAGTTTCGTGCCGGATGGAGCAATTGCAGATGATTTGGCCTCGGACTGTGGGCCTCCCTGGCTTCCTAGCCAGGATTTCAAAGGGGAAAACTGAAGAAACAGTGCTCAAATCCCACAGTTGCCCCATTTGACAAAGAAGGAAGCAGAGTGGGGGTGTGCGGACATGGACTCGTTTCTGGACCACTGCAGGCGCAGGAGCTGGTCTTACGCCCAAGCTGCTCTGCATTAGAGCCCTGTCCTGAGTTCTACTTCCTGCTTCACACATTTGGAAGAAATGAGCTCGTCGAGAGATGGAAATCAGCTGTGACCCCCCTGGGCTCTGCAAGCAGGAGAAACTCGTGAATTCTCACGCCATCACCGCAGCATAGCACAGGGGGACTAAGAGTGAGAGGAAGGGCTGTGCTCAGGGTGTAAGAGCCCGTTACCTGAGGAGCCACCTCCCCTCCTCTCCAGGAGGCAGAGCAGCCGCATCTGAACTCAACTCTGCGGTCAAATCCCAGCACTGCCACTGATGACTGTGTGACCTTAGGCAAATTCCCCACCCTCTCTGAGCCCAGTACCCTCACCTTTAGGAGGACAGGATAGGGTGTAAGTGGGGAGAGAAGAGGACTAGTACCCACCTCACTGGGGGTTTTGAGAATTAAATTAGTTTATTGATATAAAGCTTAGAGCAGTACCCAACCTGTGGAATTATTATCATCATCGTCATCATCATCAGTTTCATTATCAGCTGCTGCAAATGGGAGCTAGGACTCCTCAATGAGCTGATCTTATAAGATCAAACAAAACAACTCCCTTGAAAACATAACCCTACAGCTACATGTAAGTGTGAAAAATTTGATATGCAGTGCATTCAATCTCACATGTTAAGAGACTGTAAAAGACCAGTATTTTCAATCCCACTTGTTAAATAAGCATTGTGGCTATAAAATAAGCCAGGCAGCAAACTCTTTAGAACTTGCTTTTAAAAAAGATAGGTAACTAATTTTTCTTTATAATTAATATGAAAAGCAAAGTCCATTTTTGATGACACAAATTTTGTTTAAAAGAATACCAGCTTAACACTTAAAGGAAACAAACCAGCACACCCAGGCCAAATTTAGAACACTGATAACTAAATGGCAATGGTAGGTATTGACAAAGAAATGCTGTCCCCACCTTGCTGTGTGATCAGGGGCAAACCCCTTCCCTTTCTGGGCTTGGCTCCCCATCAGTTGCACTGGGTATGAGACGATCTCAGGACGCCTTCTAAGTCTGTATCCTGGACATTTATAATTTGGAAGATCTTTTAGACCAAAGGACAACGCAATTTAAAGCATTGTTTTGGTTTCTGGGCTGACACCACCACCTAGTGGTGCAAGAGAGTAAAACACTAGAGACCAGCCAACCGGGAGCCAATCTCTCGGGTCTCACCTGAAGGTAACGCTACTCAAAAACATGGTCCACAGACCAGCAGCATTGGCATCACCTGGATCTCATGAGAAAAGCAGAGTCTCAAGGTGTCCCTGATATGCTGAGTCTGAATCTGCCTTTTAACAGAAAGGTTAGATGATTCCTGTGCATAATAAAGTATGAAATACTCGGCTTTAGAAAAGAAGAGAAAGGAAGTTAGGCTGTAAAGTAAACTAAGTTTAACCCCTACCTCAACCCGTTAAAAAAAAAAATCCATAATTGACTCATATCAATAAAACACATCCTTTCCAACTCACATGAAGAAATTTGCTGAGTTTTGGGGCAATTTTAATAGGTTTTCAAAAAGGGACATTCTCAAATGGTAAGTAGGCATCTTATGACAGAGATGGACACCACTGAACCTAAATTTCAAACACACCTTCATTACCTACATCGTTATTAATGAAATAACTACACAGGTGTGTAGGAGGCAAATTAAAGATGACCTGGTGTCCATGTGCTGATGTCTAATCCCCTCCCTTTAAGTATGGGAAATATCTGTGAATACATAGGATATCAGTCTAAAGGAATTTTATGCATGTAATTAAGGTCCCTAATCAGTTGACTTTTAATGAGGGAGATGATCCCAGGTGGGGCTGACCTAATTAACTGAGCTCTTAAAGGAGATAAGAATCAACAACATTCTCCTGCTGTTTTGAAGAAGCTGCCGTGTCCTGAAGAAGGGTCACTTAGCTGGGAATGACAAGGTGGCCTTTTAGAACTGAGATACTCAATCCTATGGCCCAAGGAATTGAACTCAGCCAGTGGGCTTGGAAGAGGACCCAAGTCTCATGAAATTTCAGCTGTGTTCCACACTTAAATCACAGCACTGGGAGACAGTGGGCAGAAAATTCAGAGAGCCATGCCCGAACTTCGGACCGATGATATAGGTGTTGCTTTAAGCTGCTACATTACAAAGAATTCAAAGCTCTTGTTACAGATATATTCTAAGAATTAAAGAAAACTATATTCAAAGAACTAAAAGCACTATGCAAACAATCAGGATAGAGGAAATCTCAGCAGAGAAACAGATGTAGAAGCAAATGAACAGAGTTGGAAAGTACTGGAACTGAAATAAATACAAATGACTCCATACACTCAACAGTAGGTTTGAGATGAGAGAAGAAATCAGCAAATATAAAGGCAGAGCATTGTAAATTGTCCAATGTGAAGGTCAGAGAAAGAACAGAAAAATATTTCAGTAAAAAAAAAATGACTAAAGCCTTTCCAAATTGATTTTTTTTTTAATTACTTTTCCAAAACATTGAGCAAATCCCAAAGAAAAACAGACCACACCTAGACACATCTTAAACTGATCAAAGAGGAAACTCTTAAAAGAGAGAAAGGTGACTCATCACATAGAGCTGACAGGATGATTAAGAAATGACTTTTCTTTCAAAACAATAGTGAAACTAAGATAGTGTCACCACAAATGCACAGTGGAAAAAGAAAAACCCCATCAACTAGAATTCTATATTCAGCTAAACAATCTTTAAAAGAAAAAACTGAAGGCAGAATAAAAGCATTCCCAAATAAACAAAAACTGAGGGAATCTGTTGCTAACAAATTTATCCTACATGAAATACCAAAGAAATACCTTACACTGAAAGAAAATGACAGCAAAAGCTTACTCAGATCATAGGAAATAATGAAAAACATGGGAAATAGTACATATCTGGGTAAATACAATAGACAGTATACATACGTATTTTCTCTTCTCTGCTTAAACAATTATGCCATTCCATACAGAGCTTATAATATACACGTCTCTCTCCACACACCCACATCCCCACAACAACACAGAGAGGAGGAGGGGAAAGGAAATGCAGTTCTGATACAAATCTGCTGAATTTTACTGGCATTAACTCAATATTAAGCTAAAGAAGATTTGGATAAATTCAGGAAGGGAAGCTCTAAAATAAAAACATAACTAAGAAATTAACAGAAAACTTTTTTTTTTTTTTTTTTTTTTTTTTTTAAGAAAAGCTGCAGGTAGGAATGCAGGTGAGTAGGCAGGCAGGCAGGCAGGGAGAGAGAGGAAGCAGCATTTTGTTTCTTCTATTTCAGTTGTTTATCTTGGTTGTGTCCCAGGTCACACACCTGGGTCCTTGGAATGTATGTGGACCGTGCCAGTCAAGAGGTGCTGGACTTACCAGCTAGGAGCCCAGGACACACCCACAGAGGACACTCATCTCCCTTATGTAGAGATGAAGAGATGCGCCCCAGAGGGGAAATGACTTGCCTCGGCTAGGCCTGCCTCAGGCCTCCTGCCTCCAAACACCAGGACTGCGGGCAACCACACACCTCCCAGCAGAACACGGAGGACCACCCTGGCTCAGAGTCCTCACCTGTCAGGTGAAGGGAAGGTTTCTCAAAAATGCCAAAAGTTGCCTCCCTGGCAGTGAAAATATTTCCCTTGACCCTGAAATGTATTGCTTTTATTTTTACTGGGTTTTCCACCCTAAAAATCACCACCTATTTGAAGGCAGCCATAAGGGAGGTGACCACCCAAGCAAAGCTAATAAGTGTCCAGGGAGCACTCCCCAAAATACCCTCCTGCACTCTCTAGGATTGGGTCAGGTTCATCCTCTGCAGGCACTGACCTCCCTGGCTCTGGGAGGAGTTGATCCCAACTCCAAGGAGCTCAGACGACAGGAAGGGTGGTGCAGGGGGCGGGGCAGCACTTCCTGACCCCATTGCAGGCTGCGGGGGCACCTGGCCTGCTTCACAAGTAACCATGCAGGGGAGTACTTTTTGAGAGAACTGAGCTCTACTGGAAGGAGCTCTTACCATATACTTGCCTGCCAAAGAGCTATTCAATCCCAGAAAGATAACATAATGAAATGGTCTCATATTTGTTTTTAAATAAATGCCTAGTCATGTTTATTGTGCTTCCTATGTTGTCAGTGCATATATTAAAAAAAGGAAATGGAATGAAAGTATACTGCACGTCAGGGACTAAGCTAAGCCCTGGTCTGTGCTATATTAGGGGATCCTCACAACTACCCCACAAACTCAGTTTCACGATCCTCATTTTACAGGAGAAACTTAAGCTAAGAGTGGTAAAGAGACAGCAGATTGATCCAGCCAGGTCAGTGGGTCCCAGGTTAAATCCCTCCAGTAAAAAAGAGCCTGAGACACAAAGTATACATTTTAATCAATTGCAAACATGTCTTCATCTCTCACATCTGACTGGTTGCAAAAATCAAAGATCTGCCATGTTCTGACATTTTAAAACAGCATTCATATTGACTTCATCGAGAGGACAAGTTCTCAGAAGTGGATCTGGGGTCATTCAGAAATCAGAATGACTGAAAGCTTAGCAACAACTGCTCAGTACAAAATCCAACATTAGTTTCAACGGCCAAATGTCATTAACAAACACATCTGAAAACTGAATTTCATACAGAATATTAAAGCTTTCTCAATACTCATGTGTGGTAAAAATTGAAAGTTATTTAAACATGCTTTAAAGTTAAAGTGTAATTACTGAAAGTAGAAAACCCCACCACAGTGTGGCATCATCAGACATCCATTCTGTGGCTGCACGGCTATAATAGCTTCTAAGTTAAACTGCTCCCTCAAGCAATCAGCTCCAGTTAGTTCTCTTTGGTTAGCATACACATTAACCAGAGTTTTGATTACAACAGCAACACAAAACCAAGTGGCATTCTTTATTAAATAAATCTAGAGTATCTCCATGACCTGAAGGAATCAATGTTCTGAGTATTGCTGTCTACACTGAGAAAACAGAGCCCAATGTTTGAGGTATTACCAGTTTGTCAAAAGTACATTATATGAGTCTAAGTTCCACACATACCAACATCTTCATACCCGGGGATCCTTGCAAATACCAAAATATTTACCAAAATTTGCTGGGTGGGGGGTGGGAGATAAAAAGGCACATTTACAACACACATTTTGATAGAAAAATAGTTTAAAGGCTTTACTTCTCTGAATACAAAAGTTAACTTTATGAATATACTTTTAACACAGTATTTGGGAACAACGTTAAAGTTTCCAGATAAAGTTCAAAGCTAAATTCACATTTTCACCACATTCAGTATCACTTTCACAAACAGCAAAATGATTTGCTCGCCAAAGAAGAGCATCAGGTGTGCGCTGGTCCGCCATGGTGCTCAGCCAAGTCTCTGCTGGGCGCCGTGTTCAGGCGTCCAGTTTTCTCTGATGGGCTCCTGGGTACAGGGACACTTCATGACATGTGTTCTTTGAAGAGCCATTTCTGATGCTCCCAGTCAGTACAGTCTCGTAAGTATGGTATGAAACTGTCGCTGGACGCCTTCCTCTCGGCCTGAACACATTTCTTGGACTGTGTGTGAAATAAGGAACCGTCCTACAAAAGATAGCAGAGGTGGGATGGTCAGGAGAATCACAAGCCATTCCTTAGAGAGTATCTTTTTCCTGAAAACAGGTCCTTAAGAGTTCAGGGTGACTGTCATCATTTCAGAAATAGGTATCCGGGCAAGTGTGCCATGTGAGGCCAACGCGGGACTGCACAGAGAGACCCGGGGTGTGCAGAGGACCTTGGGTCCCACACACTGGAGCCCCTCACGGGTGCGACGCTACCGTAAGGGCCAGTGGCGCCCCCTGCTGGCTGCTCTGGGGACCTGTCAAACCTTCAATCTCATCCTAACTACTTTTCTTGAGAGAAACCGGGACCAAAGACCCTTTACAAATCTCTTTCACTTTTCTCTTTCAACTGATTCCATCCCTGGTGATCTCTCTCTCTTCTGCATTTCTGTGGGGAGGCAGGAAACTTGGTCAGCTCAGACCAGCTGGGTGAGGGTCAGTCAAAGGTAGTGGGTTCCTCCCACACCAGTTCCCAAAACCTCCAAGATAATGATCCTGACTGCGTCTTCTTTTTCTCAACAGGTGCTGGGCTAACTCAGCAAGTATTAACCCAGTTTGGGGGGTTTATTTTTCCCCTTCACCTCGTTCTGCTACAAGCCATGTGCCCCCAAGGAACTTAATGATGACTGAGCAACAAATGGGCAAAATCCATGACATTCCAGTTCCAGGGAAAGGGAAGTCTTAGAAATAAAATAAGAATCTCAATAATACTAACACTGAAAACCCTTAAAAGTGCTCATAAATTGCCTTTAAAGAGAAAGTAAATCATTAAAGTCTCCTTCCTCCCACCCTGCGAAGGAAACATAATTCTCCTTAAATGGCCACTGAAATTTAAGATAACATTTTAAAGACACTTCCAACCAAGTTTATGGTTCCTATCTTGCATTACTATTCCTGGAGGGCTTAAAGCAGGGTTGTGGGGGCATTACTGAGCATCACGGACCCGAGGGCTTTGCAGAAACAGTTTTTCCTCTTTTTTAATATTAGCTAGACAGCACGATGATGCCTGGCTTTTCCAGGTGGCCTGCAAACTTGATTGTTGATCATAAAATTCTCTACAGAAAAACACACTCTAACGCTATGTAATAACATTTAGATAAACCCATTTCTAAGCTGTAGAGATGAATTTTTTTGGTCCCTGGGGTCATGCTGGGAAGGAAAGCTTCTATATGAAGATCAAAGAGAACTAAGTTTTTCCTTTGAATTGTTTTCTTTGAATTTTCAATGCTCAGATGCTTTTCAGTGAGCCAAATGATACAGCTATTAGTGAGTCCTATCGCAACCTGCTGCAAATGTGGTGGGGCTGGCACCTTTGAGCCTGAAAGACACTCAGGTCCAAAGCATCAATGACTCTTCTGAGGGAGAGTCGCTCCAGCACAGATGCTTGGTCACTAGACCACAAACAATAACTGATCTCCATAGAGCTTTAAGTTTCCAAAGACTATTTCTGGCCAGACTTCCGATCCGCAAGAGCAGGAGATCAGGCTGTATTATCCCATCGCAGAGCTGAGAAAACGAAGCTTAGAGAACTGGCGTGACTTCAACCTGGATCAAACTTCACATCCTAACACTTGGGCTATTCCACTCACCTAATCCCCATGTCAGATGATTTCTCCTCCACTCCAGCCCACTGCAGCACAAGGGGTGAGGGGGATGGAAAGGCTGAAAGCAGGTGGACACGGAGGGGAAAGGGAACGTGCTGCTGACACAGGACATGGCCACCAGCCTGGCTCACCGTGGAGCCCGCATCTCCCTGAGCCCACTGCGGGGTCACCCTGGGGTGAGTTTTACCTCCGCTCTGCAGCCAGGCCTCCACACTCACCTCCTGCAGGATGAACTTCTGATTCTCTGGGGTGGTTTCCTGGCAGAGCTGCATGATGAGAATATCTGTCCCCGGCTCCACCGCTATGCAGGCCTCTGGGTGGTGGGTATTGTAGCGTATTTCATTCTGGGATGTGTACTCGAAAAACTGAAAACAGCGCCGTCAATGTGCCAGTTACCCTCAGACATGGAAAGAGAGGAACTGCTGCATGAGAGCCAACCCGGGTCAGAAGAGGCATGGGTGTGGGGGCCAGACACTCTCCCCTCCCCCAGGGCACCAGCCCATCTGATCAGTCAGCCCCTGCCTGACCCCACAGCACTCAGCGATCTCTGGGCCATGCTTCCCAAGGGCACAGAATGTCCTTTCTCATGCTCAGCTCACTTGCTAGACAGAGAGGGTGAGGCTGGGGCCTGGGTCACCTTGGGCTCACTGTGTCCCACCCCATGCTGGAAAAAAGTAGACCAGTCCCTGCGGCAGCATTTGAGGGTTCTCTGCAACTTTGTCCAGCCACTCCCCTCTTTTCTTCCGTGCTTTCCCCCTCCTCCCTGCACAGTGTCGTGGAAAGTATGAAGTGCTGTGCACAGGCAGCCATCATGACCGCTGGTGGGAAGACCTGTTTCTTCCAGAGCAATGGTTTTCCTACCCTCGTGTGCCTAGAACAAACATTGATTCTGGGCTCCCCTCTCAGAGGGAATGAGGAGATGGGGACAGGAAGCTGCATCTGTACATTTTTAACAAGACACTCAGCCATCCATGCCCCCAGCCCCACCATCTCCCTCCCAGGAAGCCCAGCCCAGGTGTCTGCTCTTCAGGCATGTGGGGCAGTGCTTCTCTGACAAATCTGGCTTCAGAGGAGAGAGGGTTCAAACAAGAGTAAACATCATGGATTTGAGAAGTTCCATGTCTCATCCAAAAAGGAGAGGCGGTTGGCACTAGAGGGTGCCAGGGCTCTGAGGAATGTGCATAAGGGGGCTCAATATTCGAATGGAACTGGAGGGAGTCCGGCTCCGAAGGAAACTTGAATCCTCACCCCTTCATAGTCTCTAGTGTCTGCTCTTCCTGGGACAGTGAGGCTTTGGAGGGCTAGAAGCAATGCTCCACGCACCTCCCTGTTGGGAGCCTCTGCTTTCTGGGGTCGGGGGCTTCAGGGCCTCCAGGACTTGCCTGAAGGACAGCACCTGACCCAGAAAGATGTGCCAGGGATCCCAGCGAAGGCACCTGCCCTAAACACCGCTTTGTAGTGTGGCACTAGGCAGCAAATACTGCAATTCCATTTCAGAATGAGTCCAAGGAAATCATCTAAAATGCAGATCTGATTGATTTCCACCCCCCTTTTTTAATGACAGATGATCTGTAACTGCAAAAATAGGAAGGCAGGAAGTCAGTTAACTAAAGCGTAATATAGCCATACGTGGACTATCAAAAGGCCAATCGGAATGATAGCCTCAAAGGATGGCTAATAACATCAGTATGGTAACTGAAACAGAAAGAATGGAATATAAAAAAATAGACATTATGATGACTATTTTTAACACACAATCCTGGGGAGAGTGGGGGTGTGATCACGTGGTATGAGGAGCTCTGTTTATCATTTTTCCCCCTTCCTTTCTTGGTTTCTGTTTTTTTTCTTATTTTTGTTTAAATAAAAAAACGAAATATATAACCCAAGCCAGGGCATAAAAAAGATCAAAAGCAAATGCCTTTGTGTTCACGGTAGCTGCTCTGGGTCCTGTCATTCCCAACGTGCTTCTCTCCTTTTCCTGTTTCCCAAATGCTCTTTAATGACCTTACACAACCCTGATAACTTTTAAAAATCACATACTTACTGTTTAAAAAACACACAGACCCTCATTTCCCGCCCACGAGCAGCTAGTCCCTTAGACACGCCCTCGAGCAGCTCCTGCTGACACCCCCCCACCCCCACCCCACCAGACAAGGTCTGCGAGGCAGACGGGCGCACCTGGTTCTGGCCCAGCCCGTGACAGGCGTACAGGAGGACCTGGTGGCCCGCAATCTCGTTCTCGTCAGGAGGATTGTAGTCAAAGCAGTAATCTTTCAGCCCTTTGTTCTGGAGCTAAACAAAACACACAGTGGGCACTGAGGTCCAGACTGTATACAATGAGAGGTTCTACTCCAGGGTTTCTGGAGCAAGAGACATCTGCTTCTCATTTTTAAAAGCACTCCATTCTAGATCACAGGCAGGAGTCATACACCTCACTTTAAGATGATAAAACCGAGGCACGGAGAGATGAACTCTTTAGACCGGAAAGTTCATAGCTCTTCATTTCCCATGCGCGCAGCCTTAACACTGCACTAATCCAAACACGGCTGGCTGGCTTGTGCCTGCATATGCACTGACAAGTCCTGCTACTGTGCATCTGAAAACAATTCCCCACATCACAGGTCCACCATTCAGACTGCAGGGACAGGACAACACAAAGGGCGAGGGACTTGTCCAAGCTCTTACAACAAGCAAACAGAGATACCTGAATCTTGAAACTAGGACTGCTGATTCCAAGTCCAGGGCTCTCTCCCTCACCTAACTCTGTTTCATCTAATGTCACCGCCAAGGTACCTTTTGTCTCTAAAACTCTTTAATCACTCTAAGAGCAAAAACCTAGGAGCAGTTCATGCCCCTCCTCACTTTCAGGAGCTGAGAGAAAGGCTCAAGCACTACTTAAATTCAACATCCTGGACAGTTAACGGACTCTCAACGTGTCCTCCCGAACCCTCTCCCACAGTGGCACTTGTCTAACCCTGGCTAGCCCGGTTCTGATGACAAGTACTTAGCCAGACAGAAAGAAGGATTTAGTGATTGGCTAGCTCAGAAAACACAGACCTCCACAGTCTCGAGACCCCTTTGCTTTGTGACAGAAAACAGGAGCAGGAGATGTTTACATGATCAGAGCATCTTAGATTTGGAAGGACTCCAATATCATCCAGTCAAGTGATCCCCACTTCGGACTGCCAAGGACCTTGACCTCAAATGAGCTCCCTATGTTCAGAAAGGTTTTATTTACCAAAGAAATAGTAAAAACACTAAAAAGAAAAAAAGAGACCCCTAACGACTGAAACTAAGATTAAGCTAAATATATCAAGTTGGTAATAGATACAGCGAAAAGAATGATTTTATACATTTGTCAAGGTATGAAGCTGTACCCCCAAAATGTATAGAGTTGTAAAACAATGTTCTCTCAATTAAGGAAGCTAACGAGAACTACAAATACAAAAGAATGACTTTAATGACTTTAGAGCATGGGACGTTTGATTACACTTCCTGAGTGAAATACATTCTGTAAACAACTTAAACCTCATTCACAATAACACTATCAATGGAAGTACGATTACTATTTCAAAATTATTTTAGAAAAGAAAATAATCAGGTTACCATTTTTAGAAACCAAGGTGCTCTGTGTAGAAAAAGAAAAATATATTCATAATATCTAAGAAGAAAAAAAATCCTGTAAAATTACATTTGAATTTGTTATATCAATAGTTGCTCATGATTTGATTCCAAAAATATATACTTCCAGTCTCAGCCCACTGGAAAATCTGGAGCTAAATGGCACTCCAGGGACCCACTAGATCCATGTGGAAACTATAGTCCCAACTCCAAGTCTTCACCAGGCCGAGGAGGAGACTGAAGCAGCAGGCACCCTTCCAGCAGGAGCTCAGCATTTCACGGACAACAAGCTAGCTGCCCCAGGCAATGGGGCACATCCTTCTTTACCAAAATTTTCCAGCTAATAAAGAGAAAAGAAAGAAATGCAACATCGCTTGGCAACTCCATTAGAAATAATAGATCTGGCGCACCCTGGTGGAGCAGCGGTTGGGTCAATCGCCTGCAAGGGAGCAAACCCTGGTTTCCAGTCCATAGCCCTGAGTTCAAGTCCCAGATTCGGGGTGGAGCAGTGGCAGAAACAACCAGAAACAACTGACTAATTTAGTTAGTTGTTCTAACTAAATAAAAGTAAAATAAAGTGCTTCCTCCTCCTCTCCTTTCCTGCCGGCCTGCATGCCTTCATTCCTGCCTGCTCCTTTCCTTAAATACAAATAAAAAAAAAAAAGGAAACAAAGAAACAAAGGGAAAAATAGGTCTAGGAAACGAGTATCAAGGGCTACTAAAGACTTAGAGAGAAGGCTGAGGGGACCCGAGCATGGAGAGTCCTGCGCATCCTCCACACACCCCTGACCACTGTCTCACCCACAGCAGGACAGCTGGACACTGTGCTTTCACTGTGTCACATTGAACGCAAAATACAAATGCAAGTTTTCTTGCTGAAAAGTTTGATTAACTCCAGTCAACACCTGAGAACTCACATCTGTTTTAAGAAACATGGGAAGAGAGAAACCGTTTAAAATCACCATCGAGAAACAAGGAAACAAGGGTGAGTCACTCCAGAAGACAATCATTGCTGCGTTTTTCTAAATGGGGGGGAGGGAGAGAAGACTACTTTAGATTAGAGAGATTTAGAGGTGCCCTGGGCACAGTCCACACGCACCCCAAGGATCCAAGTTTGGGGTTCACATCAGGACTGGCAGAAACAACAACCAAGAAGAACAACTACACAAACTAAATAAAACATGCTTCTTCCAACTCTCTTCTTGCCTTCCTCTGCTCGCCTTCATTCCTGCCTGCACCTTTCCTTTAAAATAAATAAAGAGACTTAGGAAAAAAGATGTAGCAACCAAAAGTCATATGGCAACTTGTTTGGATCCCACTGAGACTTGAAGAAATGTGATAGGTGTTAGTAAAAGCAAGGTCACAGCATACCCTGGTGGAGTAATGGTTAGGTCCGCCACCTCTGGTCAAGCACAGTCTACATACATCCCAAGGACCCAGGTTCACATCCCGGGGCTGGGATAAGTAAAACTGAAATAAATAAAAAGGTTTCTCCCTCCTCTCTCTGCCTGCCTGCATGCCTACCTGCTTCCATTCTTGCCTGCACCTTTCCTTAAAAAAAGAGGTCATGGGAACACAAGTGTGCCTCGGTTTCCTCATCGCTGCAATGGGAGGCTTATGCTCACAACTGCAGGGGTGCACAGTGCAGACATTCCAGACTGGTGGCCACACTGGGGAAGAAGGAAGGACAGCAGATGGGAGGTGGAAGGCGTGTAGGACACAGCCTGTGATCCCCACAAAGGGGCCTTTCTTGCCCAGGACCTGTGGTTCAGACACAGGAACCCAGAAGTCCCTGCCCACCAGGGCCCATCCCACTCACCATCCCAAAGAAGCCAGGCCTGTCTTCAGGCACGTGCAGCTCTGGGTACACGGTCTGCAGGAACCACTTGAAGTCCTTACACTTGAGCTTCTCACGGAGCTGCCTTCTCTCTGTCACATCCCCGAAGGGTTCCTGAGAACACAACAGAACAGGGAGCCCAAAGGTCAATCAAAGCCTCTCATGCACACGCACTCAACACCCTTCATTAAGCATCTACATGTGCGGGGCCTGTGCAGGGACAGAGGGTTAAAAGCCACCTCAGACAGAGCGACAGTGCTCTAGGTAGGAAGACGGCAAAAATCACATTCTCTGGTGCCTACTACAGGGGTGTGAACAGGTGCGCGGTGGGAGGACACAAAGCACCTGCTGATGGAGTCTGCGAGGTAAATCCTGGGGCCACACGGGCATCCCTGGACCCTCACGTCATCAAGCGGGCCAGTGACCACAGGCTAGCCAGCCATCCAGGACATGCCAACGGACCACCAATAACCAAACGCTCACTTTCAAACCCAGATGGAATCAGGAGTGTAAACTGCCTTAGGTTCTCAGTATTGAAGTCTGCACATACCCGACCATGGTAAGAGCGAGTGCGGCAAAACGAGGACTTGTTGCAAGTTTAGTTTTATGGACAAAACCAGTGAGTAAGAGCTTTTGAACAATTAAGGAAAACATGCCTGTATTCAACATGACAGGTGTGCAGGAGAGTAAGGCGGAGCGCTGAGAGACCACTGTCCCTCCCTGTGATGTCAGTTATCATGGTTTGATTTCGTAAGTGAACTATTTCACATGATGGTAATACATGAAAACATTTGGATACAATTTTTGACATCTGTTCATTGCCTAGCAATTCATTCTCTGAGGATAAGCACTGTGGTCTCGCCTTCAGCCAAGGACCCATTTTAACACCCAGTCACAGGAATTCTGACAAAGGGTACACGCATGTCACTGACAGTGGTCTCTAAAGACCCTCAGTGGGAAGGAACTGTAGGATCCAGATGGCAGGACAGGGGAGAGAAGATGCTTCTACCCTGCAGCCTTGGGCAGCACAGAAGAAGCAACGCCCTGCAGCTGGGGGCAGGGAGGGGTCAGCAGGAGCACCGCAGGCTGCAGGCCCTAGCTACCCACATTGGCCACACAAGGGGAAGTTCCTCCCTCTTGCTGGCCTTCAGCTGGCTCATCTACAAAAGGAGAATCTCAGGGTTACTGAAAGGGTTCAGAGAAGAGATCTTCATCAACAGGCTCAAAGAGAGGTCCTGGAGCAGAACTCGGTTTGCCAAGCAGTCCACTGAGCTGTGACAGCAGGATGAGTGAGCACCGTGACCTGGTCACGCAGAGCTGGCCCCACAGAAGAGTGGGCAAACCTGTCTGAAGCCCAGGAGCTTCTGGGAAAGAAGATGCAGACCTGTCATCCACAGGATCCCTCGCACAGGGCAGAGCAAGGTGCTGAGGAAACCGTCTGGCTGGATGGGCCAGGCTCCCACAGGCTGGCGTGGAGACTGGGGCCCGTGGGGTGCAAACCCATAGTTGAAACCTCAGTGCCTCAGGGGTCACCTCACCATGACTCTGATGGCTGGAAGAGCAAGGCCTCCCGGAGTGGGAGGCAGACCAGCTGTCCAGCTGTGGGCTCCGCCTTCCACAGCGACACTGGGAAGAAAGGCAGCCTTGGGACCTGGCCCGCGCTCCTCTTCTCTGTCTGTCTGACTCCCCACTGTGGAAGCAGCAGCTTCAGGGTTCTTGGACAAGTCAAGGGGCCAGGAAAAGTCCTCAAGATGGAGATATGACAGCTCTAAATAAGAAGGCAGGTGTATCCCTGAGCAGTAAGGATGAAGATAAAAATGCCATGGCTTAAATGGCACTTGCATTAGTGGACTCGATCCTACTTTATGGAAAGATAAGCCACAGTTTTGTGTACGAGGGACACATAAGGAGGGAGCCAAGACAGGCTACTTAGGTGTAGTCCATCTCCATTATTTGTTGATTCTCTATTTGCGCAATTTCCTATTTGCTAAAATGCATGGGTAATCTCAAGATCAATCACTGTGGTCTCCAGTCATATGCAGAATTGTCTCACAAAATGAGTCACCCAGCGCGCATGTTTCCAGCTGAGGGCACAGTCGCAGTCTATTTAGGGTCATGTTTTTTAGCTTCTGGGCTTGGCATTAGTGGTTTCACTGCTTAAAAAGGCCCCCACGGGTAGTGTTCCTCCCTGCAGGAGGGCTGGGATGTGCCCCACAGAGAGAACATGTTGTCGGACAAGCTTTGCTCAAGCATGAGCTACAGCGCTGCTGCCCATGAGTTCAAAGCTCATGAGTCAACTACGTACATTTGATAAGTCCTCTTAATAAAGAGACACACACATAAAAACCAAGTTCTGTACTGACTGACAAAAAAGTTGTGAGCTGAGGTTGGCAAGAATTTAACCCTGTGTTTTCCCTAAGGATAACGGTTCAGTGTTCCTAATTCAGGGCTGGCAGTCAACACACAGGCTATGACTACTATGGACCGAGAATCAACTGGTGTTTTTGTAGTAAGTGAAACCGTAAAGCTTTCTCTTACATGTATCATGAGTGCCCAAATTCTTTTCAGTTTCTAGAACCAGCTCTGCTGTGGTAGAAAGGGCAGAACTGGCTGATTTGGTTCAGATGAGGCCAGTGGGAGCTCGGGTGGGCCGGCGCACTCACCAAGCGGGCGTGGGGGTTGCGATGGTAATAGAGCTCTTTGAAGTCATCCATCCACACTTCAGCTGCACGGACACTGTTGGCCAGAGCCTTTTTGCGGGAGTAGGGGGCTTGCTTGGGAAACACATGGCCAACGTGAGAACACGGGTGTATCTCCAGGCTCCCACCACACTGCCAGATCTGCACACAGAGCAAGGGAGGGCGGGCTGGGTGACGGGCAGCAGTTCGGGGCCACACACCTGCAGCCAGGAGCTGGGCACATGGAGGACATGATGAGCATGGCCAGACTTCACCCTCATGGGGGCGGATGCCGTCTCCCCAACAGGCTCAGGACACGGAATGCAATCAAAGAGCAAGAAAGCAGCCCCGGAGACAAGTCATCAGACACAAGACCCCAGGTCCATGCACTAAAGGTCATGCATTTAACTCACAGAAATACCCGTGGGTGGCCTGGCTGTATGACGCATTACCTGGTCTCCTACCACAGAAGATAGGGAAGCAGCGAATAAGGAGAGAGGTTTGGAAGGGAGAAAAGGAGAGCTTCTAGAGGCAGGCAGAGCAGCCTGACACCTAGGGAAGAGGCAGAAAGACCATTAAAAGCACACCTCAAACTCAAGGGGCTGAGTCATCTGGGGGTCACTTCATGCTGACGCAAGTAGCTATGAACATCCCATTGTCCCCGAGACATACGACCAAGGTAGTGTCTGGCACTTAGGAAGGGGGCACAAAAGTCCTTGGTGAAAGGCCGAATTATGGTTTTTGAGCAATTTTTTACAGTGGCAGGAAGTCTCATATGATATTATTAAAATTTAAAAATTTTCTATTGCAGAACGGGAACACTGACATAAGGTTTTGAATTTAAAAAGCAAGATTTAGTTAATGGGAAAATGCATTAAAATGGCAGGGTTTTCTCAGAGGCATTCGCCCACAACAGGGTCAGTAGGTGGGCCTGTTTTAAAAGGCAAATTCCTGGGTCCTACCATAAATCTGTCAAATCTGATTTTCCAGAGAACTTGCCTCGAGACTTACCTTTTAAACAAGCTGCCCCAACAATTCCTATCTGTGTCGTCTGAAAGCTACCGCTAAATCAAGGGTTATTTCATAAGGAGCCAAGCAAATCAAAATTCCTAAAGATGGGATGAAGAGACAGAGACCTGTGTTTGCCACTTGCCCTTGGAGTAACCCTGAACGAGTCACTTCCAGGCTCCAGCCTCAATTCTTCTTCTCCATAGAGTAAGAGAAACGAACTAGGTAAATCTCAAGGTCCTTTCCTGTCCCCTAGTCACTAAAAGCATATCTATTTTTTAAAGTTCATACAAGAAGGCAACATGTTTATGGGATGTATGGGCCATTATCATCTTCCAGGTTCACTGGAAAAAAGTCAGTTGGACCAGACTCTCATAAAATCCCCTCAGAGAGGGAGGGAAGGAGGAAGAGAGAGAGGGAGGAAGAGAGGGAGGAAGAGGGGAAGGAGGGAGGAAAAAGAATGAGCCCAAAAAGAAGCCTAGAATACTTACCCTAAAGGAGAATTCGAGGTTTTCTCCGCCCCAGACTTCCATTCCTGTATCATAAGACCCCAGATATTCAAAATATTTCTTACTCACAGCAAACAGCCCACCAGCCATGGTTGGAGACCTAGAAGAGTGGATAGCCACACTTTAATGGTGACAGCAGGAAACCATTTTGTTAGCCAAGCTTCCTTCCCCCCACAAGTTTGTTCACCTGTTTCTCAGCACAACTGGCCGAGGCTGGGCCCGAAGGCTCTGTCCAAGGGAAGCTCACAGACAGCTCACAGGCAAGCTGAGAGTCTGCATATGATGCATGTGTGAGCTGAGTGCAAGCTGGGGCCTGTGTGAGCAGAAAGGAGGGCATGGGGCAAGAGGCCCAGGGCGGCACAGGAGGCACGGCCCGCAGGACAAGAAGAGGAAGAGACTGGTTCTCCAAGAAGATACCAGCATGAGCAAAGCCAAGGGCGACAGAAACTTCTTGGTGTTTTTGAAAACACAGACAAGGAGAAAACTACCACACTCCCAGACAGGGAGGCAGGCACCAGGCCGTGGTGGCCTTAGCCGGGCAGAGGACAAGCAGCACCAGTGTTGTTCAAAGGCCAGAAAGAGTAGAACATACCAGACGACCCTGTCAAGGTGCCCAGGAGCCCGCCTGTCTCCTGCCTGATGGGCTCCCATGCAGGACCCAGTCGGCCAGCTTTGGCCTACTTCTCCCACCAGCCTGTTTCTCCTAACCAGCTTCATCTAGAAGGCAGCACTGCTTTCAGAAATGGCCCAAGGTTTCCACCACACCCGGAAGCTCTGGATCAACATACCACGCAGATGCAGACACACAGAAGAATGCATCTGAAAGGGGGAATAACAACATTGGGGCAGGTTCTCGTGGCTCGGGGGACTGGGATGAGACACTGGTTTGCAGATCATGAGAGCCCAAGGACCCAGGTTCAAGACCCAGGGCCGGGGTGAAAAATAAGAATGAACGATTAAGTAAATAAAAATGTTTCTTCCTCTTCCCCTTTCCTTCCTTCCTTTAGATGTTTCTTTCTCCTCTCCCTTCCTTCCTTCTTCTCTTCACAAAAAACAAACCAAAGAGTCCAACACCATACAACCCTTAGGCCCGCCAGCAGACTACTGGACTTGATGGAGTTTGGCTTTCCCTGCACTCCAGTCTGGGCCCAGAAAAGGACAGCAAGAGTCCTTGTGTGTAGACTACAAAGCACTTTCACTTGTGTCTATCCCCAAAGTCTAGGAAAGAGGCAGGGTGGATACGCCCATTTCTATTTCACAGGGGAGGAAACTGAAGCCCAGGGATGTGAGAAGAGGGTGGGGATTGCTGGCTACAAAATCCCTGGGCCTGGTTATGCAGCGGGAGTAGCAGTGTTAGTTAGATATCAGGCTCCCTAGATAAGATCACCATAGATAACTCCTCTCTGCTCTGTGCCTCAGTTTCCAAGCCTGTTCAGTGAGAGGTTGGGCGCCTACAGAAGCCTGGGTGTTGTGCTCAGTTCTCTGGAGTTGCCATTCCCTGCCATCTTCTGCATCATTTCCTCCTGGAAGGCTGGAAAGGCTACTGAGGGTGTCCCTGTGGCCTGAATATACAATGGAATAGTATTCAGCCAGAACAAAAGTAAAGTTCCAGAGGAATCTTGAAAACACAATGTTAAGAAAAAGAAGTTAGACAGAAAAGGACAAGCACTCTATTATTCCACTTATATGAGGTTATCTAGAAGAGGAAAACTCGAGACAGAAAGCAGAATTACTAGAGGCCAGGGGAGGAGAAAAAGGGGAGCTAATGCTTACTGGGTATGGAATTTCTACAGAGGATGATGAAAAGTTCTGCTAATAATCAGAGGAGATGTTCACACAATATCTTAAGTGTGTTTAAATGCACTGAATTGTAAACTTTCAAGCAGTTTAAACAGTAAACCGTATGCCATGTGTATTTCATCACAATTTTTAAAATAAATAAAATATACTGAAATAAAACCTATGTATGCAGCAAAGAATGTTAATAAAAATAAAGACCCGCTCTGGGAAAAAGACAGGGAGACTGTGGGCTGCACCCCACCACCCCTCGAGGGCCTTGCTGATAGGTTAGCCACACGCAAGGCGGCACACTCCGAGATGTCCACCTGACCTGATGACATCCACAGGGGACCTCATCCGCCGCCTCTCGCTCTCGGGAACCACATGCCACGTGAACACCAGCCTCCAGTCGAACCCGCCGATCTGGGGCTCGCCAGCATTTCCCAGGTACTCGAAGGTGTTCCAGTCGATGACATCAATCACGGGGCACACCACTGCCGACTCCTCCTCATGGATCCTGCAAACACCCAGGACCCCGTGTCTGCATATGGGCAGTGACAGGAGGGTGACCGGGAAAGCGGGGAATGAACTCCCCTCATCCCTCCACAAGGCAGGGGCAGCAGCGGTGAGAAAGGCCTGCTGTCTCTCCCCCTGGTATCTGCAGCCACCGCAGAGCCCCAGTGGGGAGCGCCTGGAGGACGCTTCTGGGTAGGCTCAATGAGGGTTCCACGGAGGGTGTAAACATCTCAGACACTAGCCACATGTGTTTGGAATACGTGTCAAAGCCAGGACTCACAAAACTCAGAGGTAACTTGTAAAGTAGAAAGCAGATTTTCATGTCTTAAGATGGCAAGAGGTTTTGTTCTTGAACCACAAGGAATCTCCTGAAGTCAAGAAATAATGATTTCCCCATGAACAGAGAGTCACGAGGTCAGTTTTGGTGTTAGAATAAGAATTCTAATTGTGTCCCTTATTTGCTGTGTCACATCAGACAAGTCACCTAATCTCTCCAAGCCTGTTCCCACCTGGGTCAGTGGGAGGAGTGACACCTGATCTTAGGGGTAAGGGTGGGACTCCCCAAGAGAACGCTGTGAGACGGCTGCAGAACCTGAAATGACTGCTACTCTTGTCATCATTATCGTGACACATTGCACACAGTGGGAAAGGCTACACTCTTCTGTTGCAGGTGTCATCTGTGTGGCCTTCAGCGATTCTCTCTGCAACCATTGCTGCAAGCCCAAGCATCCTGCACACACTGCCAGGCTGTGTTTCTTTGCATTTGCCCCCACGCCAGGCAGGAGGAACTGAGACTGGATCAGGCGTGACATGAGCTTTCTCTGGGTTACATTTTGGGGGCTGTTATCTAAAACTGGAGACTATACATCATGCACAGAACAATGGTACAAGCGAGAAATGTCCTTAAGGAACAGCAGACAGTCAGAGAGGGCGTGAGGCATACCACACCGAGAGAAGGATTACAACTCTAGGGGACGCTGTTTGGGACAGATCATGAAACGAAGAATCCAACTTGGGAGATCACTAAATCTAGGGCCTTGCAGACTGGGTACCACCCACACCCAACTGAGAGAAGATATTTGTGTTCCATATTTCTAATAAGGGTTTAATATCCAAAATAAACAAAGAACTTATAAAACTCAGTAACATAAAAACAAGCAATCCAATCAAAAAATGGAAAGAGGAACTAGAGAAACATTTTTTTCCAAAGAGGATGCACAGATGGCCAACAGGCACATGAAAGGATGTTCCTACTTGCTGGCCATCAGGGAAATGCAAATCAAAACAATGATGAGACACTATCATATACCTGAGAGACTGGCTATTATCCAGAAGTCTGAAACAACAAGTGTTGACAAGGATGTGGAGAAAAGGGAGCACTTTTACACTGTTGGTGGGAGTACAAATTGGTGCAGCCCCTATAGGAAAGAGTAGGGAGATTCCTCAAAAAGTTGATTATGGAAATCCCATGTAATCCTGCCATCCCATTTTATCTAAAAGATATAAAACACTAACTCACTGAGATTTATCCAGTCCCATGTTTATTGCAGCTCTATTCACAATAGCTGAGAACAGGAAACTACCTAAGTGCCCAAGGTCAGATGAATGGATAAAGAAGATGTGGTCCATATAGACAATGGAACACTGGACTGCTCTTACAAGAGATGAAACCCTGTCTTCTGAGTCAACATGGATGGATGTATAGGGGATTATGCTAAGTGAAATAAGTCAAAAGATAAAAGATAGACACTGTATGATCTCAGTCATAGGTGGAATGTGAATAGACAAAACAAAGGAACAGAATAAAACAAAACCAACCCTTGGACACTTGCAATAGAACTAAATTACCAATAGGGAATGGGACTGGGGTGTGGGGAGGAGCTAGTGGTGGCAGAGCCCACTGGACAATGGTGAAGAACACCTACTTTGATGAATATATATATATAAATGACAAACATATATGTGCTATATATATATATATATATATACTTACATTTTATGACTATATAGTTATAAAAACAAATAGAACACAGATTATGTTCATTATTATCTCTTCATTCTTATATTCATTTTTTCCTTCTGATTTTAAAAGAAATTAACATGGAAACATTGTTGTGGGTCCTTTAAAGTTTCACGGGCCCTAGGCATTACAGGATCTGGAATTCATGGATAAGTCAGCCCTTTTGAAGGAACTACACGAAAATGTATATCCTCTAGGAGTTGATTCGATGTGATTGACAATTTTTTTTCTTGGCCAATCACACATTCTAAGTTTTCTACAATAAATGTCCGTTAGTTATAAAAGCAAACATGCAGACAGGGCCAAACGTGTGGTCAGGTCCACGTATTAAGTCATTCATTGTCCCCCCGCCCAGTGAGGAGGTACTATCATCAGGTCCAGAGGACTTGCCCGAGGAGCCTCTGAACCCAGCGCGCCATAAGCCTCTTCGCCAAGTGATGGGTTGTGCATCCTGTCCAGTGGACCCTCCCCGTGACTGCTCACTTACCTGTGCAGCAGTGGCTCCAGCCAGCCCTCGTGGCACTCACAATGGCAATCCAGGAAGGTCAGCACATCACCCTTTGCCGCAGAAGCACCCAGCAGCCGGGCTCGCACCAGGCCCTCTCTCTTGGTTGCCCGAATCAGGCGCACCTTGGGCAGGCCGGCCAGCTCGGCGGCCAGGCGCTCCTTCAGGTGCTCTGTGGAGGCAAATGGACACCAGTCACTGCCACATAATCTGATGCCACATCCTTCCAGGTCCTCTCCACCCCCAAAAGGAGACTAAGTGGACACAGGCCATGTTTATTCTGCCACCTGGGATGTCCTCACCTCATCCAGAACCAAGGCCAAAAGTGCCCCAAGGTGTGGGGAGGCTGGACGGAGGAATTCCAGAACCAGAGCATGCATCTCATCAAACCACATGCAAAGTGAATGGTACTGATGAAAGGGTGAGCATAATAGGAGGCTAAGGCTCAATCAAGCTGCTTCCTCCCCCAAGATGTTGACTTGTGAACATTTAAAAATAAAAAGTACGTAAGCGGTCCAATCACAGTTTTTATAAAAATTTGTTAACATGGCGTACCCCGGTGGCTCTGGCTTTAAGCTCATACCTGGGGCACAGACCACATGTATCCCAAAGACCTGGGTTTGTGGCCGGAGACAAGGGGGAACAACTAAAATGAACAACTAAACAAAGCACCTCTTCCTCCTTTCTCTTCCTTTCTATCTGCTGCTTGCCTGCCTTCATTCTTGCCTCCCTTCCTCTTTAAAAAAAAAAAAGTTAATATAAATTTAGGTAATTTGTTAATTATGTGAGGCTACAAAATTTTAATTTATATTGAACTATATTAATATAACTTTTACTTATAAATGATTTTGTTCACACACCTCTCAGGGGCACATTTCCGTTGTCGTAGCAACCGTGATACCAGAGCAGCTAACCTTCGAGGGCCTGCAGGCCTCAGCACTGTCTTAGTGGTTTATGGAACTCATGTGAGTCTGACAAGAATCCTGTGAGGTGACAGCTGTAACTACATCCATGTTACCGATGAGGAGGTTGAGACCAGGGAGGCTAAGAAGCTTGCTAGTGTCCCAGATCAAGTGAGTTTAGGGACCAGGATTTAAACCCAGAGACTCTGGCTCCAGTCCAAAGCTTAACACTGCCTCCCAGAGCTTTCTCCTGCAATTTCTCCTCCTTATTAAATACATCAAAAGCTTGTCAGCAGGACATGCTTACCCACCTTGAAGAAAAAGGAAATGAGTCCTTAACAGCTGAAAGAATGTACCCACAGGGAGGGCTGGCCCCAGCACTCTGCATGCAGCCTAGCCCCCATTCACACACCCCAGGGGGCCAGGTGGAGGTAGGCGGGAACCCCTCAGGCAAAGCAAAAAAGAGCGCATTCTCCCCGCATCAAAATGGCTTTTTCTCAAAATCCTCAATCATCAGTGAAGGGGAAATTTTTGCAAAATGTTCCGGGTGGCGTCATAGCAAACACAGTGAGTGTGTTTCTTTAAATATCCTTGACACTCAAAAAAAAAAAAAAAAAAATTCAACAGTTGACCTTTTTTTTTTTTTCTCAGTCCTCAATATAACTGCAAATAAGCTGAACGCACACCATAAGGGAGGTGACTGCCTAAGCAAAGCTAATTAGTATCCAGGGAGCACTCCCAAAAATGCTCCCCTGAACACTCTAGGATTGGGTCAGGTTCATCCTCTGCCAGCACTGACCTCCCTGGCTCTGGAAGGGGCTGACCCACTCCAAGGAGCTCAGGCGACAGGAAGGGCAGAGCAGAAGGCAGGGCAGCACTTCGCTCCACTGCAAGCTGCGGGGGCACCTGGCCTGCTTCACAAGTAAAACCCTACTTAATCACACAAAGATAAAATAAACAACTGATATTTGTTTCTGAATGAATATATTTCTGAAAAGTTGTTTGCACTTTACAGTTTTTAAACATCACAGAAAAATAGAAGATAGCATCTAACGTACAGGTTATCACTGAAGAGCTAACTCCATGCCAGGCACTGACCTACCATGTGACCTGCCTTATCTCATTTAATCCTCTCGATGAGGCTCCAGGTTGAGCTCTTATTATCCCATTGACAGGGGCTGCCGTCTGGTCAGGTGGAAAGTGGGGAAGCTCCCTGTGGCAGACTGACCAGCTGTGAGATATGGGAGATGGGATTCAAGCCCAAGCAATCTCTCACATACTCCCCAGAACAGATCTGGGGATGTGGATACACCATCACAGGTTGAGAAACTGACGCTCCGAGAAGACAAGTGACTAACCCAAGGTGCCAGCATGGGTTCGTGGCACAGCTCACATCAGACCCAGAGCCCCTAATCCCAGAACGCAGGCTGTCAGGGAGAATGTCAGCTGTCCGCTAGCACTCACCCTCCGCATGAATCCAGCTGAGTACATGGCCACTCCTTAAAAAGACCAGCTCCCATGCAGCCAGGAATAGTTAGGCAACCCTCTTCTGCTCCATGGGCTGTGAGGGCAACTTCCAGATGTGGGTGCCTGCACCCCAGAAATCCTTATAACTGACGGGAGCAGGCAGGAGGCAGAGCACTAGCATGGAGCATTGCGTCCTAGAGAAGGGGGCATCTCCAGGCAGGAGTTGGGGCCCTGACACAGTGGTGCCGCCAAACCTGCCCTAGACTATTAAACCAGATTTTGATGTGAGAAAAGTCAATATTCACCTCATACAAATCACTGTTATTAGAAGTCGCTGTGGGAACAGTCAAACACACCCACCAATTAAGATAGACACACCAGGCTTTGAAGTCAGGCAGACCAGGCTCAAGCCTGAAACAACAGATGCCCACTAAGCAGGAGTTATACCCTTAGGATGGCCCAGGATGGGAGTCTGGTTTGATCTGAGCTCTAGCAACTAAACCATAGCTCTCCGGTTGCTATGGCCTTGACACTTCCCCTCAGCGAAGCCCAGCTGCCCTCCCTTGAACTAGAAGCCAATGACTGACTACTCTATCCACATAGCTAGCCCAGCCAAGGTCTTCGCATGACTACAGCAGCCCCTACACCCCTCTCCAGTGCCACCCCATCCCCACCAGCCACGCACAGCAGTGACCTCCCCAGACAGCCCTCCTCTGGCTCCCTCTGGGCTCATTTTTAAGCCTCAAGCCTTTCTGATGGCTTCCAAGGCCCTCCCTGACCTGGCCTGGCCCTTTCTGCAGTCACTTCCCATGTCACCGCCCCACTGACTAGTGTTCTGTCCTGCAGAATGGCTGCTCAATTTCAGCTAACGCCTGCTGCTGCAGGACGGGGCCCAAGATCTTCTTCGGGCTGCCTTCTCCACATGCTAGCGTTCAGCTTAAGGCACCTCTCAGAGGCCTTCTGACCCCCATCAGCGAGAGTGGCCCTGCCTCTAGATTCATCTGGTTCTCCTACTCCTTTTTTCTTTCCTAGAACTTTCTGCTGTTGCTGTACTATGAAATGCATCAATTGTGTTATTGTTATATTTCTTATATGATGTGTGTTACTTTCTTTCCATGTTATTGACCATCCCATGCACTTCACCAGAATGTAAGTTTATGAGAGCAGGGACCTATCTTATTTCCCACGGAAGCCCCAGCACCTAGGATAGTGCCCAGCACACAACGGAAACTTGTATTAGTTCACTGAATAAATAAATGGCCGCCCTGGACCACATGAGAGTTGACAGATCCCAGACTCCCGTCAGACCTGTAGGGATGCTGACCACCTCTCAGGGGAGTACCTCTCTCTGGCTTCGGTTCTAACTGGATTGCACTCTTGATCACATCTTAAAGTCAACATGTCCAAAGCCAAATACCCCGTCCCCACCCAGACCTGGGCCTTCCTATCTGGGTGGCTTTTCCAGCTCAAGGACGACACCATCAACTACCCAGAGTAGCCTGAGGGTCCTTCTCGAGGCTCATCGGTCTCCAGCATGTGGATGCCAGTGCTCCCCTCCTCACCCCTCAGCTTCTGCCGGACTGCAGCCTCCATGCCCCCACCTGCGCCACCTCAAAGCACCCTGGTCTCCCCATCAAGCTCCCCTGTACACCATTCTCCACACTCCAGCCCAGAATGATCCCTCAAATGGTAAAACCGCTCTCCTGTTTAAAACCCTGCCTGACTCTCCTGGTCCTGAGGCCGAAGTCCCAACCTCTGAGCCTGTCTAACGCACGTGCCCCGCTCCCCGTCTCCTGTCCTACGATTCCCCTAAGCAGCTGGCCCTCCACTGCTGACCTCCTTGTAGAATCCTATACAACGCACGTCGCACTGCACCGCCAAACTTGGCCGAGTTCTCTTCCCTACACTTGAAAGCCCCTCCCTCCACCTCGGCTACCCACAATCCACTCA
Source organism: Solenodon paradoxus (assembly GCA_004363575.1). Taxonomy (NCBI): domain Eukaryota; kingdom Metazoa; phylum Chordata; class Mammalia; order Eulipotyphla; family Solenodontidae; genus Solenodon; species Solenodon paradoxus. The sequence goes on from RJWH01000818.1 coordinate 386,897, forward strand.
ACCTTCAAAACTAAGGACAACTGCTCCCTCCTGAGCATCCAGGCCAACGGAACCCCTGTCCTCTATGGTAGCACTGTGTGATGCTGTGCTTTGTCATCACATCTGTGTCCTTCTCTAGGCTCTGAGCTCCTGACAATAAAGACTGGACAGAGCGGGACACAAAGTCCATCGCATGTCACACTTTCACCGCTGCCGCCACCCCAGCATTGCCAGGGCAGGAGCCCGGGCCAGGACTTACCTCTATCACTGTAGTCATCTACGAGGATAACCTCCTCCAGAAGGGAGTCTGGGGATGTCTCCAGCACACTATACACCGTTCGAAGGAGAGTTGACCAGGCTTCATTATAAAATGTTATGATAACAGATGTCTTGGGCAAATCATCATAATCATATTTCTTCTCTTTGCACCTGCAAACACAACACAACTTCAGGATGTCAAGAACCCACTAGTGGCTCCGTATCCCGGGCCCAGTTTGGTGCCGGAATCATGATAGGGATACAGGTCCTCCCCACGGGGAATGGAAATTTCATTTTCTGGGTCTTCCAGAGCCTCGTAAGTTCCACTAGGCACCCCAATAGATGCTAAGTTCTGAAATGACACCTGCCAGTTGTTTTTAAACTTGAAAACAATTTCAGATTTGAGCAACATACAAACTAAGCAAAGAGGAAGGGAAATTGTCACTTCTGCCTGCCCAACAGCTCTCCTCTCTGTCTCCCGATCCTACTGCTGGGCCTTTGCTCAGACTGTGCCCTCTGCCTGGAATGCCCCTTTCTCTACCTGGGGAACTGTCCTCTTTCAAGAATAACTGAACCCTATTCTATGTGGGAAGCCCTAGGCTGCCTGTCCAGACCAGCTACTCACCCTAGGATGTTCCTCCAGCACCTTGCCCCCACCCTGCAGATCGACACCCATCACTCCCAGCATCACTTGAGCCTCTCCCTCCCGCTCCCAGCATGTCCCTACAGCACCACACAGTATCTACCTGTAACAGAAGTGGGGCGCTGAATGCATACGCTAGAACCTGGGCGCAGACTCAGGGACATTCCAGAAAGGGCTCTGTGGAGGACACTGACTTCCCCCAGTACCAATGCCACCCCTCTCCAGTCTGTGGCAGCCTGGTGGTGGGAGCAGGGCTGAGCCCACAGTCTCCAGGGTTGAGATGACCGGCAGTGAGAGGAACCAGTACATTCTCCCTTTGTTTAGCTGTGTTTTCTGTCACCTTGCACAGACGGTTCCCTGGTTGACAGGGAATTCTCTTCTAGAGTGACTGACAACCAACCCCAGTGTCAGACCAGGACACTGGTGGCAGTGGCAGTGCCTGGAAACAAGAAGCAGGAAGAGGCCGACAACCAGACAGAGGATGGTCAGAGATCCCAGTGGGGCACCAGGGGGACCAGGGCTTGAACGGTGAGCTTGGCTGTCAGGTGGCTAGACCAAGGAGGGGCTGAAAACAGAGCAGGGAGAAGGGAGAAGCTGGGCTCCTCAGCAGAAAGTGCAGGCCCAGAGGAGCTGAGAGGCAGATCAAGATGTCTTCACCAAGCAGGATGAGGGGTGAGACTGACATCTACCGACTGTCATGTGCCAGGCTCTTTATCAGTCACCAATAGTTCCTGATCGCCTACTATGTGCCAGGTAGACAAAGCCCCTGCTCCCATGAAGCTAACATTTAGGGAGACAATAATCAAGTAAACAAACATATCAACCACTTCAGAAAGTGACTGTGCTTAAAAAAAATGAGTTGGATGAAAGAGAGAGCAACCCATAAGGGGAGTGAGATGGGGAAAGGGAGCACTAGAACAGGTAATCAGGGAGGGCCTCTGAGAGGAGGTGAGATTTAGGATGCACCCTAAATAAAGAGGAAGAAAAAAGTTGCTCTACAAGTTGGGACAGTTGTTGAAATCCAATATTACATACATTTCCTGAATTTAATAACTATATCGTGATATCATAAGAGAATGTTCTTGTTATTGGAAAATACATGATGAACTAGCACTGATAAATAATTATTATTTCTGGAATTCATTCTCAAATGGGTATAAGATTATAGTATCATATAAAGAAAAAATTAAGTGATTGGGATAATGTAATAATGGGTATAGATCTAGGTGAAGGGTATACAGGATCTCACTCTAGAATTCTTACAAACTTTCTTTCTGTTTGAATTTTTCCAAATGAAAAGTTTAATACAAAAGAAAGAAACAATATGTGATATTGCACAGGTGTGTCTAAACACCAAGCTCATTCTATCAAAGTAACTATCTCATTCCAGGAGCCCTAACGAAGGCCCTCTCCTATCTCACACTTTCCCACTTCCACCGAAACAGCTCTCCTCCTCCAAATACATGTTACAGCAAACAGAAAACATGTATGTATATGCATAAAAACTCTTAATCAGTGTGCCTAGATTTCATAAGCCCCTGAGCACTAGACAGAATACATAGAAAACATTATGTAGGGCTGATTCGAAGCCCACTAAAAGTATCAGAAAAAATTCTTATATTACATGAACGAAGGTGTTTTTGTGAAACCTAACAATAAACACTTTCTACCTTTACTAAAAAGGGTAAAGTTAAAATTTGATTTTGATTATGCACAGATCCAAAGAGAAGTGAGTGAAAACACAGATGGTAAACAGTGAGGTATTAAAAAATTAGTTTATTCAATTGAAGGAACTGTCCATTAGCCTCAAATCACATCCTTACTGTTTTGCATGAATATTTATTTCTTTTCACAGTGAGATGTAAGTAGGAGGTGGAAGAAAGCTCTGCATGGCTAAACAGAGTTGGGGTTGTATGTCAGCCCCTCCTCCCTGCTTTTGTGTAGGCTGCTTTCCCTGCTCTGAGAAAAGGAAAGGGAAGACCACCGCCCTAGATCGTTGAGGCCGGTTACTTGTGTCCCTCTGAATCACAAGGATGCTGACCACCAATATGACAGCACCGGGGCTTTAAAATGTCCCTCCTCTCTTCAAGCCCATAACAATATATCTATGGATTTCTCAGAGACACCCTGAAGGAGGCTTGTGGGAGACATTTTCCTTTGTAATATTATTTATAACAGAAAAAAAATCTGTGAACAATTTCTATGTCTAACCAGAAAGAATTTAAAATAGCCTAACATGGTTGCATGAAGAAATGCTACATGGCTATCCAAAACCGCATTCTCAGAGAATATTTTATGATAATGAAGGCAGGTCACACTATGCTGTTAAATCAAAAGAGCAGGCAGAAATCTATAAACAGCTGTGTGCCAGTTCTGTAAACAACAATGTGTCTGTGTTCGTCTGACATATAAACAATACACAACACACAGAGACATGCCAAAAATGTTAACAATGGGGATTACTAAACAGTGGAGTATCGCTGATTCTGATTTCTTTATATCTTCCTATATTCTAAAATGGTTCCTGTATGTTAAATGGTTCTACAATGAACACGCATCATTCTTAAAATCACAAAAAAAGATGATTTTTTAAAAGGCTGGATCATGTTTCATTAGCTTTCCATAGCAAATGACTTCACTGAGCAATAATTTCATATTCTGCCCTTGCTTTCTTTTTCTTGGCCTGGTACTTTCTGTTTCTTTCTTTAAAATATTCCTTACAGGCATTTCCTTCATGACATTGAATGCAATCCTTTTCGAATGTCTCTAAGTTTGTTTCCAGGAAAAATACGTTCTCCTTCCCTTGACTGATAAAACACCGTGTGGACACTTCAATTAAAGAAGGACAGTTATGCATTACCTCAGGGGTCCAATTTTGCCTTGAGGACAAAAGGAAAGCAAGTCAGAGCCAAATTCACTGCTAACTCCTAATAAGCTATCCTTTCTTTACTTTCTGATATAACTCATGCGCTTTGTGAGGGCAGAGGCTAGACTAGGTTTGTACCGGCATTTTCAGCAGGACTCATACCTGGCAAGAATAGCTACAGTTACTGAGTGCTTACTACAGGACAGGCAGCGTGCTGGGCATTTTACGTGTAATATTCTGTCGACCTCATGACAACCCTCATGTGTGGGGACTTCAAAATCTCCAGGAGCACGGAGTATATCTGAATGACATAGATAAGAACGAATGGCTGGAGTTAGTATCTCCTGACTCCTTTTCTATTTTATTTGAGCTGTCACATCCACGACTTAAAAAAATATGAAAACTCACAGCCCTGGTAGAACACAGCAGGGAAGGCACAATGTACCTGCGTCTGCGTCAGCTGCCTAGAGACCTTACTGCACTTTCACGCCTCCCCGACTCAGTCTGTGCGGTTTGCACGGGGTAAACACGCAAGTATACACACACCTATAACTGAGCACGGACACGGAGACACAGGCCTTGATCCACTGTGGAAAGAACAAATTCCCCAAACGGGCTAGGTCATCTGAGTCTGAACCACAAGGCAGGCACAGCCACGAGCGACAACAGCAATTTTATGAGGGTCACTCACATTCAAGGGCCCCTGATACTGGAGCGGGCAGACTTGGTGAAGGAACATTTTAGACCCATCTTCAAAACTATCATCCTTTTCGGTCGGTGTTTCATTTGATTTTTGACTTTCACCCAAGTCAGAGAATAATCCAAGAGTCTTGGCACCAGACCCTGGAGATACACGGCAGGGCTTCTGTCCTTCTAAAGATTAAGTAGAACGATTACGAGCTGAGTGTATGCGGAGGGATGGGTCGAAAGCTCCAGGAACTGGTTTGGGATTAAATACCAGTCAGTGGTCAGGGGTCTAAAATGTCACTGTCACTCTATTTCACAGAGACACCCATGTAAACCACACAAACACATTTACATGCATGCCTTGGGCAGGTGACATACCCCAGGACTGTCAAACTTCTCCTGGTTACATCAGTAGAGTCCCTAAATCCAGGGCCCACAATAATCTGGACCGAGACTTTTACTGATAAGAGTCAATATATTTTCCTTTATACATGTCAGTTTGTTTTTTATTTTTAGTCATTTTCAGTCAAAAGACTTCTTAGTAGCAGAGAAAAATACCATTTTTTCTTAAAGGTAAATATAAGATTTCTGTTTCTGGCTATAGGGAAGAATAAAATGTCTAGGGAACCCTTCTTGATATATAAGATATCCCCAAAAACTCATGATAAAGTGTCTTTTAAAATATTTCAAAGGCATGGCCCAGATTATAGCTAATGTTTTTCAAAAAATTCTCAAGAGTACAGAAACCACAACAAAAAAATCTAGTTACTGAAGTTATTGACACAGCATAAAAGTACAGTAGTTAACCCTTTAAGAACACGGCTTGAACCACACAGGTTCACTTATGTGTGAATTTTCCTGTAAGCTGACAACATAAACTTACAGTACCAATAAATACAGTACATACCATAAGTGCCTTTCCTTATGATTTTCTTAAAAGTTTCTTTTCTCCAGCTTACTTTAAGAATATAGTATATAAAACATTTAACCTACAAAATATGTGTTAATCAACTATGCTATCAACAAGGCTTCCAGTCAATAGCTGGCGATGAGAAGATAGATTTGGGAAGAGTCAAAAGTTACACATGATTTGACTGTGCAGGGGGTCGACGCCCCTAACTCCCGCGTCATTTAAAAGTCAACTGTACTCAATATGCGTAAATAAACAAAAGAGGATTTCCAACAACAAGGAAGTAAGAATAACAGGCAAACTGAACTCACTATAGACATCTTCCAGCAAGGTAGCAGTTCAGGGCACAATGGACTATTATCTTCAAACTATCAAACTGTTTATACAACCTATAGATCTTTCCAGAACAAGAGCAAAACTCAAACATTTTCAGAGAGAGGAAACCAAGAGTACACGATCATAACCTACTCTATAGTGATCGCTACATGATATACTTCAAGAGGAAGGAAAAGAAACCCAGAAAGATCTCTGGGAGTCAGAGACCACCACTCAGGAAAGCATGATAGCCAGAGAAAATGGCAAACTGATGGACAAATGTGGAAGAATAGTGCATTTTTTAATGTCTAATTTGTTGGTCTAAAAAGGAAGAGAGATTCAAACCACTGCAGCAATAGCAAACAAATCAGGAAGGAGGGTAATGTGTGTTAAAGCATTCTAAGGTTAGTCATTAACTTTAGACTTTGTTGAGTTCAATATATGCTTTCAAATTTACCACTGAAGATTTGAAGTAGATAATGTAACAGCCACATTAGTAGAAAGAAAAAAAAAATGAGATAAAAGGGAATGGGGAAAAGACCTTTATCATCTAAAAAAAGCAACATAAAAAAGGGGAAAAATATTGAAAAAGCATGAAAAATAAAAAAAATAAAGATGACATCATTGGCACACCCTGGTGGAGTAGAAGTTAGGTCAATCGCCTCCCAAGGACTGCAGGCCACACGTACCTTGAATTTGAGTCCTGGGGGTGCGGGGTAGGGAGAGACAGACACACAAACAACTAAATAAAAATAAAATTGAAATGCTTCTTCCTCTTCTCTTCCTGCCTGCCTGACCGCCTGTTTATTCACCTTCAGTCCTGCCTGCACATTTCCTTTAAAAAAAAAAAAAAAAAAAAAAGGCATTATCAAATCCTAAAGTACCATTAAGCACAATAACATAATTGGATATAACTAAGTATCTTAAAGGCAAAGATTGCCAGTATGGGATTTTTTTTTTTTTTTTTAAAGGAAAGGTACAGAACAGGCAGGAATTGAGTTGGCAGGCAGGCATGCAGAGAAGGGAGGGAAAAGCATCTTTATTTTTCATTTTAATTTAGTTGCTCACACTGGTTGTTTCCCCTGGGGCCTGGGACTTGAACTCAGGGGTATGTGGCCTGTGTGCTCCGGAGATGACTGACCTAATCACTACTCCACCAGGGCGCACCCAGTTTCGGTTTTTTTAAATGACCCACACAAACTCCAGCAACATGTTAATAAGAGAGGTAACTAAAACAGACTGACTTAAAATTAATGAAAATAAAAGAATGGAAAAAGATATCAGAAAAGTACTAAATGAAAGTGAACATGTCCTGTGGACATAAAGAACTCATTCAATGAAAGTGTGCCACTCTGATCTCCACAAGTTGAGTCTGATCATTAACACATATCCTGCAGTTTATAGCCTTGTTAGGAAAGCAAAGAAGTATATCTAATGTCCACATGATGAGTGATGTTTTTCCAAAGTGAATGCTGTTATGGAAACCAACAAGCAGGCTACTTGGCTGCAAAAAGAGAAAGTCTGACCAACCTCCTCCTACCAATCCCTGCAAAACACACCTTCTTTTGCTGAATTACCTTTTTTAGAGCTGTTTGGAGACTTGGTCTTCCCAAATCCTGATCTCTGAACTCAAATATACCTCTACAATTGTAGCATTCATAAGGCAAAAGCCAGACAAACGTCCCAGAAATGCAAACACCTGTGCATTTCACACACTTTCCTCACCAGTGTCCACACTCCTCTGCTAGGCCAGAGAAGGGCTGCTGTGCACAAGCCTGGCATTACCTAGATGTGCCTGGGAGCACACAGGGTCCGAGGCATCAGCACTTAACGTTCTCCAGGCTGACAAACCCAGCTATCTGGCTCCCCACTTTGGCCTGCTGACATCTCAGAGGAGAAGTTCCCCCTCCTTGCTAGGATCAAATGAGATGGTGTTTCTGAGAGTGTTTTGCAAACCCAAGGCATACTATACTTACAGGCAAGCACTCCTTGCTCCTCATTCTCCTCCTCCTCCTCCTCGATTCAGCTCTACCACCATAGAAACAAAACTCTGCTCTAATCCATGGGCATCTGAATTATCAGACACACAGAAGGGCTTGGTCTACACTGCATCTTGAAGCATTAGCACTGACACTCCCAAGTGTTTGCTGTCCAAGAGAGCAAATATAGCACTAAGGTGTGGAGATGTCAGGAAGTCAAACCAGGTAGTTGGCTGTGCCTATCTCCTGGCCTATGGCAGCAGGTTTATTCACTGTACAAAGACTTCAGGTAAAAAGGTGTGGGTGCGTCTTACATACTCATGTCTGGGTCCGTGCTCACCCACATGCCCATGTGCAGATTTTTCACAATTTATTTCTGGAAAATAGTCAAGAAGGAGCCACATCAACATGTTAACAGTGATTCTCCCCAGGGTGACAGATTTATGGGTGATTTTTTTCCCCCCATTTTGTGCTTCGCTGTATATGCTAGAATGTCTAGAGTGAGCATAGATCACCTTTGTAACGAAAATAAATAACTGCCTCTACCCAAAAAGGGAGAAGGAATAAAAGATCTGGATTTAGATCAGCTCTGCCCCAAATCTGTGTGTTACCTGGTGGGCACAGCTTTTCCTCTGTCCTTAGACGGGATTCTCCTTCAGGGTTTTCCCTGCTGCCACGTTCAATTACCCTAACCACCCCTGTGCTTATTAATTAGACTCCCATGGAACACCCCTCCCCACTATAAACTCATAATCTGCCATTCTGGTTTCTCACTCCAGTGAACAGGTCCTCAGCCATGGATGAATTACAACGAAAGTGAATCTTTATGAGTGGATCTGACCCTACTGGCAACAGAAGTTATGCCTCAAGGCCTGTCCTAGCTGAGACACACACAGATCAAGCTCACCTTTCTCTCAAACTAGGCAAGAATAACGCCACAGGCCTGGCTGCAGGAATTAAAGGCAGCCACCATTCACATTCCTTATCATGCTGGGTTTGGATTAACTTCCCAGGTCAACACAACAGCAGGATCTATACTTAATCCTGATAGGACATGGGAGCAACTGTATCACCATGGAGACAGGATAACACAAGCCCCACAGGTCATCCACAGTGTTACAGAGATATTCACAACTTGGGACGATAAAGGAAGTTGGAACCCAGAAAAAGAAAACCTTTCTGATCAATCTTTGGGTGACTTTCAAAAGCAACCTCCTGAGTATATTAATGGCAACCAGGAAGGGAGGCAAAACTATTAAGAATTGAGTATACAGTGTGTTCCCAGGTGCTGGATGTTTTATTAAGTCTTAGGATACATTACTTCTACTCATTCCCTGCCTTGCAGATGGGGAAACTGAGGCTCAAAGAAGCTAGCTAGCTTTCTGAGTTTACAGAGCTGATAAGTAAAAGAGTCAGAGTTTTATCTCATATGTACAGTTTGAACGTTGGCTGGGTCTGACCTGGAAACTTCCCCTAGATCTTGCCTTGTAAGCACCCTTGTGGTTTGAAAGCTATATAAGTATTTAGCCTCAGTTGTTTAGAACTGCTACAGTCCCCAAAGAACAAAATTCTTCTCAAAAACATTAACAGTGAATGTATCCCAGGAAAAAAGCATAGGTGAGACACAAGCAGATCTGGAAAAACAAGGAGGACAGTGAAGTTCAAGTCTGCCCAGTGGGGCAGCAATGGGACTTCCTTCTGTGGGCATTCAATCTCTCTCCTGCCAAGGTTCCACAGGGAAGGCCCCTAAAACCCCCACAGTGTCAAGGGGGCCATGAGGGCACAGTGCCTCAGGCCAGTTCTAGCACTTTCCAGCTATGAAACCCTGGGTGAATCACTGCCCTCTCTGAGTCCATTTCCATTCCCACAGCTGTAAAGCAGCAATGATAAGGAGCAAGAAGTAGTGACAGGTGCTTTGTACAAGGGGCAGAATGCCTCCACAGCTTCCTGTGAACCTTCTCTCTGGGTCCTCTTTTCTTCAAGGCCTTTAAGAAGGGGGCTCAAGCAGGGACCTGGAAGAGCCCTATCAACTGAGGAAAGGAGAGAGAAGGGTAGGAGGGCCCTCCTCCTCTGGCCAGCTGTTCCCTTCTCACCAGCAAAGTGAAAATCAGGGGCCCAGCCAGCAGCTCCCGAAGCAACTAGGCCTCTGACCACATAGCTGGGCTCTTCACCACCCAGGGAGGGAGCAGGGCTGACGCAGAGCCAGAAAGAAACTGTCCCACCCATTACTCCCTCCGCCTTCTTCCCTCTAAGGCTCAGGAATGCAACTCCCAGTGGATTCAATTTCCAGAGTGTTCAATTCCCGGGGGATTCTAGCTCCCACCGCCTTTCAAGTCACCTGCCCGGTCCACCCTCCCTTCGGGTTCATTCAATGGCCCTGGCGCGCACAAATGAATGAATAGGGTCCTTGGTTTCGCTGGGACCAGCCAATACGGGTGCCGCCGGACTGCGAGTGCTTTGAGACCCAGAAAGGGCACCCCAAAAGGGTCTCATCTTAAACCTGCCAGCTTAGCCCCGACTCACTTTTCAGGGCTGAGTGACAGGTATTCTTAGCGAGAGGAAGTCCAGAGACCAGCCAGTAACATTCATTACTGATTTTTTTCTATTTTCATTCTTTTCAACTTTCTTGCGCCTCCTCCGCCCCCACAGGAACCCTCCCACTGCCCACTTCCAAGAGACTCGTTAAGACACGCGATTCCCTGGTATTTCGAGACCCCAGTTCCAACTGCCACTGCACAGACGCAAAAACTGAGGTTCGGGACCCGGAGGCCGGTGCCCACCCCTCCACCTGCGGACTCACAGTGGGTTCCAGCGCTCGGGCAGGCGGCGGTGCAGCGAGATGAGGTCGCTGAGGTAGATGTTGATCTGGTGCAGCCGCACGCTCTCCTCCTGCAGCCTCAGGTCCTCTCCCTGCAGCTGCAGCCGCACCGCCTCGCCCGCAGCGCCCAGAGCGTCCTTCGGCACCGGCGGCCGTGGCAGGACCGGGTCGTGCCGCCCAGGACGCCGGGCACCCAGGGGTCTCGGCTCCGCCACGCCGGCCCCGTGCCGCGCCCGCAGCACCGAGTCCAGCCCGACCAGTGCCAGCAGGGCCAACAGCGTCAGCAGCGCCCCGCGGCCGCGCCGTAGCCCCAGCGGGCAGTGCCGCCGCGCCGCGCACCCCCACATGCGGCCGCCAGCTGCGGCCAGCGCTCCGCGCGCCGGGAGGCTGCAGAGCAGCCGGGACCCGGATCCCGGAACAGCGCACCGCCCGCCCCGCCCCCGGCCCTCCCCACCTGCGCCCCGCCCCCTTCCCGCCCCGCCCGCCCGCCGGAGCGCGCACCCCCTCCGCGGAGGGTGGGTCTCCACGTGGGCTCGCCGAGACTTGTACATTCTTGCCGGTGTGTGCATTCTTAAAAAGGCAGTGACCGCGAAAACCTTATCTCGTCCCTGGCACAAGGAAGCGCTCGAGAAATGCTGGCAGAGGGCACAATGCAGAGTGCTCTGAGTTTTATTTCGATTATCTGACGCTTGCACAGTCCAATAAGAGGGCTGCTGGAATTATCAAACCCATTTTACAGAAGAGAAAGCGGAGGCACAATGAGACTGATTGACACCAGGCATGTCACTGAGGTCTGCAGGCCCCGCCTAGGTTTACGGGTAGTACCCCTTGAATAACAAAATTTCCTGGCTCCCTCTTCATATCAAAATTGTTTTATTCACCCACGAAAAACTGATTAAAGGAGTGAACTCTCCTCAGAAAACACACACGTACACACCCATATTATGATCCAGCATCTATCACAGGCCATCCATTGGCGCTAGACGTGAGCAGATTTCTAAAATTAGACAATGAAGTTCAAGGCCATCCAAATTTAGCCCCGTGAGGCCTCCTCCAGCTGGTATTCATGCTGAGGTTCCACAGAGCAGATCCAGGTCCTTAAATCCTTCATCAACATAGTTTTGGGTGGTTTATAGAAAAGATGTTTTTGAAGAAATTGTACAGTATATAAAAACCACAGTCTTAATTTCCATTCATGGTGGGAGATATAATGTATAATAAAAAGTTTTGAAAATCCAGAATGCATAAAGTCCTGAGCAGTTGGATGACTAAATCATTAGCTGATAAGCAAAACTCAGAGACTAGCCTCATGTAACCCAAGGCCACAAACACCGTGGATAACACATTTGAGCTGATCAACATGTTAAGTATCCCTGGCCTTTGAGATTGAGGGAATGAGGGAGCCACTAGAGAGCAGGGACAAGACTGGACAGACTATGGCAGGAGGCTCTCTCAAGGAGGAAATTTAAAGGGTGGGCCAAAAACTCAGCCATCAAAATAAACAATATTTTTTAAAAAATCCAAATGAATGCAAACTATCCGTGATGAACAAAATATCAGAATTTGAAACCAGGACAGAATTTGAAACAAAGACAGCATCTGAGCCTGCACTTTCACAGCTCACCTCACTGACTTCACTCATACTAATCCCTGCCCCAACCCCCGATATCTTGATTTGGGTGGGGATGACATGGATATAGACATGTGTAAACATTCAGCAAGTTCTCATTTAAAGCATATGCACTTGACTTATAAAAGTGGTATCTCAATTTTAAAAAAATACAACAAAGAAGACAAATAAAACAGGAGAACCCCTGGCCCCCAGGACAAGAACTGAAGTCCTCCACATGTTAGGAGAAGTCCAGCAGAACTGATTCCAAACTCTGAAGTCCTATCTCCAGTTATGGGGGGGCACGGGAAGAGGGATGCAGGACTTCACCACCCCTGGGCTTCACACATGCTGTTCTTGCGCTTAAAATGTCCTGCTCCACCTAGCAAACCCCTACCCACCCTTCAAGTGCCTGCCAAAAGCTGCCTCTGCTGAGAAGCCCTCCTTGACATTTTAGGCAAATGTATTTCAAGATTGCATCACCCTTTTATGTATGAGTCAGCACTAGAGAAACAAACGATAGAGGCTATGTTAGATTTATTACAAGAAATTAGCTTCACATTGTTGTGGGGGTTGGTTAAGCAAGTCCAACATCCTAGGGCAAATCATCAAGAACAGGCTGAACCTGCACAAACTGAAGCTACAGTCCACAGGTAGCATTTCTTAATTTTTAGGGTAATCTTAGTTCTGCTTTTAAGACTTTTCAACTGTTTGAACCCAGCCCACCTAGATAATCACCTTTCCTTGAAGTCAATGGAATGCAGATAGAAAGTCAACTGAGTAGTAATTCATCATAGCTACACAATAGGCAACATCGAGACTATTTGAATACACAATGAGGGATTAAAGCCATTCAAGTTGACAAACTGGACATCTGTTAAGTTTCCTACCATCACAAACTTGGTGGCTAAAAACAGAACTTTATTCCCTCGTTGCTCTGGAGGTTGGAAGTTCAAAATCACTCAGTCCTGTCAGCAGAACCATGCTATCTGTCTCTGAAGGCGCTAGAGTGTGTTCCATACCTTTTTCTTTGTCCCTGGTATTGCTGGTGAGCCTTGGCACTCCTTGGCTTATAGCTACATTACTCCAATCTGTGCCACCACCATCATATGGTGTTCTTCTGGTGTGTGTCTCTGTCCTTTTTATGGTTCCTCCAAGGACACCGATTGTACTGGACAGGAGCCCACTCTTATGATCTCACCTTAATTTAATCATACTTGTAAAGACCCTATTTCCAAATAAAGATTAGGACTTCAACATATCTTTTAAGGGACACAATTCAATATGGAATACCATCATACTTTTTTTTTTTTTAATGGCACTTGGTACATTGTATTCTGTCTATTTCACACCCTGATCTTGTAACAGAAATAATGAAGGGACTTAGTATGAGCTGTGGTCAGTTTATGATCCCAGAACTAGGTTCACTGTCAGACACATAGGAAACAATAAATGACTGGCTCTGCGTCCCATGATCACTTCCATAGGCATCTGTTGAACTCATGAGGGGAGGTATCTGATGGAGGACACAACCAAAATCTGCTTCCAGAAAACCAGAGGACCACCTAGGAGAGTAAAAAGGAGGCTGATGAATAGGGCTTCAGTTCTCCCTAAAACTGAAGCACTGACATGTTTATCTGTTTAATACTTTTAACGCCCTTATGAGATTGCAACTTCCTCCTCCCTAATTACCAAGGGAATGGGTAACAAGTCCAAAGGAAGTATGTGTCTGGGCCTACAGCCGGTCAGTAGTAGAACAGAAAATAGAATGGAGTGAGAAGGTGTGGCAGAAACTACTGGCTATCTTCCAGCATCCATTCCCTTCTTCTTCCTTAACAGTATAACCCTTGATTTGTTTGTTTGTTTGTTAGCTTTGTTTCTCTAGGTACAAGCAAATGGTCTTCCAGAATAAAGACTAGCTTTCCCAGCCTCCCTTGGAGCCAAGCATGATCATGTGATTAAATGTGCAGCCAGCTGACTATACATGGTAGTGTCAGACGGAGCTTTTGAGTAATGTCCTTAAAGCCGTCTTTCTAATCCTTTGTTCTTCCTGCTGACTGTGAATATGGACTGGAACTCAAACATTCACCTTGGGTCATGGAGTAAAAGTCATGCACAAAGAATGGTGAAACAAGGTGGCGGTTGGAGCCCAGGTCCTTAACACTGTGGGAACTGAGCCAGCCCTGAAGGCCTCCTTCCAGACTTGTTTATGTGAGAGATAAAAAGTTCTATCTCCTGTAAGTCACTGAGTGTTCTGTGCACACTGCCAAATCTAATCGCTACTGATACTAGGGATTAACTGCAAGAGAATTTCCCACTACAAATCTGGCCATGATAGTCTGGTGATTCTAAAAGATGCCTGCAAATTCTTTCATCCTTCATTGTCTTGAATCTGGGCAGACTTATAACTGCTTCAACAAATACAATATGGTAGGTGTGAAGCTCCGTGACTTCTCAGGCTGGTTATAAAAGACAATGAACTTCCTAGGATTGCTGCTCTTGGAATCTTGAATTTCCAGGTAAGAAATCCAACTATCCTGGTGCCATCCTGTTAGAGAGTTATAGGTAGACATATCAGTCAGTAGTGCTGGCTGGGCCCAACCTTTGGCCAGCCCAGCCGGCATCAGACAGGTGTGTGAAGAAGCCATCTGCGCAATGGCTCCTCCCCTGCCATTCAAGTCATCTCAGCTATGGCCCCAGACACTGTGCAACAGAGCAGAGAGATGTCCTTTTCACATTCCTGGCCCACAAAATCCATGTGCATATAAGATGGTGGTTGTTTTCCATCATGAAGTTTTGAGATGGTTTATTAAACAGTAATAAATAATTGGGACACGCTGATCATTTTAATCAACACTTTCTCATTCAGGAGATATGTACTGAGCATCTACTAGGTGCTAATCTCCATGTCAGGGAGCAAGGGTCCAAGAGACAGCCAGACACTAAAGTGGTAAGGATAAATTCTAATCAGTAATCACCATTGCAATAATGAAGAGTCCCCAGTGTGCACCCATTTCAACTTGACTTTCCCAGGGGTGACTAGGCATTATAAATAGAGTCTAGAAAATAATAAATTAGAAAGGATTTGCCAGTGTAAGTATGATAAGGCCAGCCATGTCTCATAATTGCATATGGCTGGCAAGTGTTAAAGTTAGGATTCTGTTCTCCCACAGAGATGGAGACTGAGGTCCTATCCTTCCCAATGATTACATTTTATTTAATTTATTTTTAAAGGAAAGAGGCAGGAAGGAATGAGGGTGAGCAGAGTCAGGCAGGCAGGAAGAGAGAGGAAGAAGCACTTTATTTGATTCAGTTGTTCGTCTTGGTTGCACCCCGTGGCCCCAGGTCTTGAAGTGGGGACCTTGGAATGTATGTGGACTAGACAATATATCACCAGGGAGCGGGCAATGATAACATTTTAAAGGATGGCTTTCTTGTCCTTTGGAAAGACTCTCCTGAGTTGCCAGAAACACAAATGCAACCCAACGGGACAGAGAAAGGATTCACAAGTGTCAAACCCTTTTAGTAAATGCTCTAAGAAAGGATGGTCGAGAGGGGTGTGTTTCAGTGTTGGTTAGAACAAACCTAAATTCTCCTGGTAACTTTGGGCTTTCTCAGGCAGGCGCTTAAGTGGGGTTAGGGTCATCCTAGAAATGCATCCTTGAGCTGTGAGAAACTATGTTAGTGTTTAAGTCTTTTAATGTGAAGGGAGGTGGCTGGGTGAAATCATTTGTGTTAAGAGTTTGTAGTTTTCATAGGTCAAGGTTGAGGCCTAGTTGAAAAGTTAGAATTTGGTCAGGGAATGAATCTTTGTTACAAGGCAGATATTTTTGATATCATGGTGCCTAGGGTATAATGGAATAGATCAATATTTAAGATATTAGAACTGTGGTTAAGTATTTTGAAGAACCATGAGGTGTTAAAGGGGTTGGGGTGGTTATAATAGTAGACCCTGACTTGGTTTCAGGTTTTAGAAAGGCTTCTCTGAGGAGGGAATATTTACACAGCTAACCTGAATGCTAAGTACCTGCATAGTTGATGTCATATATTAGGTTAATCTGGAACTCCCTCTGCTGGTGCACCTTGCTCAGGAAAAAGGATGGTTTTGTATCTTCTATAGAATGTGTGTGTGTGTGTGTGTGTGTGTGTGTGTGTGTGTGTGTGTGTGTCCCCACCTGAGAAGCCAGTCCAAAGCTTTTTATCAAATATTCTCTATTCCTAAGGAGATCACAGACAAAAGTGTTAAGCATAAACTGGACTCAATTCTCTCATTTTACAGATCAGAAGCTCAGGTCACAGAGAGGGAGAGAGGGTCTCAATCAAGAGGTGGCTCAGGTAGAGTTAGACTTTAATTTGCTTCTCTCTTCAATTCACAGCCTCTAATTACAGCCCCTGCCCCACCACCCCGAACCCCTGCTGCCCCCAACTCCCAGAGGAAAAGGGCCTTCCAGGAGCATCTCCCCCAGGATCCAGGCAGGGATGGGATTTGGTGTGACCCACAACAAGCAGTTCCCATTAAAGACAACTGGCTGCTGATGGCAGCCTAGTAGGAGCACCTCTATCCACGGAACATTCTGCTGGTGGTACCAGAAGACAGGTATGACAGGAAAGGCCTGGGGTGGTGTCTTTTGGCCTCTATCCAGACACTGAATACATTTAAGATCTGTTGTCAGATTAGAAAACAGACAAGGATGACAACTCACAATACTTGGAATGGTTTACCAAATTGGAACACTTCCCAATAAAGGCTTAGTTGCAGAGAAAAGAGCAACAAGATGAGGCTTCATGAGATGCCAGTTTCAGGTCCCAAGTACAAGAGAAAAGCTGTCATTCATTGAGCAGTTCTGTGTCCATAAATGGCTCACAAGCCATCTTAATTCACCCTCGCGACAACCTCCCATGGTAGACAGATGTGGAAACTGAGCCTCAGAGAGGTGGAGAAACTAATCCAAAATCACAAGGCATACAAATGACACAATCAGGACATGAGTCCAGGGCTTCTGAATCCTAGTTCAGGATCTCCTACCACTTTTGTTAAGCATGTGAGCTACCCAGGAATTGTACTGAAACAGATTCTAATTCAGCAGGTCTGGGGAGGAGGGAGTCCCCAGATGCTGTATTTCTAAGATATTCCCAGGCAGTACCAGTACTCTTGGTCCAAGGACTACACTTGGAACAGCGAAAGGCTGGAATCTTGATCTGCCCCACCGAGTCTCTCTCCACCGTGCTCCGAGCCCTGGAGGTCAACTGCAAGGATGGTAACAGCAGGCTCCACAGCTCTGGCTAACAGTTGGGTACGGCTAATAAGAAACCCCAGCAGAACCTCAGAGGTCAGAGGTTTTATTCCTGCTCCTGGCTTGTTGAGGGTCAGCTGTGTCTCTCCACTGAAGGCTCCATCAGGTAGATGTTTCCAGTTTTCTCTCTTAGAGAATTCCGGCAACTTTTCTCCTTTGGGCTTGAGTGTTAATGATTCTCTACTGTTACCAGCCTTGGGGTGCTGCATCACCCTTGTGGCTCTTAGTGAACCCTATCCACACCCCTGTAATTAGTTCTTTAGTAGGTGCTCATCAGTTCTTCAGCCAGCGTACCATCTGTCTCCTGCAGGGACCCTGACAAGCATTGTTCCATGCAGGATCCTCTGTCATAGCAGAAAACTGTAAACTAGCTAATGGTGCGTCATTAAAAACTGATTAAATAAATGTCAGTACATCTGCTTAATGATGTTATAGGCAACCATTAAAATAAAGGATGTGGTAGATCTTTATTTACTTACATGGAAAGATGCTCAAACCATTTGATAAATGAAAAAGAAAAAGAACCAAAAAAAAAAAAAAAAAAAGAAAGAAGAATAAGAAGAGGAGGAGGAAGAAGAAGCGAGATTCAGGATAATATGCATACTATGAACTCATTTATTTAAAAAGTAAAATATATTTGTTAAGGTCTGGAAAGCAAGAGACAAGTGGTGCTAGTCCTGTTCAAGACAAACTAACCAAATAGGTGGGAAGCAGTTCCTGATTTGCCTATTTCTGTCACTTGTCTCTGCTTTCCTGTGTGGTGGCTTCACTCTCAGGCAGGCTGCCTTCAGGCAGTGGAGGGCAAGCCCCAGCTTGGCTACAAAGTCCCGACCTCCTGATAGCGGACACCCTTAGCAGAGGGCCTCATTCCAGTTGCTTTAGTGAAGAATCCTGGTTGAAGCAATCAGGATGGCCATAGACACACACTAACCATGGAGCCACACACACGGAGCTTTAGGGAGGGAGGTTCCCCACAAGAAAGCATGTCTCTTCCCAGAGCAGGGGAGGCAGGGCAAGTCCACTCTAGAGGGGACATTGGTAGTTTCCCTCTCTCATCCTTCTTGATTGCCCAGAGTCTTAACTGTCTGAATTCCCACACTAGAGAGACTACCATCTGGGGCCTCTATACTGAGATCTCCCTCCAACTATAGATGCTGAAAATGCCAGAAGCACATTTGCCCAGATTCCCTTTTAATGGGTATGCAGAGTGGGGTCACTCACAGGCTCTCTTTTCAGATTCTAACCCTCAGGCTGACAACAGCAAAAAGGGTCTGTGCAGACTTCAGACACAGGAGTGCAGCCACGTCGCTGCTCCTGGGTTTGAGTTGGTTCTCTGGTTCTCATGGGATCTGTGAGGCAAGAAAGGGTTTGTGTTAAATCCCCTTTCTGCTCAAATTATCCAGCAGGTTGATATTTGCTGCTTACAGTCAAGAAGCTCGATCCATGCCTACACAGGTGGATGCATGCTGACATACGGATGAAATGTTTTTGGAAAAAAAATCAAATAAATGTGAAAATCAGTTACTCCTGGGGAATAGGACTAGAAGAATGTGGGAGGCAGGAAAGGGAATTTTTTTTTGCTTTATGTCTTCATGTACTACAGACAACCTCGTGTGTGTGTGTGTGTCTGTGCGCGCACTCAGCAGACACTGCATTTTTACAAACTGAAGTTTTCTGGCCCAGTGTCGAGCAAGCTTATCGGCACCATTTTTCCATTTTGTATCTCTGTGTCTTATTTTGGTAATTATGGAAATATTTCAAACTTTTTTTTTCATATGATCCTAACTGTTATGGTGATTTGTGATCAGTGATCTTTGATGCTATTAGTTCGCGGTGCCGCCAACCACAGCCATATTAGAGGGCAAACTTCATCGACAAATGTTGTGTGTGTTTGGCACCTCACTGACCTCCTGTCCCCCATCTCTCCCCTTCTCCTCAGGCCCTAAGAAACAACAGTATGGAAATCAGGTCCATCGTGGACCCCTCAATGGTCACAAAGTAGTCATGTGAACAGAAGAGTCACACTTCAGTCACTTTAAACTGAAAGCTAGACATTAAATAAGTTTAATGTGGAAAGCATATCGGAAGTTCACATAGGCTGACAGCCAGGCCTACAGTTAGTCAGGTTTTGAACGTGAAGGATACATTCTTGAAGGAAATTAAAAGCACTCTTCAAGCACACACACAAATAATGAGAAAGTGGAAGTCTTATTGCTGACATGGAGGTTTCGGTGGTCGGGACTGGAGATGAAACCAGTTACCGCTTTCCCGTAAACTAAAGCCTCTTCCAGAGCAGGACCTGCTCTTCTGTTCTGTGAAGGCAGAGGATGAGAAAGTTGCAGGAGAGAAGTGGGAAGCTGGCAGAAGGTGATTCATAAAGTTTAAGGAAAGACGTCATCTCCATCTCTTCAGAGTGCAAAGTGAAGCAGCCAGTGCTGATGCAGGACCTGCAGCATGTCCCCTGGATCCCGTGGAGAGCATCAGTGAGTGAGGCAACACCACACAACAGAGTTCCCACAGAGATGAACCTGGCTTCCACTGGAAAAAGATGCCATCTAGGACTGGTGTTGCTAAAGAGGTAAAAACACGAGCTCTGATGACAGCAGGTTCAGTGATGGTGCCTCCAGAGGAAGAGGGTCATGTCACACTCAACCATGGCTTTTAGAGGTTTTGCAAAAGGAGTCTCCTGGAAGCCAACTTGTTTGGCATTTTGATGCTGTCAGTGTGGGATTTGTATTCCATAATGGGTTTGGGAGGGAGATCAAACACTTGCCAATGCATATCCTGGATCCAGGCTCTGATTGCTTGGTCGATGGCAGTCGTCCTGAAATAATGTCCTCCTGAAACTGGATAGAGACCACACTCCCCCAGAATGTCCAAGATGAGATATTCCTCTCAGCATGGGATGCCAAGCACTCCCACAGTCAAATAATCCACATGCCGCCATTTTTTTTGCATCCTCCTCCCTCCAGGATTTGATTCTCCTTTGGAGTCACCGTGGTCTGTCAGGTTCCTGGGACATGCTGCCTGGCTGTGAAACACCCAGAACTGCGAACGGAAGCAAAGGTGCCCATATTTGACTGATACTCTGTTCAGAGCTCAGTGAGCTGGCAGAGTGGCTGGGGGTTCTCCTGTAGTATCAGAAACTGTAGCTTTACTAGAGGGGATGCTCCACTGGTCCAGGGACAACAGTCTCCTTGCTGCTGCCCCGACCCTTGTCTTGTTCTGTCTTTTCCTTCTCGTCACCTTTGTGTGCTCCTTTCTCTCCCGGCTGTCATCATCTTTAAATGTGTCAAACGTGTTCATCCTCTCACCTCTGCTGTCATCACAGCCTCGTGCAGTGACTTCGGCTCTGCCAGCAAACATAATTTTTATGCATATCAGGAAACAAACAAAAAAAAGTGACTTGCTTTATGGGATATTTGTGTTGGTCTGGAATCAATGCCACAAAATCCCCAAGGTGAGCTGGTATTGAATTAATTTTTTAACCATGTATATTTCTTTTGTAATGAAGCAACTAGTTAGTAAAAATATAAAAAAGACACATAAGTAGAATAAGACAATACTCAGGATTCAAGGAAACAAAAGATCTTCATTAGACCTTCAGGAGTGGTCCTTGCCTCTACTGGGGTGAAGAGGGCCAAATCTGGAAGTGAGGGACAGTGTAGGTCTCTGACATGGGCCCAAGAGTTATCTCTAACCCACTGCTCCCCACAACTCACAGGAAAAAGTCCACAGTCTTCATCCAGACTGGCACCCTTTGCAATCAGAGGCCTGTGTGCTTTCAACTGTTCCTCATCTTCACTTTGCCTAGAAAAATTTTTGTTTCAGTCATGCTAGTCCAGATCCCAAGGGTATTACCATCTGCCTTGATTTGCCTTCCTCACGCCCTCACGCTCTGTATTGTAATTCTGCATAGATCAGACCTAGTCATTTAACAGTCATGTATTGAGTGCCTGCTGTATGCTGGTCTTCTGCTAGGCTTTAAGACCACGGTTCAGTATTGGAAGCCAGTCACCCCATATGAGAATGTTAAGGTGATCACAAAGCGCAGGTGGCATGAACATTTTCAGGTAGAGGTTCTCTTGTTAGAACCTCTCCCTTGTGGATTACACATTCCCCAAACGTCAGCAGAATTTCTCCATTCCTTCACATCTCTGCGCAAATGTCACATTCTCACCCTCCACCCACACTATTATAAAATAACCTATTCACTCTCCAATTTACTTGGATTTATGTTCTATTTGTTGTTTTAATAGCAGGGCTCACCATCTGACGTACAAGTCAGTTACTTGATTATTTATAGCCTGTCTCTTTCCACTGTCAGCTCCCAGAAGGCAGGGGTTTTATTTTGTTCCCTGCGGCCTCTCCGGCACCTACAAAGAGCAGGAGAAAGGAGCACCTCAGAGGCTCTCAAAAAATACCTGTTGAGGACAAAGCCTCCCACGAGATGTCAGAAGACCTGGGTACTCGCCACAGCTCTCCTGCAGGGTCGTAGTGTGTGGCCTTATTAAGGCACAACTTGTTTAAGCATCAGATGCCTCCTCTGTAAATTGGGGGTGACTCTCTGGGCCCTCCCTGGTGGCTGACAGGACTGCCCTGAGGCTCAGTGTCTCAAATTTCAGGAGGCCCCAGAATCACCTGGAGGACTGGTTAAAATACACGTGGCTGGGCTCCACATTCAGTTTCTGATTCAGTAGGTCTGCGGTGGGGCCAGTACTCTGTAACGTGCCAGATGGTGCCGGTTCTGGAAGAGAGAAGGTCCTGGAAGGCTGGCAGTCCTAACGCTGGACGCAGATACAAAGCCACACCCAGCTCCCGCAGGACTTTCTGGGGGATGGAGGGATCCATCCGTTCGCGAATTTACTCAACAGCCTTTTAGGAAGGGTGAAGTGCCGGAAACTGGAGTCGGCGGCGCACGCCACAGCCCGGGACCCGGCGGCCGTGGATTCACTGCCGCTGGTAGCGGGAGGCGGGCTGGGCAGGCGCTCGACCTCCGCCGGGGTAGGAAGTCTCCCGAGCCGCCCGGGAGCGCCGCAAGGACTGGGAGCCCGGGCGGGAACGCAGAGCGGAGTCCCCCGGAACCCGTCGCTCCCGGGCCCCCGGCGCGCGGCCGGCACACAGTAGGCGCGCGGGCGGGCGGGCGGGCGGGCGCCGGCGGAAGGGGGCGCCGGCTCGCGGTATCCGGGGGCGGAGCCGGCGCGGCCCGCTGGGCAGACGGGCGCGGGCCTCGGGCCGCGATGGGCGAGGGCGGGCTGCCCCCGGCCTTGCAGCTGCTGCTGCGCGCCTGCGACCAGGGTGACACGGAGACGGCGCGGCGGCTGCTGGAGCCGGGGGCGGCGGAGCCGGAGCGCGGTGCAGAGCCGGAGCCGGGCGCGGAGCCGGCGGGGCCCGAGGCGGCCGGGCCCGGGGCGGCGGCGTCCGGAGCGCCGGTGCCGGTGGACTGCTCCGACGAGGCGGGCAACCCGGCGCTGCAGTTCGCCGCGGCGGGGGGCCACGAGCCGCTGGTGCGCTTCCTGCTGCGCCGCGGCGCCTCGGTCAACAGCCGCAACCACTACGGCTGGAGCGCGCTGATGCAGGCGGCCAGGTGAGCGGCCGCGGCGCCGGGGCGCGAGCAGGGCCCCGCCGGCCCGCCGACGCCGGGGAGGGAAGGAGTCGAGGACTGGTTGACGTTGGAATGGTAAACTTGAGAGCCGGACATCCACTTCTAGAAGTGGAAGCGCTTCCGAATTGCGTGTAATTAGAATCTTAGAAACATGAACCTTTAACGCAGAATCTGAGACGGAGACTAGAATCCTGGAGACGCCGAATCTTAGCGGTGTTCCTTTTTTCCCCTCTCGCAAAAAGGATTTCTTACGAGCCTCCCTACACCCCTAGCTTGGTTTTGCGGACACTGGGACACAGGTAGAGTCTCGTAGAGAGCATCTCACGCTGGTGGGCAGGCCATAAACGGAAACAAGCTTGAAAGGGAAAGTTTTGGGAGCCGCTGGGTGTTGCAGACCCAGTTTGGAAAGGTTGGGGAAGGTTTCTGGTAAAAGTGATGTGGGTATGTATATTCAGGTCAAGATCCCTTGAGTCCAAAGAATTACCCAGGATAGGAGTGGGAGGTGGGAATCGGGTGCTAGGAGGCCCACAGAGGTTTGGAAGCCAAAGTAAATGGAAGAATTGATAGCTCTGCTAGAACGCTGTTACGACAGGGAGGGAGCTGGGAAGAGAAGGAGGTGAACTCTAATAAGGAGGAGGAAAGTGCCAAGTGGCAGGCCTGGGAAAGCTGCCGGGGCACTGGGGAGTAATGGAAGGTTCCAGGTAGAGGGAGTGACAGACTTAGGTTTTGGAAAGATCACTTTCAGGGCAGTGTGAGAATGGTTGGAAGGGGTGGGCTGGAGTCAGAAAGCTGGTTAGGAGGGGATTGCCATAGTCCAATGAGCAGCCATGGCACAGGAGAGCAGAGAGGCGTTGAGTCGCACTCAGGAAGTAGGATGGACAGGACTGGAAACCCTGCTGTAAAGAAACTAGTTACATTGAAGTCTTTTGCACCTATTCGTTGTCTACTTAGAGGCCACCCATCTCCAGAAATTTCCCAAGGAGGAATGTCAGCTCTTAGTCTTTTTTTTTTTTTTTTTTTAAGGGAAAGGTGCAGGCAGGAATGAAGGCAAGCAGGGAGGCAGGCAGGAACTGAGAGGAGGAAGAGGCACTTTAGTTTTTATTTTAGCTGTACATCTTGGTTGCCCCCTCACCTCACCTCTGCCCCGGGACATGAACCCTGGGGCCTTGGGATATATGTGGACTGCGTTCAGCCAGAGGCGGCTGATCCCCTCCAGTACTCCAGGGGGCCGGCCTAG